>CM043878.1:11397500-11997500 GCA_023846275.1 Vanilla planifolia | reverse complement strand
CATGTCCAACCGAGAACATTTTTAAGAGAACAAAATGTGTACCAACAAGGTTGAAGGTGGGCAGGATTGCCGAAGTAATGCAATAGGAAAACAATGGACAGCAAACTCTTCACACACAAAGAATATAAACTAAGGTAGATAGTGAACATTGCAAGTAGAAAGAAACATGCAAGAAAAGTACAAAAAAATTCAATTTTATCACAGAAAAATTCTAACCAATATCTATTCAAAGTTTACCTCCAGCATGCACCTTGGTGGCAAATACCTTATCCCTCAAAAGCTCAAGCACATAAACTTAGGACCTTAATCTCGCACAAAAAACTCATAAAATCTCCTCTTGGATTCATTAAACAAGCCAAAAACCATAAAATATTCTCTCTACCTGAATCCCATAATACTATATACAAGATCTCTCATGAGGATGCTCTTATTATATCTCTCAAGGATGATCATTCTCAATAAAAGATATTAGCTTTAACACTCTCGAAGTTCTCTCACTTTGGGGATCCCAACCACTCCCCGCTAGATGCCGGCCCTATAGATTGGGTTTCTCAAAAGACGAAATTGAAATTTTGATCAACCTAAGTATTCTTTCTATAACCACCGGGGACATTGGGCTACAATTAAGGATAACCCTTTCAAAATTCAAATATATTATTATCTAGCTAAAGGGAGAAATGATAACCATAAATCATCATCTAATATCACTGACTTGGATTGATTCTAAAGCCATACCAACAATTAGATTTTTCAAAATTTTAGAATTTTTATTTATCCAAAAGGTTGCTTCAATTCTACAAGTTTGCCAACTCAAGATTGGGCACTCCAATCATAAAGTCAAATCGTCTAATCAAGCTTAATTTTCTTAATTACTTCTAAAGTCGACGTTGCATGCACATTCTTTACCAAGTGAACTAGCACAAATTTGCACCTAAAAAAACTATATGCACATCATTTTGTTAAATTTATGTGCATTCATTATATCCATTGTTTTTAATCTTCATCTCAATTTGAGTTGTACAAGCATAGATTGGCTATAAGTGTATTATATGCGTCTAATCAACTTGAAAATGCATTTTATGTGTCTTTGTCCAACTTCAAATAATAGACAACCTAAGAATGGATCAAATAGGCACTAAACAGATTAGACGAAAATCTCAAGAGTTTATTGAGCATTTTTTTCTATATAGAATTCTAAATAATGAATTTAAAACTAGAAATTAATGACCTTATTTTCATATACCAATGATTAATCTCCTAATCACTTACCACAACAAAGAATGGGCAAATCACATAGAATAAATCTAACAAAAACGAACAATCAAACATTATTAGGTATATAGTCAAACCAAAAAACAAGTTAAAAACAAATGAAAAATCTTACCTTTTTTCATTTTATTTTTCAAATTATTAGCCAAATATTATCAATTTGGAGTTAGATTGGTTCAACCATTCAAAATGAAAATATACAAAACTGGATCAAATTGTACTAAATGTATTTACCAATATCCAATGACATACATAATGATTAGTTTAAAGAACAAAAGGTGAGAAAACTTCATTGATAATATAGATGTCAAAATTATGCAATTAACAATATCATATCCAAAATATAATGTATGGAATTAACCTGCTCTTTAAACTCCACAACACTAGAACAAGCAGTCAAGAGTCCAAAAGCAGTTTCAGCAGATGAAGCAAGTTCATTCTCAAACTGGCGACGTCTTTCGGGGCGAGCTGCTATTTTATGGCTATATACTTCCTGTTTGGAAAAAAAGGTTCAATTAAAAACATGATCTATCATCAAAAAATACTTAATACAAACAATAATAAAAAACAAAGTAAAATCTAATAATGTCTTCAGAGAAAAAATCCAAATAGTGATTTTGCCAATGATGCCATGTGAAGGATGTGTGAGAAGGACAAAGAGAGCCCTACTTAGCACTATCTTTAACATTCAATAACCTTTATTTGTCTTCTCTCAATCTAGAATCTCTTTTTTCAATAAATTTTTGTTTCCTCTCTATTTCCTTATTTTGACTTTCAAAATCGTGGGTTGAACCTAGTCACCCCTTTAATTACACGATATGTTCTCCTAATTGCATTGGGAGATTCATTAAGACCACACTATCTGATCTCTCTATTGCACTTAAAGATCCCCTTATATTCCTAAACGTAAAAGGTTGCTTTTGTTAGCCGAGTCCTCTCTTCATAAGGATTGCTTTCTTTCTCTCACATATGTATTATTTGATACACAATTTTGCATACATCATGGAATTGTGATTCTTTGCATTGCATTCTTGTGTGCACCTATTTGGACACTTTAGGTGAGATTTGTTTATTTTTATTTTAAGATCATTAGTGTTTGGCATTTAGTGTCATCTAAGTTGGATTCAATTTGTTTTGTTAATGAAAGCAAACAATCTATAACTTCACATTACTCTTCTATTCTCACGATTCCCTTTTCTCATAGTTGACCAAATGTACAATTAGCTTAATAGATACGAATGTTAACTTGCAAGCACAATCTATTTAATGTGATTGCATTCATGGCATTTTAATTGCTTTGCACACCATGCGTTTCATCTTGCATCAATTTTTCTATCAAAGCTTGGTTACTAGAATTGTGTCATGCATATCATATGTTCTTCATGTTATTTAAAGGGATATCTACTTTTGAGCTGATTTGATGGATGCTTTCTTTCCTCTTTTTAATTTCTACTTAGACTCAACTCTGTAAGATATGGACAAACAATAAATTAGACTTACATTAAATTCTCTAAGATCATGACCCTCATAATAAAATTGTTGGGTGAAGGGAAAAATAATAGCATTCTTTAGCCCAAATATCACCCTAAAGTTTTATAAACCATGTAATACAAATAAATTTAATTTTATAATAATTTTATCAATAACACTTGGGTATTAAGTTCATTTAATTCTACAATTTCTTTTCTTGGTTTGTACTACAATTATTATATTTGTTTTTCATTTATATTTCAACAATTTCATAGCTTTTATACACATAATTTTCTTTATTCTTTATATAATTGCATTTAATTTACCACACTTTTTTGGTTTAATTAAATTAAAAAATTTGTGAAAATTAATCAAGATATCAAACTTGTAAGTTTTCACATGACTCCTAGAATTTTTCTAAGAAAATTTTAAAGAGAAGCATCATTTTATGTCTCCACAAAACATTGAATTCATAACCAAAATGAATACTTTTCTTTAAAATCACCTATTATTTTTTCTTTTAAATCAATAAAAAAGAAAATCTCACTAGATATTATCACATTAAATAAATTAGCCAAAATACACAATTTTCTTCATTTGATTTTCTTCTTTTAGCAAATAAAATTTTTATAGTACTCTTCTTTATAAAACTTATTCTACAAATCTAAACAAATAAAAAAAAGGATATAACAAAAGAATAATACACAAGCACACACACACATATATATAGTTCTCAAAAAACTATTTTAACTACTAAATTTATATATCCTACAATGAACACTAATTACACACCCCTTAGAGGCCTAGAAGCAAACCTTCATAAGTTGAAACTCAATTGCACCTAATGCACACATTCCTCTTTGCAAAATAGTGATCGGTGGTTGCATAGTCATTTTGAGAAGGGTCAAAAATCTGTGCTACCATACTAAAAGAAAAAGTTAATAGAAAGATCGTTCCATCTCCAAGAATAGATTAAAAACTACATTAATATATCCACAATTTAAATGCATATTCTAAAATGAATACAACCCGCCAATTATTGGAGAAGATTAAACCTCCATAGTTGGGTGGACACAACAACCCTTTCAAAAGACTTCTATGGTTCAATCCTTTAGCTTGAAGCAAGTTCATAAGATAAAATACGATCTTCCAATGATATAATAGTGATGAATAGCAAGCACTTTCCATCTTTAGTTGAAAATTGCTTCATGACTCAAACTTTGATTGAGAAGATCAAATGAAATTGTATTTTAAGCATCATTTCGTTAAGAGAAAAAAAGAAAATTGAAAACATCAAATTGTAACTTTCCTCTTGAATCTTCGCTCATGTTAAACATTTACCACAAAACCTTAGAAGTAAATTAGAATCATTAAAAGAAAGGGGAAGACCAAAGTGATTCCTCTTAAGAAAGTATACACATGAGCACTACCAACACATTTATGAACAATGGAGATGACCCAAAGCCACGGTTATGTGACAAAATATATTCCTAAATTTGTTGAAAATATTATAAGATATACAAGAGATTTTTTTGACAAAAACAAACTTCCTTCCGAAATTTCTAGGTTGTGCAAGCATGATTGGGCTAATAAACTGCCAAGGTTGGCCACAATATTGGCCAACTTTGTTGGAACCCTTTAATGTTACAACATTTTTGGATCAAAAAAAACATTCCTCACATATTGCAGCTATCTACAATTTTTAAGTTAATCCCCTCAAGCAATCCTCTAAAGATTGCATTGTGCCATCAATTATCCACATAGATAATTCCTTTTACATATATTTTGAACATTTTTTTGGGAGAGTGGGGAGATTTTTCTTATGTTATATACATTAACTCACACTTCTCCTAAGTGGAGTTTCTTATTTGTAGAACATAAGAGGAGACTAAATAGGAATTTGTATATTATTTTCATATGTTTAGCTTCACACCATAAAAAGATACATTATGACTTACATGAAGATCTTATATATATGAAAGTAATGAAACTTAGTTGTAAGGGCCTCTAGACTTTAAAAATAAAAAAACTCATCTATCCAGAGTGAGATTTTCCCTTGTTTAAAAGCTAAAAACCCAAGCAATGCACAATGATGGTGGCTCGAGAAAGACAGATGATGTGGCTCGAAAGGGAGGGCCTACCCATTACCAGCTTCGGCATTCAATAATTGTTCTCTCTTCTTTATCTTTTTAGAAGTTTTAATTTTATAATATTTTCTTTCCACTCTATTTCCCTTTGTTTGGCTTTGAGAATCTTAGGTTTCCCATAAACACTCCAAAAGTCCTTTAAACTATCGCATGCAGTTTAACCTACCCACACAAAGTGGTCTCCTAACTGCATGGCATAGTCTATTCACATTGTCTAATCTCCTAGGTCAACATTACAACCTCCTTATATTCTTAAACTCAAAAGTTTCTCTTTGAGTGTTAAGTCCCCTCACGAAGATCTTCTACCCTACAAATGTCTTATCTAGTACTTAGTTTTATGTGTGTTATGGAATTGTGATTCATTGTGTTTCTTACATGTGTGCACCAATGTAAATCCTTTATGCAAAGAGTTTTTTTTACTTTCGTTGTGAGATTATTAGTGTTTGGCTTTCACCACTATCAAAGTTGAATTTGATTTGCTTTGTTAATGAAAACGACCAATCCATAACTTCCCAACACAATTCTTTGCTATGCTGACAGTTCACTCTCACAATATGTTTTAAACTAACTTGCTTTGCTAGTGCATATTTGAATGTGTAGTATATTTGATGAAAACGAATATTAACTTGAAATTATGGCCCAAGTAATGTGACTACTTCATTGGCATTTTAATTACCTTGCACATTGCATATTTTTACCATATCAAATAGCCCTTGAAAATCAAGGTAATCCATCCCAACAGCGGGAAGACAACCAAAACAAAGAAGGCACCTCCATGAAAAGAAAATCTGGCCAAGTCATGTACACTAGGAAGTAACCAGTTCAAAAATTGAAAGTATGGTAAAACAATTTCTTGTAAGGTCAACCGAAAACATAAGAAAGAAAGAAAAAATATATTTATTTGCCTTTAATCTGTCAGGTTTATAGTTTGAAGGTAATCAACGATGATAATGGGCACACTGGAGGCCATGATGGGCTTCAACGGCAGATTATTTCCTCAAGTAATTATTCCCAAAGCCAATCATAGCCATTTTACCTTCCAATCACACAAGGATGAATTGACAGTTGAAGCTGATTAGACAGTTTACTTGTATTCACTTGTAACATACCTCTGGCAAAACAGTGATCAACTCCAACAAGCCTGGAATATCACTACAATGGGTTTTCATTTCTTTGCTAATCCAGTTCATTATGCCACCATCGCCCCAATCTTCTACAGAAACATGAACAGCCAAAGCAGCAATTCCAATGCTGATCTGTGAAGAAGATGATAACTCATATCAGCCAGGCCAACTTAAAGCACTACCTAGTTAATCAATAAGAATTCTTGCAATACCTGTGTCCTAACTTTTGGCGGTCCATTGCTGAATTTCTTTAGCAAAGCCTGCATTTGGAAGTTTTTAACTTATCAGGAGGTACGACATAAACAGACCAAAAAACTGAGCCTGAAAATTCAAAGTACAATAAACAAATCCCTTATTTGAGATATGTAGAAGAAATTAAGTAGTAGAATTGAAAATATTTCTGAGTGATTGAATAATGATAGTATAGTGGAAAAAAAATCCTGAATAATTTCAGCATGAAGGCATGATAAGGGAAAGAAGATATGCTCCTCTACCACGATAAATGGTGCGATAAAGAGATTGGCAAATTAAGCAATAATATCCAGTCCTGATCTTTATTGATTACTAAGACTAAAAACAATATCGAGATTTCAGTCTCACTTGCAAAGTTCTTCAACTTCACCAAAAAAACACCTGCATATCATAATTTTTCCTTTGTGCACAAAATGTAAATAACTCAAAATTTAATGCTCCCTCAAACATTAGGCCAAATGACACCTGAAGTTAAGTGATTTTATACAAAATATCACATCCAATCTCCCTGGACTTCCTCTGACAATCTGCCACTTCCACACCGCACATCTAACTCCCAACTGTTCATCCCCCAGCACATTTTTTTAGCAAAACAGTAAACAAAATTTTCCATTTAATCGATACAACTCTAAATCATCACCTCTTCTTTCCGATTAATACAACTTGTCATATAAACAAAGATGATAAATGATTTTGTATTCCACCAGATTTGCCGACTTGAATAGATTCCAACCCAAAACAAACTACCAATCATCTTCTTTGTCCTCTTCTCCAAGTTCAACTCTCAGCATTGCTGCTACTATCCTCACTAGTAGTCAAAGGCCCAAGCTGGTCATCCCTATTTAGTGGTCATTGATAACTATTGTAAATGAATTTCTTTCCACTTTCCTCAACAAAATAAGCTCAAGGTTTGCTACCATGCAGCCGATGAACTCGGTGTAATTCACTTAGCTCTTCAAATTTAGATAAACAAGTCAACATAACTAACATTGAATAATTAACTACTAGAAATTTGAATCACAGCAGCACCAAGTAAAAGTAAGTATGAGTACACAATGTTAATGCACATGGTGATATAAAACAAATAAGATTTTTTTTTTAAGGGATACCATAAAAATCTGTCATATCATACAATCATGAAACATTAGGCCAACATGGTGCATGTTTCATGCACTATGCATTTAGTTAAGTACTGTTTAACACCACCTCAACATGAAAATTTAAATTAAGTAGCTGGAAGATTGGAACCAAATGAACTTTCCATAAAAGCATACTCCAATGAACTCAATATATAGGCAAACTCAAAGTGTTCAAGCATGGAAAAGTTGAAGTCTTTAACACTGACAATGCCAATTCTGGATCAATGTCTTGGATAAGGAAACCTACAAAAGATTATGTTAAAAGTTATATGAAAATTTCATAACCAAAGCTTTTGAGGACCATGTAATTTCAAAGATCACCGTGGCCTATGAATATACTATCTTAGATTAATCAGGGGATCAATCATTGGACTTAGAGCCCATTGATGATCCCATCTTAAAAGGAAAAACACAAAAGCTGATCAAGATCTCCAAAGCTTATTTCTACCCAAAATTGAGCACCAATTCAAATGTTTTACCCAGGGAACTTAGTAGGATTTTTTTAAAATTGTTAGGGTAGCTGGAACATTCCCTATGGAGATCAAACCATTTGGTTCACTCGAGAAACCTCTACTTGAGAAGCCAATTAGGTATTGTGGGTTCCACAGTCCAGTTTGACCTAAACTGATAGTGACAGCAAGGACATTTATTTTCACCTTAACACCATATGGTATGGCCCAATAACTGGACCACTCAATTCCAAATGCGGTTAACCAAACTTTGGCTCTAATTTTGGGAGGATTCAACATCTTTGAATCAAATTAGATATGTTTTTAATTTAGGATGGTTTGGGATGATTTGGAGGGAGATATTTAATATTGGTAAAGAGTGTTAAGAAAAAAAGAAATTAACAAGAGTTTACACACAAATGAAAGGGGAACTAAGGTTAGAACATCAAGAAAGTACGACCAAGATAGAGAGCTGAACAACAGATTTATGTAGAAACACTTGTGAAAGGGTAAATAGTGATGTCAAAAGCCAAAGATGCAATAGAAATTTGCTTCAGCAGCAACAATTCTGAAGAAAAATGGCAAGGAGATGTCTTTTTATCTTTTCAAATCTGTTCTTCTAACTCTGTAGGGGATTAAATAGAATCTACAAGCATTGCTACCCTGCCAACCACGTCAAAGAGGGACGTTGGAAACTACAATGAGTCAAACCCCAAGTGAGCAAATGAGAGGAAGGAAAAGAAAGCTAACATTGCAATGAAAGGTGATATATTATTGGGAGAAGTCACATACACCAAATGAAGAAACATTTTTGATAGAAATGTAGGGCAGACGTTTGAATTCCTATGCGAAAGAATATCAATCTAAACTATTCTTCACAGGTGCAAGTTAGAACAATATGGTGAAAGCAGTCAACAGATGCTTTGCCGCCATGACTTATCAAGCCTAGTGGAGGCACTAGACTTGGAGACAATACCACACCCAAAGTAAAATGAATTGGGATAGAAAACTAATCATTGGCAACACAATGTCACTAAGGAAGTTCACCATCTCAAAAGGCATCATCAGTGTGATGCTCAGGATGTGTTTTCACTCAGTATGTGACATAATTATGGGCGTCCATATCAATGTGATAGAGATGCAATCTGCTATCAATAAGCTCAACAATAATGTGTCACCAAAGGTTGTAGAAGATATATTATCTAAGTGAAAGTAATATAGAATATATTAATATAATTTTTAATAACTTGTTTTGTAAGGAGTAACAAAACTTAAGCCGCCTCAACAAGAGTCATTATCTGCCCAAAAGGTGGAGAGAAAATCAACACCTTCCTATAAGAGGATGGAGTCCCAAACCATTAGAATTAAAGGCAATGCCTTCCCATAAAAGCAAGGAGTCCCAAGCCATTAGAGTTGGGACACTTCATTTAAATATAAAACCACCTGAAAGCAATAATAACCCCTTTCTTCTGCTTTTAGAAGCAAAAAAATTGAGTAGTACGTAAGGAGTCAAAACATACCACATGCCACGAAGCATGAAGGTGGACATTAAGAGGAACAACCATGCCATTATGGGGGCTGGGATTTCATCATTGGTCATTGTTCAACTCACAAAAGTGATTCCATTCCTCTAGAGCATCAAAGAGAATTTTCTCCAAGAACTAAATTGCCTAGTCCTTGGTTTAGATCATCTTGTCCATTTGAGAGGTCAAACAAACCTCTCCAGTTCCACAAACAGGTCCAAGCGATCAAATAGTCGAGTCCAACAAGCAAGACCACACCAAAAAATATGGGCCCAAGGGGCAATGTAAGTCAGAGGAGTGGGTTCTTACTTTCTTAAGCCATTCAATTCCAAGACTATAAGCCAACACTTCTTTATAATTTTAAAGATTTAGGTATCTTTTAAGTAAATTTTACTTGCTTCTAATTTAAAGCACTTTGAAATGATTTGAAAAGACACTAGGGATAGATTTGAAAAGAGCTCAATGGGACACATCTAAACTTCTCTAATTTTCTTACCAAAAGAGGATCTTTTTTATTTCTAAGAGATAGATATATATCATGGGACTTGTTACAAATTTCTAAGCCCCTAACAAAATGATCAATAAAAGGCTTTCTTAGGAGCTAACAAGGATAAAACTTTCCTTAACCTTTGATTTAGCTAGTAGATTGCATTGAGATAATCCAAAAGCTTTTAATCTACTTCTCATATTTTCTCCTATTGCAATTATCTCTATCTTTTTCATTCTTCTAATTGATCTTCTACGAACCTATGTCTACTAAAGTGAGATGATCAATGATTCAAAGGTAAATTTGTTCATGCTCCAATTCATATTCAAAATTCAATTTTTTTCCTAAATTCCATCTTCAAGATCACACCTTCCAAAATCTCAATGGCATAAGGTACACATCCTATAAGGATATGTGCAACAAACACGGATCATGCATGCAATCATATGCTAGATACAATTGCTAAGCTTTCAGTCTCCAATGTTAATACATGGACATAAGATAACTACAATACTTGAAAATGCAGAAGACTTCAATAACACGCCAAAAATAATGATAATCAAGAAACTCATCCAATAGTAAAGAATGAAAATACGACAACAAAAGAACAATTTAACAAAAGCAAACTACATCTAAAAAAAGTCACGTTATCATGAAAATATTAAACTCACGTATAAAGAGTCTCGTAAAGGTCGAAATGCTTCTGAAGGCAACTCTTCAAAATCCCTTTGTACCTAAAAACATAGCAAATAATAGGGAGAAGTATAACCAACTTACATAAACCTTGCCATAGTTTTGCCCAAACGATGCATTTACCTTGCTCCTCAGAGTTTGGGAACAAAAAATAAGCGTCTCTATATTGCTGCCAGCATCATGGAGTAAATTATCAGAGACCTACACAAGTATATCACAATAGAACACTAGATGGCATAAATAGAACTTGAAATTAAGACAATGATAAATATGAAAGTAAACAGGATAATGAATCTTTTGTAAAAAGCATCCAAAATGAAGTTATGGCAAAAGAAATATATCCATGGCCATCTCAGCATGCCGATTCAATGTTATAATATGTTTATAACTTACTACAATAATGGTTGAGCCCCATCAAGTGTTTCACAACATAGAGAACAAGAGCACAATACTAAAAAATGGGGACAGTAACGATGCAAAGGAATAAGGCTAAATATCAACAAGAGAAGATGTCACAAAATTGCATATAATATTAAACAAAACATATTATTTCATCATTCCAATATCATTTAACATATGCAAGTACCAAATGTAAACAAAGCAAGATGTCTCAAGGCACATTAATTGAAAGAAAGAGTACCAAAACATAACTTCAACTACTAGGATGCCAAAAACAAAGGGGGTGGGTGCTTATCCATTAGTAGTTTTGGTAACAAGTCCACTACAACTTATGAGGATTATAACAATATTTGAAACCTGCATTTTATGAAGATTACAAGACCTAAGACACAAGGATGACTCGCTCAACATGAATTTCATCTAGCATTGTCCCCCTATCAAGTTTTGTGCAGCTCTTGAGACTCAATAAGACACTATTGGAAGACAAATTACACAACCCATACTAGCAATAGTCAAATGCAAAAGTATGCATGTTTCTTTTAGTGGTTGCTCCCTACAACAAAATGGTGGAATTCTTAAGGCATTAATACCAATGATCAACATTGTTCCCCCTAAGCTTCAACTGTTGATCCTTGATTCATCCACACCAACAATCCTCAAAGTTTTCTAACACTCAAGAATAGTTAAGAAAATTGCTCCTTCCTCAAGGGTATGTTAGAGGGGTAAAAAAAATCCCTCTTTCAACCAATAATAGTGTCCCAGTATGAGGGCGAGTGTGACCCATGTTTTTTCAAGTTCTCCACCTTTGGCTAATAACTTGAATAAATATTGGCCAATCGCTAAAATACAATCACCAAGGTTCATATAGCAAGATCCCAGTTGACATAATGAATCCCATTATGGTCATCATTCAAGCCACACCAAAGGTACTATCGAATGAGGCGCTCCAATTCAAAAACAATACAAGCTAGAAATAGGTAATAAGCAGGAACTATAGTGTTGAAATTAGTGAAGATGATGCAAGCTCATCACTTTCCATTGGTTTTCTTTATGGATACTTGATGTGCTAGTCAATATGAGTATTGAACAAGCTAGATGATCAGGCCCCTTTTTTGTGAACAAGTATTGGGGTTAGATAAATGGACCTCAGAGTTCATTCTTAACATATCAACAATCATGTCAACACCCATATCGGTCAAACTTCCAAAGTTGTCTTCACTTTATTGGGATACTGTAAACTTGCTCTGCATTGCCTCATTCATTGGAGATCCAGTCCAGATTGTCGATCAAACTACTGATATGGAGAGGACCTCCTTTGCACAAATTTGTGTGCGAACAGAACTCTCAACTCCACTCTCATCTAGAATTTGGCTGGAGGGAAGACTTGGGCTAACATTTTAATGTTTTGAATACAAATGCCTCACAATTATATGTTTTGATTACGATAAGGAAGGCCACTTCACTGGGCCCAATAAGCATGACCAATCCATGGCCCTAACTACCATGAAGAACATCACCAACATTCAACCCAAGGTCGTTGCAACTCCCCACACACAGATGCACAAAACTGAGAAGTCCAGCCCTTACATAAATTTACCTTTAACATTCTTGGTGAAGAAAGCACTCAAAAGAACTCGGACCTCAATGCTTTACGTCCCTGGATGGCAGTACAGCCGATGCATCGACAACTTGTCCCACCCCCAACCATGAATGAGAAAGGTGAGTAAAGCAAGTCCTCCTGTACATCTAACAATACCAACAAGACCCCAACAAAACACCAAGATTTGAACAATCGCACTCAAACAATCAACATTAATACCCAACAGCAATAATAGGTTCAATTATAATAGAGACCTGTCCAAAAGTAAATTCCCCAATCCCTCTCTCTTGGGAGCCCCACATTGCCAATCATGAACGTTGGCATGAAGATCTTGAACTGAACATTCTGAAAGTTTATTCGAATAGAATGGTCGATCGCAATCATTCCAAGCCTTTACATTTTTCTAAGTGAAGCAAATTTCTATGAGGTACCTCTTCTTTTCTCTTTCCTTGTTTTTGTCTTGTGTACTTCTGCAATAGCTTCATTTTTTATACTCTGCTATGGGATCGTACAAGATGACAACACCGTCGTACTTAGACAAAACCCTCTCAATTTGGATTCCTTCCTCCTATTCTTAATCTCGTACTCCTCGATTCTGTGGCTCATAGAAGTACGAGCCTCTCTACCTCATTCTTAGTTCAATTTGTAAACTTTGTTATCTACTTTCGTACAAGTTTACTAGTCGTACATCTCTCCTCTTACTTTGTAACCTGGTAGGTAATCATACAAAACAAACTGTATCATCCTGGTCCTATAATCCTTCTGACTGAGCATGTCTCTTAATCTATTTTAACTATACGCCTCACTTCGTTCAACTGTACAATTCTTTGTTTGTATATAAAATCCTCTTGGTCTTCATCTCTCATCGGCTTGATCAAGTTTCGTTCAATATGACACATAAAAAGAACAAAATCCCACCTGAATTTGTCATATGTCTTGTCAATGTCGATTTTTAAGGCTATGAGTCCCACCTTTGATATGGAACAGTGCATGCAACGAACCATTTCCTAAGCAAAAAAAATAATCAAAAATAACTCAACCTGAGACAAATGCATTTTGTTCTTGTGCAATAATGTCAAGGAGGGCAGGCTAAAGGCGAACAACCATAACTTTGGTAACAACTTTGTATATAACATTACACAAACTAATTGGTCTAAACAACTCTAACTTAGAGGCTCCTAAATTTTAGAAATCAAAACAATTAGTGTATCCTTCCATCTATGAGGCATGCACTCTTCATCAAAAAACTAACAGACTATCTTGATCATATCAACATTAGTGATTCCCCGATATCCATGTATGAATTCACTAGAAATTCTATCAATACCTAGAGCCTTATTGTTCTTAATAGAAAACACAAGTATTTTAGTCTCCTCATTAGTAAATGGAGCTATAAAAGCAGCAGTTTGCTCACTCGTAAGAGTCCATTAGGGAATAAAATCAATGAATTGGCTCAAATAGGTAGAAGGAAGGCACCATTTGACTTTAAAAAATTGAATAATGCACTCATGCATAGTTGTCTGAGAGGTGATTCTATGGACTTCACTATCCTTCAATTGGTGGATGTAATTATTTCTGAACTTGTTTGTAGCAATCACATGAAAGAACCATGTATTTTGATCCCCAAGATTAGCCCAACTAAGCTTAGAGCATTGCCACCACCAAGCCTCCTCCAAAGACTTTGCTTTATTATATTCAGAAATTTGGATTGCCAAACAGGCATGCTCCTGAGTAGATAATTCAGGTTGAGGCTCTTTCAATTGAAGCTCCTGTATTTCACATTCCAAGGCATCAGGCTTTTGCAAAACATTGCCAATTTCCTTCATACTCCAGCTTTTCAAAGCCTTGATACATAGGATGCTCATTTGGGCTAGCCTTTAGCTTCCCTTTGCCATGCTGCATTGACAATTCCTGGGGAAAGACAGCCACATGTTATCATATTGAAATCTTCTCTTAGTTTTTCCAAGGTAGAAGTTCTAAATTTTGATCAAAGGCCAATGATCAAACCCAAGCCGAGGAATTGTCAACAAGGGAAGGCCAATGATATTCAAGGATCTAACAAGCCTTTCATAAACTCGTGTGTTGCCCTCTTTATTATTGCACCAGGTGAATCTGTTCCCAATAAATCCAAGGTTGCACAGGTCCAATTCTCTTTTATAATTTGCAAATTCTTCTTAGGGACTGCCAAAACTGAACTTTTTCCCACTTTTCTTTTCCTCTTGAGCAAGAATTGCATTAAAATTGTTGGTTACCAACAGCAGTCCCCTAAAAGCAGCAGTTCTTCTGATTTGATTCCAGGCAGTCCTAATGATATGGTCTTTTGAAGCATAAAAAACATGGCGGAGTCTAGTTTGAAAGCCTTTTGTATTAATTTAAAAAGGTAATAACCTGTGGAGAATGGTCAAGCACCTCAAGCTGCACCAAGTCCCTCCACAATATGACAATGCCACCTGAGAATCCAGCAGCAGGTTGAGAAAAAAAGTCCCAGTTATGTCCAAGCAGTCTATCAGAATCCCGACAGCTGAATTTCTCAGCTCTGGATTCAAGCAATGCAACACCAAATATCTTATATTCCCTTACAATGTGCCGTAAGTTTGTGATCTGAAAGACTAAATGCCATGGATATTCCACGCTAAAAAAGCAATCATTTCATACAATTGGTTGAAAGAAAGCGAAACCAAAAGCAAGCACCCCTCCTTGTTCAGTTGGGCTTTTGCTGTAACTTGCAATCAAAGGACCTTCCAAATTCCGTTCTTATAATCAGTCTTGCTGATTTTTGGATGCATGAGACGTTCCAATGGTGACAGCAAAAATGAAGAAGCTGGAGTACTAGAACCGTGTGCTGGACAAAGTCATTGATCAGGCTCCAATACCTATTCATTTCAGATAATGCAGCATCATCCATTCCATTCAATCTAGGTTCAGTTTGGAAATCTAGACCATTTGCTGCTAGGGTGGAATCCATAGGTAAGCCGAATCCAAGGTAGTTTTGAGCAATGCTGCAGTTTAGTAGTCTGATCAATATGCGAGCAGGCCAAATAACAATTCACGTAAAGAAAGAGTTATTGCAATGCATCTTGAAGACAGTCCCATTCCCGAAAATTACAGATTGCACCAAGCTGAAGAGCTGCAATAAATTGCAGTTAACAAATTTTCAGCAACCAAACCAGCTTTCCCTCATCCTTTCCGTATAGCGTTGAATAAAAATTCACCAATGTTTCATAATAAATTGCATGAAAAACTGCTGCTTGCATTGGAATGCTAGCTATGATTTTCTGTTAACAGCCCAAGCATGTAAAAGATAATAATCATACAGTACGATAAACAATATCATACTATACAATTAGTCCATGCTGCCCATACCATACACTAAATTGAGACTTTGTATAGTATGGCTAGAGGTTTCGTACCATACAACTGGCAACAGAGTAGAGAGGAAACATAGACTCGGCCAATAAGTAGTTCGGAACTGGAAGATGAGAAGGGATTAAGAAGCCTCACATCGCGCATTAATTCAATAAGAGTAGAGAAGTGGTAATACACAGATGATAATGAACAAAATTGCATAGCTACAACTTCTTACAATATAATCATACGTTTCGTACTATATGAATAGCGACTGAGCAAGAGGGGTACACAAACAAGGCCAACAATGAGTTTGGACTTTGTCAATAAGCAAGTATTGAGCATAGCATGTCGTACTAGTGAGGTAATAAAAGAGTAACGATAGTACATAGAGGATGACAAGCAAAGTTGGCCAGCCACAAGACTGTACAGTATGATCACATGTTTCGTAAATGCAATTGGCGACTGAGAAAAAGAGATACATAAATAAGGCCGATTAAGCATTCGACTTAGCTGATAAGTGATTATGGGCCGTAACATCACGTACTAGTTCGATAAGAGTAGAGAAGCTATAGTACTTGGACAAATACAAACACAATTGAATAGCTACAAGTTTTTATAGTATCATGACATGTTTCGTATTGCACGAATGGCTACTGAGTAGAAGAGACAAACAAACAAGGTAGATAAGGAATTCAAACTCAAACAATTTTAAAAAGGCATAAGTAAAACAATCAACTAATCGGAATGAACTGAAGTGAATAGAAAAAGGATTGGCACGATGACCTACAACAATTAACAACACCACATGCCATTCGATATGAAACGGCACGTCATACCAAATAAAGTGCGATCAATCTAGCAAAAGATAAAGGCCAAGAGAATTTCAGACACAATCGAAGAATTGTACATCTGAACGAAGTGAGGCATATGGTTCAAACAAACTGAAAGACCTACCCAATCAAAAAGATTATCAAACTAAGATGACACAATTATTCATTTTGTATGATTGCCTATCAAGGCGTAGACTAAAAGAAGACAAGTATTACTAGTAGAATTGAAAGAAAGTACATAACAAATTGTATGAATCGAATCAAGAAAAAGATGAAGAGGCTCGTACTAGTAAAACTCATGAAATGCCAAGAACAGGAGAAAGGAACCCAAACCGAGAGCGTTTTATTCAAGTAGATGAATGTTGTCATCTTGAACAATCCTTTACTAGAGAAACAAAATTAAACTACTACAAAAGTAGGCAAGGAAAAACTGAGGAAAGAAAAAAGAAGAGAAATACCCCATAGAAATCTGCATTATTAAAAAAAAACAAAAAAGTTTGGAATGATTGTGCTCTGTCATTCCATCTGAATAAACTTCCAGAATGTCTAGTTCAGGATCTTCAACACCAAAGTTCATGATCAATAATGTGGGGCTCCCAAGAGATGGTGGTTAGAGAATCTAGTTCTACACAAGTCTCCATTATAGTTGAACCTACTATTACGAGTTGGGTATTAATGTTAATTGTTGGAGCACGATTGTCCAAATCTTGGTGTTTTGCTGGATCCTTGTTAGTATTGCCAGATGTACAAGAGAACTCGCCCTACTCACCTTTCCTAATGGGTCAGACATATCGTCAACACATGGGCTGTACTATCATCCAATGACCTAGTAGGGACTAGATTCTCTTGAGTACTTTCCTCGACAGGAAGGTTAAAAGTGAATTTATACAATGAATAAGTAGTTTAATTCTCAGTTCTGCCCACCTATGTGTGGGTAGCTGCAGCAATCTTGAGCAATGTTGGTAATGTTCTTCGTGATAGTTGGGATAATAGATTAGTCATTTTTATAGAGTCCAATGAAGTGGCTTATCTTACTATAATCAAAACATATAATTGGAAGGCTTTGTACTCAAAATGTTGAAAAGTTAGCCCAAACCTTCCCTCCAACCAAATACCAGAAGAGAGTGAAGCCATGAGGTCTACTCGCATACAAATTCACACAAAGGAAGTTCACTCCATATTAATAGTCCAAACATCAATCTAGATTTTTTCCAATGAATGAGGTACTGTAGAGCAAGTTTATAATATCCCAATATAAGAAAAGACAACTCTAGAGGTTTGACCCATATGGACATCGATATCATCGCTGATCTGCTAGGAATGAACTTTGGGTTCAATTAATCTAACCCTAATCATCTAGCCTACCCAGTACCCAGATTAATTAGCAAAATCAAGTATACATAAAGAAAGCTAATAGAAAATAACGAACTTGCATCAACTTCACCAATCAAACATTGCTTGTCCTAAATAATCATGCCCATTACCTCAAATTGATGAGTTAAAATTGACCACAAGATTCCAATACCATAAATTCTTGGACATCTTCTCAGGGGCACCATCAAGTTAGAATGAATGAGAACAATACGGATAAGTTGACCCTTATTACTAATGTAGGCATGTTTTTACAAGGTTATGCAATTTGGCATTAAAAATGTAATTGTGCCTCATAAAAGAAAGTTAATAACATTTTTCACAACCAAATTGGGGGAAACTAGAGGTGCAAGTGGATGATCTACTCATTAAAAGCCATATCTTCCAAGACAACTAACAAGGAATCACGGAGAAACCTGAGACCTTCAAGCACAAACAAACGTGGCTCAATGCCCTCAAATGCACACTAAGAACTTCATTTGGGAAGTTCTTAGGCTTCTTGGAGTCAAAAAAAGAGGTTTAACCACTCAAGGTTTAGTCAACATGCCTTTTCCAAGAACAAGACAAGTTCAAAAGTTAGCTTGAAGGATTGCTAGCTTAAGCTATTCCAATCTCGATTGGAAAATTACTTCATCTCAATCTCTAAAGCTTTCTTGTGCACAAGGAAAGATTGAATGGACAAAGAAAAGTAAGCAAGCCATTTAGAAGTAAAAGATATATTTCACGGCACCTATCCTTCATAGCCCACAAAAAGGAGAATTCTTTACCTCTATCGCGACAAATCATCGCCAACATCTTTCTGGTTTAGGAATACAATAACATCAAAAAAATGATCAACTACATTAGCAATACATCAAAGAACCTTATGAACCTACTCTAAGTACATCTCCAATTCTATTTAAATTCCTAAACTAGAGAACCTTTTCTTTTACCATTTCTACACTAAAAAACAAATCATGAATGGCATAATTATCACCAACTTTCTACATCATAGGGATTCTTAATGTTAAGAAGTTCAAGCCACCTAGTTTGTAGGGTATAAGTAAAGAGAGATTGGAAAGAATATGAATAGAGTGAGCAGGACGAGAGATAATAGAAGAAAGATAAAATGGAACGACAAATGGGTACAGGAAATGATAACAAAAGAGAAGATATTACCAACATGGAGTCCTTGGACATGAATATTCACCCATGGATGAGAAAGAAAGTTATTAAAATATAATTCAAGCTAATAACAATTCTGAAGCTGTTAGCATCAAAGCTAGATCTAAGGATATGCAAGAGCAACTTGCATCGAAATGGCTGCCTCCTACCAAAGAAGCCAAAATGATTTAGAAGGAACAAGCCTTTTCTTGCTACTACCATCGATGCCAAGCATACTTAAGTCCCCCCTAGCCAATCGACTAGAATCTTGATGTCCATCAAACGCTTATGTCCCTTCATTGTTAAGGACATGAGAACTCCAAACTCCCTTCCCAATGATAATAAGGGTTGAAAGCACTTGTTCGTCATAGTCAATCACTTCAAGAATGGAATTGACGTTGAACTAGTGGTTGAGCAAACCATCATCCAGATAAGAATATTTCTATATATAGATACCTTCTAAAAGTTTGAAGTACCAATAGCCATCATTGTTAAAAACATTGGCATGTTCCGAGTTGAGGACCATAAAAATTTTATAGATCTCTCCAAACACAAATGAAATTCACCTTGATCAGCCAGATACAGACCAATGAACAAACTCAAAACACCAAAAAGACACTACTCAAGATCCTTAAGCCACCACAAGATAAGAGGAAAATAAAATGGATGGACAAGCTATTGGTCATTCTCTAGACATATTGCATGATTCCATCCACCAAGACATTAGAAATTTTTTCCCCCCTCATCTATAGCTAAAGTGATGCTCCCAATAGAGCAAATTTTCCTCATAGTCCAAATGTCCCTCAATGAGAATGGAAAATTCTTCCAAATTGATTAAAGGAAATAAGGACATGTGAGCACTTGAGTTAGACATCTTGATAAAAATGGCTAAATGAAAGCATTCAAAAACTAAAAAATAAACAAACCAATAAAGAAGTACTTCAACCAACACATTAAATATGAGAATTCCCTTAAAGCATTTCATGTAAAGTTTCCCAAAAGTAAGGAGCAAGCAAGCTAATCCCCCTTATCTTATTAAAAAGTGGTTGAGACAAGCCCATATAAGCTACAATGAGCAGAGATTATTTAAAGTGGTACTTATCTTGAGACACTTGATAAGACCAAAAACACTCTTTGAATTTCAAGATTTAATGTTGCATCTAACAAGATTTATATTTATAAGGCCTTCTGAGACACGTGAAGACCACACAAAAACCTCTTCTTAAATTTCATCTAAGATTGGTCCAATTGTCGATTATGCCAACACTATTATCAAAAGTTAGAGAGCCCGTCTAATGTGATAGCTTTGCAGCCTCAACATAGCTCACTAGAACTTTTAGAAACTTTATCTGCTATTGAATTTTGATAGAGAACTATTATACATTCCCATAGTTTTGTAGTGTTCAAAAACTATATATGCTATATATGACATATTATCTTGTAGTAGTTCATGGACTGGATTTAGACGCACAACTAAGGGTGTGCAAAAATAACCAAAGAATTGAGAACCGACCAAAAACCAAACTACTAAGTCACAAAATTGGGAGCTAGCTATAATAGATCAATTCTTGATTCTAGAAACTGAAAATCCAAATTAACTCAACTTGATGTGATTAAAATAAGGTAAGCGATTATTTAAAAAACATAAAATAAAACAATAAAGAAAGACCTAATGAGGTTTTTTTGGTGACAATCATTACTAAGTCTGTCCCCACTAAACCACATCATATTAAGATGAAATTTTCAGTCTCTTAGATCCCACAGAGCTAATATTTTCATGTTTTTAAAACACCTCAGGAATCGACTATCTTCCTTTAAGTTTTGCCCCTCCCATTTCAACCTGCATTTCTGGGCTACTTTTTCCTATTTTCAACCGGAGCTTTTATGTACCTCTCAACCACCACCAGCTCCAGATAAGTAAGAGCTTCGTCAGTCACTCCACTAGTGGCGTCAGTTCACTCCCCTTGACCATCATTGATAAACAACTGACGCAAAGATTATGACACTTCCATCCAACAAATATTTTCCTTTCCAAACAATGACATCACGGATAAGCCCCAACAGTAAATTTAATTTTAAACATAAACCCCTCTAAAAAACATATACCACATTAAATGTTTCACGAAGAATGAAACAGAAACAATGCAGTAGATTGCTTCGCTCTAGCACATTAAAGCCTAGAGTAAAAAGCCCTAATCAAAATATATATTTCAATTGCTAGAAAACACTGACACCATCTAAAACAGAAAATAGACCAAGAAAAATTCATAAGATCAAAAAAATAGGCAGCTTCCGTCCAAAGCCAATGAGAGAAAAGAGGAGGAACGGGCAAGAGAGAAAGAGAGGTGACGCACCTGCCAAGCGTCGATTGTGTGCTGGAAATCTTGGAGCCAGCGATCAGCTTGGGTACGAACAGCGTCTTCGGGATGGTGGTAAAGAGCCGTTAGCGCCTCTTTCACGCTATTCTGTAGTTCCATTGCTCCGTGGAAAGGATTTTCCTCTTCCTTCTTCCCGGAGGCAGCTCACAAGGGTTTCTTCGTTCGACCTTTTTTTATCATGTGTTTTTACTTGTAAACGGACGTTTTAAATATTTTGTTACGTTGGACTTTTCTTTTATTAGTATTGATAAGAATTACAAAAAAAATGTTAAAAATAAACTTAATTTATATTTTTTTAATTAAAATAGACATGTATTTCATTTAATTTTTTATTAGTTAAATATAAGCAAAAAAGATGGTGAAATATCTTATGTGTGATCACCACAACAAAAAAATCACAAAAGATGGTACACAAATATTTTTTTGCATGTGATTCACCATCTGTTGTCTACATAAATATATAAGCATGTAAAAAAGCATCATGCATAATGTTCTCAATACAATAGGCATAAAAGAATAATAAAATTTATATTAAAAATATATAGAAGATAAACCAACATAACATCTAACAAATAAAATAGTTTACAAGAGTCATGCTAAGGCCCTCTCATATATTAGAGGTGCATTATTATCCAAATGCATAGGACAAATAACTTGACATGAGAGACACATTAGGAATATTCTTAAATTTGAGAGTTCTAGATTCAAAAGTCAGTTTAGTCTCTATAGAAGTATTCTCAAATACATCTATTTAAAAAGGTTTATGATGTTAACACATCTTTTGAAAAAAAAATTTACTTAAAACAAAATGATGTAACCTAAGAGAACAATATTTTCACATAATAAGATTAGATATTCATACTATATGAAAGCTTGTGGACCCTTAACACACCAGATTGAAGAGGTAGAGGAGTTATCATGAAGCGTTGTTTTAAGGAGAGGAATTATCAGGTAAGGAGTGGCTCATAACAAACTTCTAAGAGAAAGTAAACGTAAAGAAATAGTCTCACATTGACTATAAATAAAATATTTTGAGTTTTATATCTAACTCCATAGTCATAAGAAGTTGAAAAACGCTAAGAAAAAAAAAACTCACTTGGGTTAGAAATGGATCGTCCAATAAAATAATAAGTCAACATAGTGAAACAAAACGTCACAAATATTGATATGAGTAACATGACATAACTTATGCAAGCATTTATATTTATTTATGATTAATATTATAAAGTGAACTTTATGTATTATTATTTGCAAGTAATAAAAAAAAGGTAAGAAAATTAATATTAAACATATTGTGTGGAATACATTAAATGATATGCATATATATGTTCACAATTGAAAAAAAATTGATTTATATATGAAGATCCTTATGTGATACGTTAAAGATAGAGAAAAAGAAAATAAATAAAAAAAATTTGGTTTTAAGCCTAACATCCTATTAAGAATCAGTAATGTTGAAAAATGTATTTCTCTTGTGTCTTTTTCCCATAATGTCACTTGTTGTGTGATATAGTAGCTATCGTTTGTATGTAGTTTGGCGACTACCGCTTATTATGTGATCTGATAATATTAGTATCATTAGCATCAAATCTTGATGCTTGAACTATCTTATCGTGTGATCAAAAGTTATCATTTGCTGTGTAATCTAGTGATCACTGCTCATAATAATATCTGACATTAAGGTTTATAGTGATGATGCAAATATAAATGTCACTTATTGTGCGACCGATGATTACTGCTTGATATATGACTTAGTGGTATTGATACCACTAACATCGAACCTCAATGATTGGACTACTTACTATATAATCAAAAACTATCACTTGCTATGTGATTTGATAGCCACTACTTGTTGTGTGATATGGTGACTGAGATCTATAGTGATGATGTATATATATATATCATTTATTGTGTGATTTAGTAACTACCACTTGTCGTGTGATTTGGCGATATTAATACTAATGGCATTAGACCTTAATGATTGAGCTTCTTATTATGTGATCAGGAGCTATCATTTGGTATGTGATTTGGTAGCTACCATTTGTTTTGTGATTTAATGTTTTGAGATATATAATGATGATGTATATATATATATATAAATTATTGTATGATATAATAGTTGAGATATATAGTGATTGTATATATATAGTCATTTATTGTGTGATCTATTGACTACTATTTGCTCTATGATATGGTGATCAATATGATGGATGCCAGAATATATGAGATTGGGATGTCGAGAATAAAAGCCATTAAAGAAAAAACAAGATATTTATTAATTGAAAAGAAAGGTTAAATAAAAAACAAGAAAAATTAAGATTGAATTAGATTCGATAAATAAGTTTGCATATAATAATTTGTACAAATTACTTGTAAGAAAAGAAATGAGATATGAAAATCATTGTGGTCTAAAAATTAATGCTATAACATATTTGTATTGTATTTGAAAACTTTTTTTATATGATAAAAGAGTTATAGAAATATAATTTTTCTCTCTCTCTTGATATTATGTATATAATTATAGTACTTGAGATCTAGTAGAATATGACATAACTACACACTAAGGATTTTTAAAGATACAAAAAATAGATGTTAAAAACTAAAAGTAACTTGTTTACATAAAATGATAGTGTTGTAGATTTTATTGTATATATATCATGTATATGAGTTTTTAAAAACTCTATGATGTGATTTATTTTTTGTAGAATATGATTTTATTGTGATAATATAATATTTTTTATGGTATTGATGGTTTTCTTGTCATAATATAAATTTTCAATGATATTGTGTTTCATTCATGATATATTTTTTAGATATAAATTATATTGATGTATAATTGATATATCAACTATGTGTATATAAGAAAATTAATAATCTTTTGGAGAGATTTTATCGATATATTTTTTGAAGTTCGAATCTTATATAAGTCAAATTTTTGAATTGTCAAGAAATTATGAGAGTAGTTAATCGTCATTCTTTGCTTGGGTAAGTCTTTTGTGTACTCTTAATACGTCAACTTTGTTTATTTCTCAAATATTTTCAATTAGTTAATGGATAGGTGAAGTATGATAAGATGGTATCATAGTAGTTGATATTCTAGGGAAGGTATTTTTATATGTATATATATTTAACTTATAATGGACTTTTATGAGCAAGGACACTAATACTACATGCATTTAATACCTTTTTTGTTATAATAATTATTGTATTTAATTGAAACTTTGGGTAAGAATGCTATTAGCTCTATTTCATCTAATTTTATTTATGAGAATCCAAATTTACAATATCAGGATGTGAAGTCTTAAAGTTATGGAGTTTTATCTTGTTATTATTATAATAACTACTTAGTTGTGATTAAAAATGATGATCAAGTGACAAAGGTTTTTAAGAAAAAAATGTTGTACTTGAATGAGGGAAAATTGCCAATGGAAGCCACATCAAATATTCATTTAAATTATAAGGCAAATTGTGATTCTACATTTCCAACCCCTAACATATTTTTTGTAATAAGAGAGGCTAAAAATGGTGAATTTTTGGAACAAAAAAATATATAACAATTTTGATATCTAATTGGAGATAATTTTTAGTATTGACTTTTCTATTGATACCAATCCACATGTAGCATTGAATAAGAAAACTAAAGAAGTAAAAATATTTCATTTTTTGTCATTGCCAAGATCTAATGGGGTTATCTTCCATAGAGGAACTCCAACCACAATATGATTTATATAGCACCCAGTGAAAAGTACAAAGAGTGTAATGTTTTGCCCTCCAACATCGCTAATGATTTGATACAGTCTTCTTTGGTTAAATTTATTTCTTCATATTCAAATTTTTTTAGTACTCCAAAATCAACAAATAGTATGAGTACATATTACAGGATGTCATGATATTGTTGTATAAGTAGAAAGGTCATATAAAGGGCACATTATTTCTTATATCGATTTTTTAGCAATTCAAGGTAAAAAACTATTGAACTAAACCCTTCACTCTTTTGTGCTAGTAATGTATTGATCAATGCATATAGAAAAAAATAATCTTACTAAAGACCTTCGTATACATGCTTACAATCTTCTTAAGGAGGCTAATTAGATTGTTCATATTCACAAACATTAGAAAACCCCATAATTTGATTATTACTTTACATCCTCTAAAGGGCAGACTCATAAAAGCCTGGAATTGTTTTTATGAAAATCCTATAATGCCTAAAATAAGAACTCTAAGATTGTTCTAGAAGAATAAGGCATAACAAAGACAAAAAAAAGTTAATAAGACATCTAAGCTTAAAGTGATCAAAATGTATCTTAACGAGTCAAATTCAAAATTATCATGTGAAAATGAAAAGAATAATTGGTTTGCCCTCAAAAGCATACCAAAATGATAAAAGTACTTTAGAAAGAGAGTTATTAATTAAGTGTTAAAAACCCTTTCCAATGAAAAAGAGATTAACAATAATTGAAGAATAGTAGAAAAGGATGTTATATTCTTTCATAATTCAATGGAATCATCTACAAGGAATTCACCAAATTCCCATTATATTGAAATTCCAAATAATACTTTGTTTTGCAATTTTTTTCAATCAATAAAGAAGTGGATAAAACACATAAATGTAACTTGTGTGGGAAACATTTAAGAAAGAGACATGATAACATGAGTACGAACAATGATGTTTTTATATTAAAGAATTTTAATATTTGTCAAAAGTGTCAAATGACAAGGGGTTTAATGATGATTTCGTAGACAATCCTTATGGATCTTATTGTGCATGTGAGAAAAAGAAAATTAGTATGTGTAGGAAAAAAAGAACAAGTAAGAAGCATTATGAGAAAGTTAATAAACTTGTTATCCAAACTTAATATGATAACAACTTAATATGACAAAAGATAAATATATTTTGAAATTGATAGATTACACTTTAAAAAGATGTGAAATAGAATATACTACTATTACATTACTTCTCTATCAGACCAGATTGACTTGAATTTATTAAGGAGTAATTATAAGATGAAGAAAATAAAAAAAAGCTAATTCAAAAAGTTAAAGAAAATAGAATATCTAGTTTTGCACTTGATATAGATGATGTGCTATGTTTCTAAGACCAATTGTGTATTCCTGAACACAAACAATTGAGACAGAAGATATTAAAAGAAGCTCATAATTCTTATTATTTTATTAACTATGGAAGTAATAGAATGTATTAAAATCTAAAACTGAGATATTGGTGGCCTATATTGAAAAGAGATCTAGCTTGAGCATAAAAATATAATATTTGACAACAAGTAAAAGTGAACAACAAAGACCCAGAGATTGTTGTAAACCCTATTAATTTCTGAATGAAAACGGGAAAGTATAGCGATGAACTTTGTTGTGACTATAACTATATCTCCCATTAGACATGATGTCATATGGGTAGTGGTTGATTGTTTGAGACAAAATCATTTAAATTAATAAATGTTAACTTAAGGGGATAATATCTCAACATAGTGAGACCATGTTATCACACAATGCTTTATGAGTTTATAACTCTCAAGATTTAAGACAACAAGGAGTGATTACCTCATCACATCCTCTAAAGAGGATTCATCAAACAAGTAGTAGCTCATGGTCGACTTTTAGATGGAGGGGTACATGTTTGAATAATTAGCACTTAAGAGAAAATTGTACTTGGTTCAAAATGGGTGGCACAAAGGGACACTGTCACAACACAATGAGACCATGTTATCACAAATATAATACTAAAGTTATACCTACTCTAGTTTAGTATAGTTTTAAGATAAACAAAACTGAAACTAATGGACCTATAAAAGTTAGAATTAAAAAAATAAAAAATGATTATCATGTGATGTTTCAAAAAGAAAAATTAGTAAACAAAAAATAACTTTAACAAGCTTTTAGGTAGATGAGTACAAGATTATATAACCTCATATTAATAATAGAAAGAAAATTCTATGATTAATATGTGATACAATGGTCTTAATATATTATGACATATTTTGAAAGTAAAATACACTTTGGTTAAGATGAGTCAACCTAAAAGTACAATACACTATCATGATGAGATCACTTCGTCCTATCATGTAAAGTTGATTAGCTTATTACACCCAAGATTTAAAAGGGTAAAGAGTCGTTGCAGAGTGATGTTCTATGAAGAAAATTAATCAAACAAGAAAGAGCTCCTAGTCGACTTCTAAATGGTAGGATACATGAACTAATAATCATATATCAACTATTAAGAGAAGATTCTAAGTTTTATATATAATATCATGATATTGAGATATTAAGATGCCTTTTGGAGAAAAACCTGCTTAGGTTGAGTGATATAATAGAAAATTATCTCAGATATAATAAGAAATTATCTCAATATAGTGAGACCAAATCATCACAAATAAGATATTAGACTTATATCTCCCGTAGTCTAAGATGATTTAAGGATAAATCAAATAAAAGCTAATAGACTTATGACATCTAGGATTAAAGAGCATGGAAAATAGTCATTAGTTGATGTCCTAAGAAAACGAACATTAGATAAAGAGCAACTTCTAATAAACTTCTAGATAAAAGACAATAAAAATGAATAATCTTATATTAGTTATAAACAAAATATTTTGACTATAAAATAACTAAAATTCTGTGAATGTTCTACAATGCTACAAATAATGTGTAAATGACAGCAAGAACCCCAATCATAATAAGAGAGTATCTCAACAACAAGATGGCGACAAGTTTCAACGAGAATCTCAAGCACAACTGGCAAGCTGCCAGAGAGATCGACAAAGTACAAACGCGACACAACGAAGTGATCAAGATGGGAATGCGGCTTCAAAATAATCAAATTTTATAGGTTGGAAAAATTACAAAAAAAGAAAGCATGAAAAATCAAGAAAGTAAAACCTCATCATGCTTATTTGTAAACCCTAGCATGATAAATTACAAGGTCATCTCCAAGAAAGATTTTTTTAGACCATTTTCAATACTATACTCCTTGCTGCATACTTTATTTAGTGCTTTATTGGCTGTTAACAAAGATAAACTATTAAGCTATTTGAAGAACACTTGCATACATCTGTTTTGGTACAAAGTGTGACTATAACTTATTGTCTTGAGAGCCTGCATAGCTTATCTTTGTTACCTTGAACCTGGAAGATGATCTTATATATGCATGCATAACTTGAACATGTGTGATTATTTTACCATTAGTGTTATGCAATACCAAAATACACAATCAATGGGCAATTTTAGATCATTATAAACAAAAAGATATAAAAACTATAAAAGAATATTAATTTATGCATTGAAACAATGTGATTTGAGCAGTAAAAGTTAGTGATCATCAAAGCTTTACTTCATTGCTAAGATATGTTACTCATTTCAAAGATCAACTAAGCATTCGTTTCCGCGGAGACAAGTTCCCTGCGTGAGAAGAAGCACAACACAAAGAGGAGCGTTTCTTTAGGTATCAAAAGATCCCAAATCAGATGCCTAAGCGTGGGCAAACCTAAGAAGCAATGAAATGATGCAAGTGTTGAACAAATAATTCCATATGCAACTTCTTTACAAGAACAAACCCAAGCACCAAGAGCCTCAAGTAAGCTTTTTGCATAGTCCACAAAGAAAGCATCCTCAGCCTGTTAACAAAAAAGATATAATTATTAGAACATCATGTGCAATAGTCAATTTCATACCAACCTACAAAAGTTGACCAATAATTATTGGATTATAGAAATTTCAGAGCAAAATAGTTTTTCTATTTTGAGTATGTCTTCCCTCCAATGTCTAAAGCCAAGGATATTTTAACCTTTGTAAATTTCAATTTTATACATATCTTATAGTTTGTTTAAATTAATACTATTTGCTTGTGAGGGGCAACCGCTTTCATGTCGTCTTCTATGAACACAAAACTCAGAACTGAAAAGGTTGCCAAGTTTTCCACAGCAAATAAGGAGACAAGACGATTGATGCAAGGTACTTGACCACCTTATCATCTAATTCCTAGACCAATAATTGCATTGCCATAACATTAGCTATCAAGCAAGAGAAATTTCAACAATCATCATTAGAATTTGTGTTCTTCCAAAATCTCAGTGCAAAAAAATCATCATGTATTCTAACATTTTTTTGTAAATCAATCTGGTTCCATAGAACACTTTATTGTGCTTGCTTTCAAAACGAGTGAAATCAAAACATGCTTTCATTGTTTATAAAAGCAAGTTTGCTAAACGCATTTCTTTCCACTTAAAAGCCTTATTAACGACATAAAATAAATAAAAACTTATACTCATAAAATATCACAAGTGAATGCATAAATTAACATAGAAAGATACAAGCATATTATTGAGCATACAACAGCATATTTTTCTACAAAGGCGAGGAAGATTGGATAAAAAAAAACAAAAGAAGAAAAGAAAAAACTTTCACTTAGAAGTTGCAGTAGGCCTTCCTTTTCACCACTCAGTAACTGTCTAATTGATGAATACATAAAAGCAAGTAAACTTGCACAAGGCAAGAGAAAGCAAGGTTTACCAAACTTTTATGACAGGAATTATTTGACATAAGAATTGCTAGAAATGAAAAGTTTTGATATCTATAGAGCCTTACACTAAAAAATTTAAAAAGCAATTAATACTTGTAAAATATTATATCTTTTTAACAAATAAAAAAATTATTTTTTTTACCATAACTAGTACTGAAATTAAATTTAATTGATTTAAAATAAAATATATGTTGATTTTTAAATATATCTAATAAAATAATAAAAATATTCTTATTATTATATAATTTTGTCAACTTTTTTAAAAATCTTATAAGTTAAACCAAATAAAGCATTTTTATAGCTAAATAATTAAACTTTTGTAAATTTATGAAAGTTGTAGTCATAATTGTAATCATATTAAAAAAATAATACATATACTCTTAAATTATACTCAATTACTTATATTCAAATTTATAATATATCTAAATACTCCTAAAATCTCAAAAAATTGTCTCAACACAAAAATATTATATTACTAATAAGAGATGTTTTGGGAGATTTATAAACATTTTGAATATGAGGGGTTGAAGGATCTCTCCCTTCCACCCCTTTTCTTTGTTTATTTGAAAAAGGGGAAGATAATGAACTATGAGTTTGGACTCCTTAAGTAGTGTTGTAGAGTAAATTTCAACTAAAGAAAGGAGTTGTTGAGATGCAGATTAGGATGAGGGATTTTTAGAGGAGAGTAGGCTATGAGGTTGAGTGAAGGAAATGGCATTGATGGCTTGAGTTATGGTCGCAAAAGGAAGGAGGTTTAGAATCATGTGGGAGATTGGATTAGCATGAAGGGTTGAGTTTAAATCTTAAATTATAATGGGACTTTAGGTCTAATCATTAGATGTGAGAGTGGAAGAATAAAAAAGCATCTAAATATTAGAAGAGTCAATAATGAGTTCTACCTTCTTTTTTTTTTCTTGCAATCATGTATAGAGTTTACATCATAAATCTATCATACATTTTTTATGTATAGTTTTTGCTATATTTATTACATTAAGTCCCATTGGATCCCTTTAGTTAAGTTTTGATTATTCCTATTGAATTGTCAATCTATATTATTGAACTGTCTAATCCTTTTTATTAAACCATCGGACATATGTTGGACAACATTTGATCATTTGTAGACTTTTATTGGACATTTTGTCAATTATATTGGATCGACCAATGACTGTTATGCTTATTGGAGGCTTGAAGCATAAATTCGATTCTCTGTTCGTTGCGCTTCAGACTCTCATTGAATTATCTAATCTTCTCATTAGATTATCAAATCTTTACAAGTCCAAAAACACAATAATTTGGATTCCACGTTTATTTTAACAAACTTTATTGCATTCTATTAGAATATCTATCTCTCATTAGATCATTTGCCACCCATCAGATGACCATCAAATTGTCCAATTAACATTTGATATAGATTCTGCATCATTCTTCTAATTTTATTGAACCATCTAATCATCCAATCAAACCATCCGATGATCATTTGAAACTATAGGCGTGCTGAAAGCCAACTTTCTCACAAGTTTAGAACCTTATTTCATTCTATCATGTCCATGAGTTCTCGCCTCTTTGGAATCCTCTTATCAAGCATAAAGCCTTACAATTCCTAAATCACCAAAGTCAAAAAGAAAAACCTATACAAGAACTTACCTCAACTACTAATAGATTTACTCCACACGAATTCCTCTCCAATTTATTTTTCTCACAAGATCTAAACCCTTTCTTATACCTACTACTCCAATTCTAGCTTCGACTCCACCACCTTCTCCTCCCCATGCTACTAATGCAACTGCCCTTATTGCTTTTGTTACTGTCACTGGTTCTTCTTTTTCTTCCTTTTGTTTTTGGTCCTACTCCAATTAGTGTTGTTGTTGATCCTCCTCGTCCTTCTCCAGCTCCTATTACTACTACTAGTGTATGCATCATCATCATCATAATTCTTCTTATACTTCTTCTCCTTCTTACTGACTTTGCTCATGATCGTCATCTTCTTCTTTTTCATCATTATGTCATTATTGATGTTGCTTCTTTTTCTTCTCCTTCTTCTCTTGATGTCACTACTCCTACTATTATTACTACTAATGCTACTCCAACTACTATTGCTCTTGGTGGTGATGATAGTCTTCTTCAGCTACTCTTAGTCATGCTCCTATTACTACTACAATTGCATGTTTTATTGTTGTTCTTCTTTAGATCCTAGTCTTCTTCTTCTAGTACTAATCTTACTCTAGCTGCGACTATTAGGGGATGCATCATTATTGTTGTTGTTGTTCTTCTTCTTCAACTACTACTACTCTTGCTAATCTACCATTGCATACTATTGACATTATCATCGTCATTGTTGTCTTCTTTTTCTTTATGTTATTGTTGTTGCTATTTCAACTACCACTTCTTCTCTTACTACTGATTTTTTTGTTATTGCTATTGCTTTAGCTACTCCTGCTCCTATTGTATGCTCCACCTTCGTTGTCATCATCGTATTTTTTATTATCTTTTACTTCTTTTTCTTCATGATACTACTGCTATTGCTACTTCTTAATCTTCTTATTTTCTTCTTCTCCTGTTGCTATTGCTCTTACTATTACTTCTCATATTGTTGCTCCTACCATTATTTTAACTCCTAGTCCAACACATGCTATTGATATTATTATTGCTCTTATTGTAGGTTGTCTTTTCCTTCAACTCCTAGTCCATCTGCTCTTGCTGTTATTATTGTTGCTCTTACTGCTAGTTCTCTTCTCCTTCTACTCCTGGTTCAACTCCTAATACTATTGTTGCATATGCCATCATCATTATTCTTCTTTTAATTCTTCATCTCCTTTTTACTCCCAATTCTCTTCTTGTATTGCACATAGTCCTTTTTTGAATTCTATAATTCATGTATACATAATCATTGTTCTTCTTCATCATATTCTTCTATTGTTACTCCTGCTACTACAATCATCGCATGTCATCATCATTGGCATTGTCGTCATCTTCTTCTTTTGTTGTTACTACTACTACCTCTACTAATCCTGTTCTTATTGTTGTTGGTCCTTGTCCTACACCTGCTCCACATGTCCTGCTCCCACTGTTGTTAGTTCAGCTTCTGCTCCTACAACAAATCCAGCTCCTGTTCCAATTGCTAGTGTTGGTCTTGGTCCTACTACAAGTCTAGCTGTTGATAATTCTGTTGCAGTTACTCCTGGTGTTGCTTCTTGTTCTTCTGTTGTGGCTACTTCTTCCAATGCTGCTACTCTGTTACTCTGCTTCTCTTGCTGCTGCTGGTCCTATCCCTATAGCTGTTGGTCCTGCTTCTACTCCTACTTTTGCTAGTCTTGCTTCATCTGTTTCTGTTCTTGCTCTTGCTACTAAGTTCAGCTCCTGCTATAGGCGGCGATGGTGGTGCGGTTCTTCTTCTTCTTTGTGTTGTCGTTGCCAATCCTACCCCTACTCCTATTGATGGTTCTAGTCCCACTTTGGCTTCTTGTCCAACTCATGTTGCTCCTCCTAATCTTACTGCTACTGTTGCTGCTGCTAGTTCTTCTTCTACTAATCCAACTCTTGTTGTTGTTGCTACAACTAGTGGTGTTCTCCTCCTACTTCTAGTTCTACTACTGCTACTGCTACAGCTGCATGTGTTGTCATTCTTCTTCTTCTTCTTCTTCTTCTTCTTCTTGTACTCCTAGTCTACTTCTTCTACCACTCTTGGTCCTTCTGCTACTGTTACTGGTGCATGCATTATTGTTCTTCTTCTTCATATTATTCCTTTGGTACTGCTCTTGGAGTTGTTATCGTTGCACATGACATCACTACCTTATTCTTCTTTTCTTGCTGCTAGTCCTACTACTATTGCTTTTGATGCTGCTTCTGCTCTGCTTCTCGTTATGCTTCCCCTACTACTGTTGGTTCTATTCCTGGTTCTTCTAGTTTTGGTTCTGCTCCTGTTGTTGATGATCCTACTCATGCTACTAGTCTAGTTCCTACCGGTCCTACTACTGCTGCTGCTCTTGGTTCTACTATTGGTCCAGATCTTGCTGCTTGTGGTGCTGCTACTACTACTAGATGCTTGTCTTATTGTTGCTAAGCTTACTCCAGTTAATGCTGGTCCTACTACTGTTGCTCCTACTGCTGTTACTGGTCATGCTCTTGCTACTACTATGCCAACTTCTATAGCTCCTACTATTGCTACAGCTGTTTTTTTTTTTTTTCATCTTCTTCTTCTTCTTGGACCTGCCCCAACCAATGCTTCTATTGTTGGTCCTGCTCCCCTATTTCTAGTCTTGGTACTACTCTTGCTTCTCATCCAACTCTTGCTACTGATCTTACTGCTCCTACTATTGTTGCTTGTCTAGCCACTATTACTACTGCAGCTACTGGTGCTTGTTATCTTCTTCTGCTAATCTTAGTCCTGCTCTTGCTGGTATTACCACTACATCTGTTACCATTGATCTATTTCATAATCATCATCATCTTCTTCTTCTTTTATTCCTGATCCTCTTCATCTTGTGCTCCTGCTCCTGTTATTGCTACCGATGTATACGTTATCATTATTCTATTGCTTCCTTTTCTTCTTATACTTCTCCTTTTGTTCCTTGTCTTCTTCATCAATTGCTTCTTTTGCTGCAATCGATGCATGCATCATCATCGTTTTTCTTCTACTACTACTGCTCATGCTACTGGTAGTGTGCATGCCACAACCATCGTAATCATCATCCTCTTTTTCTTCATCATCTTCATGCTATTATTGCTGTTATTGCTTCATCTTCTTCTATTGATGTCGCTGCTCGTGCTATTGCCACTACTACTACAATTGCCGCTCCAACTGCTACTGCTTGTGTGACTACTCACGCCATTATTCCTGCTCTTGTTGCTCGTCGTGCTTTTGATATTGCTACTAGTGGTCTTCTTCAGCTACTCCTGATCATGCTCCTATTGCTACTACAGCTAAATATATTGTCTTTTTTCTTCTTCTTCTTCTTCTTTTTTTGTTCCTAATATTCTTCTACTACTGATCCTCCTCTGGCTATGGCTATCAGTGCATTAATCATTGCTGTTCTTTTGCTTCTACTACCAGTACCAATTCTTGTCTTACTACTGCTACCATTGCATGTTGTCGACATCATCATCTCCATCAGTCTCCTTCTTCAAGTTAATGTTGTTGGTATTACTTCTCTTGGTCCTGATTTTTGTACCATTGTTGTTGCTCTAGCTGCTCCTGCTCCAGTTGTATGCCCGTTCATTGTCATGCTCTTCTTTATTGCCTTCTTCTACATTGTCTCCTTCTTTATTGTTTTCTTCTTCACGATGAAATTAAAAAAAAAAAAAGAGAAAGACGATGAAAATGATAAAAGGAGCATACTACAGGAGCAGAATTAGCCCTAATAGTAGCTGTAGCAAGAGCAGCACTAGCATGAGACAAAGATGAACAACACGAAGCAACGATAGCATCAAGAAGAAGAAGAAGAAGAAGACAATGATGATACTGATGACACACAATGGTAGCAACAATAGAAGCAAGACCAAGAGCAGTAGAAGAAGAATATGAATAAAAATAAAAAGACGAACGACAACAATGCATGCACCAATAGCAGCAATAGGAAAACAATCAGAAGTCATAGAAGTAGATGACTAAAAGCAGTAGAAGAAGAAGAAGTAAAAGTAGAAGAATGACAAAGATGCATGCAATCATAGCAGCAAGACGACCAGGACCAAGAGCAGAAGAAGAAGAAGAAGAAGAAGAAGAACAAGAACAAGGAGAAGGAGAAAAAGAATGATAACATAAGCAGTGACGACAATAGTGATAGGATGAGAAGCAACAGGAAAAGAAGACCAGTAGAAACAACAACTAGACCTCCTGTACTAGCAGTGGGAGAACCAGCAATAGTGATCGAACTGAACCAGTCATCTTTTAAAACCTCTTGCTCCCTATTCTCATAGTATTCTCTATGGTAGCTCGCTGAAGAAGACAAATGAATAACTTCAGTTTATTCATTGAAAAAGCTTACTAATTACAAACTAAGGGCAACATTTATATAAAGATTGTCAATTTACATGCATAGAGGAAATTAAAATTTGAACAAGAATAAAAGTGCTAAATTATCACCAAATTTATTCACATCTATCAATTCAAAATTACGTCAAGGAATCATCTGCAATCATGGCAGTTCCAAGAGGTGGATAATACAACCATGCAAGTAGTGATGCTGACAGTTAATGCAGGCATGCAAAAGGCTTGTTAGAAGTGAACTTAGAAGACTTGTGATTAAAAAAAAAAAATTGTCCACTTGTTGGTTATAGATATTGAGGAAGGCAAAGGATCCCTTGAGGTCTCAAGAGGTTTGAGGGAAAGTTGGTGGCAACTAAAGGGTGGAAGGTAAGGAAAGCACATAAGGTATTGACGGGTCTTGAGTAGGTCAGTGGATTTCTCTCAAGGGCGGATGAAGATATTGACAAGATCTCAAGAGAATCAAAGAAACAATCCCTTAAGATGTCTTGAGTATGGATCATGGTAATTGAGGTTGGATGGGTGAGTAATGAGTAGATTATTTTAAATCCATGAGTTGAGAAGCAGTCGATGGTGATTCAATTATGCCAAAGAAATAAGAGTTGCCCTCAACACTAAAGTTGTTGGTGCGTGCAGAGGATTAAGCTGAATTCCTCGTTGCTTGTCACGTAAATGAACCTAAAATAAAGTAGGGTTGGTGGCAAATGTTGTAAAGAAACAAAGAATAGAACCTTAAACATTAACATCTATAGTTATGTATATATGCTAAGTGATAAGATCATAAAATCAATATCCTTTTTGAGTGTGAGAATAACCAATAACCATTGGGAGAAGATCTGTTAGAAACACAAAACGTAAATGATGTACTCAAAAAGTTTGTGGTAATAAGAGAGAACAAGGAACAATTTGAGTAGAGCATAAAAAGAGGTGTAATGTTACAAAGAATACTTTTATAAATCCAAACATCAAGGGGAAAAAAGCATTGTCCAAAATAGAGTTGAAATATGTTTGATATGACAATGCTTTCTCTAAGTCATGCGGTTAATTGATATGGAACAAAAGAGTAAAGCAGTTATTAGTAGACGACAAAACTTTCTATACGATATCATTTCATGATGATATAAATGGACAAGTATGACGAATGATGTCATTTATTGTGCAAAAATAATAAAAATAAGTCTGAATAAATTTTGAAATATTATTTGTAATGAAAACACTTTATGTTTGTAGGAAAATAACAATCTATTTAAAATAAAAACTTAAAAAAATCAAACAAATAGCTCTTCTTTTGAGTAAATTGTGATGAAAAACTAGACTATGATGCTTACCTAACTCACTAGTGTCACACTCAATTTTGATAAATGGGGAATAAGTAGAGACAAATTCCTAAAGATGTAACTATAAAGGACTAGCCAAGTGACTAGTGATAAGATGAGGTTGTGTATTAAATAACTAAATGTAGATTATTGGCTACACGATAAATCTTGCTTGCTTCAACCGCTATAAAGTGTCTTGTTGGTGCTAAGATCCTAAACACACAAGATAATGGAAAGAAAGCCATTAAGCAATTGTGTGATTTGGTAAAACTATAAACAAAAAAAGATTAATTAGAGAACTATGAACATAAAGAACATCATAAAGAGCAAGATAATGAAAAGGAAGATAATGCCCATCTAAGAACTAAATAGTAAGTAAATTAGCATTAAGAACTCGTGGGGCACAATGCCAAAGGAAAAGAATTGATGATGATAACTTATTATGTGAATAGTACCGAAATATAAAATCTATGACATACCACGATAAGAAACAATAGTGAATCCAAATGTACTAGCAAAATAGGAGCATGACAATGCAAGACAAAACAATCACAATCCTCCAATGATAGTATTAATTGAGATAGTTGCAGAATTAACAAAAGAAGTTGAATCTACAGTAGAAAAGTTGTGAAAAATAGATAATAACTACATTTCTACCAACAACAATTGATGGGATGATTCAATATACCACAATGAGTCCAAGAAGGAATAATGAACAACATCAGCCACCACCTTCAGTATAGCTATTGCATCCATGATCATGATGACTACCACTAGAGCTATTGGAAAAAGACAATCTAACCAGTCTTTTTAGAGGAAGCATGTATTGAATTGGCGCATAAACCGTGGGAGAGGGCAATGACAAATAAGGAAGTGAGGTTCGCAATAAGCTAGGATTGGACCAACTTAACAAAGAGATGGCTTGAGACCAGACTGTTCACAAGAAATTCTGCATTTTATCACTACCAAATGGTATTTCCAATAGGTAAAGCACAATATTGAAGAAGTTTGTTCCACCTACCACTAAGAGTGCTACAATACACTTGAAGAAGAGTTCTAAAAAGATTGTGCAAATATAAGCAATGTTATTTTCCTATAAGCATGTCAATTAAAGAAAATCTCAGACTACATTTGCCGTCCCAAGAAACATAACGGTCGAAGCAACAAAAAGCTCAGGGTTGTTAAGAAGCTATGTTAGAACAGCAAAGTTAGATGATTGTCACATTAAGCATTTAAATATATCACTGATATCTGGACGAGCATATAATTGTGTATATTTTCAATGCAAACCAACAAGAATTTAAAAGGCCCATAACCATAAAATTTAATAATTATACATATATGTGTAATCATAATAATGCTTATGTATGAAATTGTCACATGAAATGGCATTAGTACCTAACCAGTGATGTCACAATAATAGCACAAAAAATTTGAAGTTTTGTGAGGAATCTAAGGCTTTGGTGAGGCAGTAGGATGTGTAGTTGGAAGGAGGGCGACTAAGGCAGAGCTGGGTAGAAAGTGAACTCGGGTCAAGGAAGCGAGGTGAATAAGCATCTAGTGCAAGAGAAAACTTTAATTTGATATCATGAGTTGGGAGTTTTCATGTCAATTACTCAAAATCAGCTCCTTATTCATAATGCAGTATGAAAGTACAATAGAGAATGTTAGACTAAACCAACTTCAACACAAACCTAATAACATTCACACAACATTACAATTGTTTTAAACTTTTGCTATGACAATGCAAATGACTATTAACCTGTGATCATCTAAGATTGATTTATCCTATAGCTAATGTTTTATGCTATAGCTTAGTTTTGTTTATTGTGTAACATGTTATCCTAAATAAAAAATAGTTCTATTATTATAAAAAGTAATGAACTACATTAAAAATATTTATCATGGGCATGTTAATAGATAATAAACTAACTTCAAATGCAAATCAAAACAGAGCTACTCCAAAGTCTTACAATTAAAGCAGAAGGAAACCTTTGTCAAGAATTTACTCAGTCCAAAATAAATCAAAATTCAGAGCAATATAAAAATCATCCAAGCTTTAGGTTGGCCAAAAACGAATGAATAACATGTTATCAAACACCAATTTATCAACTAGAAATTAGGGCTGTAGACAAAAATTACATCCCAAATTACTTGTGTTCCCTTTTTCATCAAGAATAAGATGCCTTCCTGAATGAGTAAAAATATAAATTTGAAGGTTAAAGCAGAAGTAACAAAGTGGAAAAAAAAAGAAAATAAACAAAACTTACCTCAAGAGAACCATCCATGTAAAAGGTAGAAAGCACATTTTAATTCATAGATCAAAGAGCAAGAAACAACAAAAGTTCATGCAACCTGCTGTTCTTAATCTTGACATGGCTTATGTTCAATATTTGATTTTCTAAGAATGAAAACTCCAGCGATGATTAAGATTGCTCCTGCAAACCACTGCACAGCTAAAGAATGTTATTAACGATGAGTTTGCATAAAATGCAAGAGCCATAAGAAAAAAAAAAACATCTGTAGCAACCAATGTTTCATAATCTCAAAATGCAATGGACCAATGAAATGCGATAGAAATGAACATTTCAATGTAATTCCCTTGCATACGGAAAGAAATGCCCATAAGAATATAAAAAGGGCAGCTTGATGTACGAAATGTCTCCACACATGGGTGGTTTTGGGGAAAGATTGCACATAGCCCAATCCTAAAGCTCATAAGATTAACATAACTCAAGCATGTGATCTCCAATTGCCGAAAAACTTTCACCATCGCACAAAGCTTGCCTTCACATGCCCATAAAAATATCAGGCTTAATAATTCCCCAAGCAGTTTATCTTCCTCACACTAGTCAAAGCACACGAAAACTTAAACCAAAGTCAAGAATAGAAACACTGCCAATCTTTAAATTGGTAAATACATGGATTAATTTGCATGTCCTATCAAGAAGAAAATTAAGCTTCCAAAGGCACAAGGTAGACTCAAAGTCATAATAAATATATAGTTATTCCTTGTTTGTGAGATGTTACCACAGTTCAAACAAATGGGGCTTTTTGGGCATCATTGTTACAGTTAAATTAAATCGTTGAAAATTATAATTGAAAATATTGTTGAAAACTAGAATTGCGTGGCAAAACACTGTTAAAAATAGTGATTGAAATATGTCATTTCGTGATTACCAAAATGTCATTTAATAATTTTCAAATAGTACAAAATTGTTATGGAGAAAGTGCTTTCAATGAGGGCAAACATACTTTTGTTTGTATTTTTTTGGGAAGAGAATGGCCAAGATACCACTTGATGCCCACATACTATGCTAGAAAATAGGCTGCAAACAATAACTGATGTTACAACAATTCTAGTAATTGTAATGTAGCATTCTAACCACTGGAAACAGCAAGACTTTTGGAGTGGATTGTGCGACAATTCTTATGGGGTGGATTACTGATGCAAAGGTCTTTCATTATGTGAGATGGGATAACATCACCATGCCCAAGAATATGAGGAGTCTGGGTATCCGCAGGCTAACATTATGGCAAACATCACTGGTTGCCCAACATTGCCATCGTTTTCTTGCCCATGAGGATGCTATTTTGGATTAAAACGTTGCATGCAAAATATGGTTCCAACACAATGACCTGGAAATGTGTTGAATCTCAAATATGGAAATTACTTTGCGCAGTCTGTCATGCATCAAGTAAAGTGACGAATTGGAAATGGCATCCATTGCAGGTTCAATGATAATTGGATTGGTCCAGCTGCACTTGATAAGTGTTCAACTTATTTTAATGTCACCATCGATGTGCCACCCGCTTTCACTCAAATTTTGGATGCCTCTACTCAATGGAAGGTGCAACAACTTCAACATGCTTTTGCCGCAGAATTAGTTAAGCAAATCACCCATATTCCAAGGCTACAGATGAGGGAACAGGACCAGCTGGTTTGGAAAAATTCTGAAGAGAGCAAACCAAGTGCAGCACAGCTATATGGTCACCTATTGCAAGACAATAAGCAGCTGTACCCAAATCCAAATCCTGTCATTGTTCCCGGAACCACCTCAGACTCCTTGGGCTGACAGTAGCCTCATCCTTTTTGTGGTCTTCCTCTCCCATAGTTGGATCAAAATTAATTATGATGCTGCTACTGATTGTGAGAAAGAGCAGGACTTTGCATTGTGATCAAGGATAATTGGGATTGGCCTTTAATTATTCTTGGAAAGCCTGTCTTTTCCTCGGCTCCAGGTGCAATGGAAAAATGTGTCATTCAGGAAGTTATCAACCTCATTAGCATACGGTTCCCTCTTTCAATAGGGGAGGATTAATTGCATCCTTGACTGTAGCTATCAACAATTAGGAGGACGCCTCTGAGTGGGCGGACGAGGTCACACTCTGATCCTTCGCTGATTATCGCCTTACTCATATCTACAAAGAGCAGAATGCAGCAGTGGACTGGTGGCTAACTATGCCTTGTATCATGATTTTTAATATGTAAGCCAATGATTGTTTTAATGCAGTTTTGATTGGATCAGCCAATTTTGGGCAAAATTGACTGAAAATAAAATGATTTCATCACTCAGTTTGGGCTCTCTTAAGGGAGAAGAGCATGGTGTGCACCTCAGAACCTGAGGCACTCTATTAAAAAAAATATTTTTTAAGGCTGATTCATACTCAGTGACTTATCAGTTCAATAGGCTTCATTCCTTTTTGAGAATCAGGTTCCTTCCAACGGAAGGAATCTTGGATTCTTCTAAAAGATAATGATCATTTTTTAAATAGAATTTGATTAATGTTCAATTTGTAATTTTAGTTAGTAATGTTTTAAAATTTTTTTATTATTGACACCATCTTTCAAGATTTGTTTATATGGTTCAAGGGAGTAGCAGTGATTTACTTACATCTTGGGAGAAAGTAAGCTAATAAGAGAAAATTAAGACTTACGAGAAGGCAAAGATTTCTATGAAAAATCACAAAATCTGTGAAAAACCACAATCACAAGGTAATATGCAAAAGTTCACTATGCTAAAGGACTACAAACTGGGGCAACCCAACCTTTATCAAGGGAATAGGCCTAAGGTTAGTGGTATCTCGAAAGCAATCTTAGAAGGAGGAAATGCGGGGATCCCTTCGCCTTCCAAAGAAATCACAGGTGTGTGAGCTTAAGAGATCTTTGCTAAAAGAGAGAAGAGGTGTTGAATATTAGGCTCTTAGCCAAGGCTCTGAAATACTAGAACACTTTATGCCTTTAATCTTCCCTTCAAATACCCACTTATGGCAGGATAATGACACAATCTGGTCAATTGCACCAAACATGCCAGCCATTACGTATGGCATGTCCGATGGTGTCGGTGAGGGTGTGATAAGTTGCTAATGTGGATGAACAATGTGCCAATTAATATAAACATGAAGGCAAAAGAATGAAGCAACGTCATGGATACTCATCCAGATATCCCATCAATGTATGATGTTGTTTCTGAAAACAGATCCCCCCCACGTCCAAGGATAAATGCTAAAATGCATTTGATGGGTAGATCTGCTAAGCTATTTTACAACTTAGATCTAAACTATGGATGATCTAAAATGATAAGATAACAAAATTTTCAAATTTAATGACATATTTAAAATTATTTTGAAAATTTTAAACTAATGAAGAGTTATAAACTAATGAGGCCCCTCATTGTTATTAGTCCTAGTATATGGTCCAAAGTGAATCACCAACTCTATTGACCTCCATGATTCCTACTAAAAATGATAGCATATCATGCATGTTGATGCAAAGAGCTGATCAATAGAAGAGACAATAAAATGACCATGCTGCCCATTAAATTGCTATAAAATATTTCCTTTATTTTTTAGTAGTATAGAACCTAAATGAAGTTTTATGAAAAAGATAGATAAATATTATTCATCCAAAAAAAATCATCATATCAAGCAAATACAAAGTTCAGGTTATAACAACGCACATTAATGAATATAATCACCTGAGAAGGAAGTGGCTCTTGAAAGAGAAAAAATCCAGCTAGACCTGAAGATAAAAAGTTGATAGCAAAGTTGGTAACGGTGGCTTGCAGTGATGAAAGCACTTTGAGGCTATTGACATAGCATCCCCACATCATCGTGTTGAAAAATATGACAAGGCCATATTTAAGTAACTGAAATATAGAATAAACCAATTAGTCAATGTGACACATAAATCTCTTTATATGTACGAGCTTATTTCATGATATATGGACACAAAGATGAACAAGTCTTTTTACTGACAAAAATGCTTAATTTGTTGATCTGAGTGCAATTCAAAAAGCTGTGCTGCAAACAGTATCAACAGTATAATTTTCTCATCCTAAAAACTATGGAAGAGCAAATAATCACAAATTTTCCATGTTAATTCACAAATCTCAGAACATAATTAACCATTTAATAGCAATAAATTAACATCCACCTCCTCCCCCCTTCCCTTTCTGCCTAGTTTATCCATCTATCTATTAATATAATCCATAAATTTTCATGTCCTCAGCTACAAAGCATAGTGAGCCCAAAGGAATTTGCAAATATGAGCCAAAGACCAATTGGACAAACTAGTGCCTTGATCTCTAGAGCCTGGTACAAACAAGGATGGTTACATTAAAGCACCAAGGCTTTTTATATTGTACAGAATCATACTGACTTTCCCCATTTTTTCATCGCCAACAATAAAAATAAAAATGTAAATTAAATAGTTCCAGATTAAAAAAGGTTACTTTCTTGTGATAACTTTTCTATTTTAATAAGTAGCTTTTCAACAACTTTTAAAACAAACTTCCATTCATCCCAACTACAAAATTGTGGCAAATGATCCAAAATGTAGAAAAGCCTAAACTATTGGTTGACTATTTAACATTGAAACACTTGTTAAGCATAAATCCTACCAACCATAATAGCCAACATCTTAAGAAAAAGAATATTTGGCTCATTAAAGGGCTTGTTGTAAACAGCTTCAATTAGTGATGATTCAATCAACATCTCATCTTGAACCCTCAAACAAGGATCAATGGAACATTAACAAGGTTCAAAGTGGTCTGGATCAACATGCTAGCACAGCAAAAAAGGTTCAAAGTGGTCTGGATCAACATGCTAGCACAGACAAAAAGGTTCAAAGTGGTCTGGATCAATATGCTAGCACAGCAAAAAAAAAAAAAAAAAAAAACATGGGAAGTGGTCTTTTCCCACAAGAAGATAAAGAGGGATAAATAAAAAACACCACAAGCAAAAAGAAACATGTGAATGAAATATAGACAAACCCTTTATTAGAGAAAAACAATCATTGACTCTCAAATTACAAGAGTATGAACTAGCATGTATCTTGGTGACAAATACTCTTACCCTTCAAGCTCTCAAGCCCAATGCTAAAACAAAGCTTAACATCCCAAAGCACTCCCAAAAACTCCTTTTGGATCCCCACAATGCTAGTTCTAAAGATCTCATCATGCTAAGATCAATCTAATGATAGAAGTTGATGTACTAATAAGAACGCATAAAATTTTAAAAATCCCCCACAAGTAAGAAGTTCCATTTGTCACAAAAATTAGAGAAGGTAAAATGTTTCAGAGCTTTGGCGAAAATGTCTATTACTTAGTTAAAATGAGATATATGACGTATGATTATTTTTGTGAATAATATAATATCCATAACAAAATGACAATCAACTTCAATATGTTGGGCGTGCTCATAAAAAATAATATTGTAGGGAACGTAACACATTGCTCGACTGTCGCTAACAATATTACAACCTTAGATATGGGAACGAAAGCATCACTGGTGATGTCTAATTCTTACAAACAAACTCTATAAACACCTACCCATGCATGTTGTGCAACATGCTACTCTAGAAATCGATTTGGAATTCCCTTGTTTGTCATTGATGATTCTTCTACCATTCTTTTTTCTCTTTCTCAAATTGTCACATTGGCATTTTTGGTTATTCAATTTCCTACAATAAATATCATAGTGTTCTAATACCAAAAATATGACAAGGGAAGAGCCATTGTATCAACTTTCAAGCTTGGTCATACATTATTGGTTAGAGGTCACATGACCAACTTCTTTAAGGCTAGGCATGTGTCACAATGCCTAGCTCTTATGTTGATCTTTCTAGGAGGGGAATAATCTCACAAAACAACCACCTCTTTGAGCAAAGAAAAACTAGGAGGGTACGCCTCTTTTCAAACACGAGGTCAAGTGAATACTACATCTTAGTTATTTTTGCCAACTCAACAAATTAGATGGTGCTCCGTATCTAAGCAAGTATGACTAATCATGTTAGTTATCTTTCCAAGTCAAGAAAAACTAAGCAAACATACTCTTTTATAAATAAAGCTTCAGAGGCTCCAAAAAAGGATTTTCAAATAATTCAAAACTTTTGGAAATTTACCTTTTCTATAAGATTCTGACTTTTGATTTTTCATTTTTCTGATGTCTTCATTATCTTCAATTTTATATCACTAGAGGTTGTAATCTTGGTGTTGTAGATTTGTGAAATTTATAATTAATATTTAATAGACTTTTTTTTTTACTCTAGTGAATTAGTAATTTGCATCAACAATAAATTTTCCACAATCTTCACTTCATCAATAATGAATAATTGCAAGAATAAATCTGCCAAGAAAGAAGGATAAGAGAGCTTATCATTTTTGTTTATGATATCTTGTGAAGATTTCTTATCAAAAAACCTCAAATCTACTGAAGATGATCAGCTCACAATCACAGTCAAGCTCAACAAGAATTTATCACGAATATATAAGTGAACGACAAACAACATGGAGAGAAAAAGAGAGAAAAAGAAAAAGAATTTTCTAAATTTGAAAATTTTCAATTCTAATAATTGGAATTTAAACTTCAACCATTCCTTTGACGACCTTTATATCACTTCTTAGTGGTATTTATAACTTCGATAAGGACACTTAACTACATTGGTATCATGAAGCGTCTCTAAGGTGAACCATAGCATATAAACAGTAGCTACAATGGCCTCAAGGGTAACTTTCCTTGCCTTAAGAACTTGAGTTGACTCAAAATTACATCATTAGTGGTTTTATATACATCTTTAAATGGCATTTAATAAATGAAATCCATCTTAAAAACTAATATATGGATGTCTTCAAAATCGGATGATCTCTAGATATCAGAGTATCAGATGCTATGCCCCCAATAAATTACAATAGAAAAATTTTAATGTGAGAGTTTGGTTTTGGATGAAAGGTTAGCAAAGATAAAATAAAAAAAAAACAGTGTGCAACAATATATCAATTACTATTATGAGAGAAAAAAAGAGTACAAAAATATGAGAACAAAAAAGGGAAATTGTGACCTATATTTTAGATAAGAAGCCCTACAAAAAAAGTAAAAAACACAAGCAAAGATCAAAATAATTAACTAGAGAAATGGAGCATTGCAAATAAGGTAACTAAAATAGAGTATAACACAAATATTGTATGAGAGCCCCCAAGAAATGGCCTTGTGAACATTGAAAAGAACAATCACTAGCTAAATGAGGTGGCTAAGAAGCTTAATGGTTGACGCTTGCATCCCCTGAACAAATCTCCTTTATTCTTTATAATCTTTTGACACGTGAATTTGGGAGGAATGTGTCTAGTTAGTGGCCAAAGAGGAGGCCACAGTTTGAGCAAAGGTCATTGGGCATGCAAGAGGTTTTACCGCTTGGATGTTTCTTAGGACTGACAAACCAATAATAAGGAGTGTCATTTGACAATTTCTGATAACTCTGGCATTCAAATTGTTGATTTAGACATAACGAATAGCTGTTTTACATATTTTTCCTCCATTGATGGTCATTGCTAATCCAACAAAGCATGGAGCAAATATCTCATTGTTTTCACTGGGGTTCAGTACTCGGGTCGACAATCAACTTAGATTCTTCTCTCATATTGTGTCATGCGAAGGAAAGGGGATGCTTCTTTTGTTGGGCCACATGAGCACATCTGATGGCTCAAACCAATCAACGGCAACTTTTAACATATCTATAATTAAACAAAATTGAAAAATAAACCAAGCAAAACAAAATTTTAACAAATATCACATAGATAATAAATGAATAAATGATCGTTGCATTTACAAATTATGCTTGAAGATAGGACGCTCCAATAGTGAAAAACAACAAAAATTGGTTTACAAACACGAGGTCAAGTGAAAACTTCAACCATTCCCGAGTTCACAACTTTATTCTAAGAAAATCATGTTCAATCCAATACCACGCCATAAGCTTCAATGAAGTCTTCCAATTCGCACACACGAACTTCGACTTTGTCCAACAAATACGATTAATTCCTAGTTCTTACCCTCGACCGTTCTTCTCAAGATCTATAAATAAACAATGGGAGGTCATAATAAAACAAAACCAAAGTTGTCTCCCAAACAAAAAGAATCAAATCGTACCAGATAAGCTATCTAATAATTGGCTTACAAATTAAACAATAATCGCGAGAACTTCATGGATGAGGAAAAGATAACAGGAAAGACGGCAAAGCAACTTACCTGTGAAGAAAAGAACTTGGCAGATACTGCAGCCAAAGCAGCGTTAATTCCTGCAGCGAAGGCCCACAAATAGGCTCGATTGCTTCTTCCAAACATCATCGATGGCGTCCCCAGCGTCGAGCTCTGTCCGGCGGTTCCGGCGGCTTGGCTTTGCCTTCAATGAGGTATTATTGGAGAAATTTTTTAAATAAATGCTGATAAAAATTAAGTAAATATATTACTATACTATAGCTATACAAAAAAAAAAAAAAAACATCACTTTGTTGGCACTTCTTTTATGATTAGTAGAAGTTGCACATCTGACTATCTCACAAAAATTAATGTTTATGAGAATAACATAATTATCTAGTAACAATTTAATATTTGTTTTAATAGGTAATGATAAGTTAACTTGTAGAGAAACTATGTAGATAAATTAATATAATTATAATGTAAATAAGATTAATTATATATTTATGAGTATTGTATTCAAATATGCATTAGAGCATGACATCATTTGACATAAGCATACATGTTTTATGTTATAAAAAGATACATTTATGAGCATTACATGTTGTATGAGATGAAATTTAGATGCTTGCATTTATATAATGAATTTGTTTTCTATTTATATTAAAGTAAGTTTTGAAAAAATTACTAATGAACAAAAAGAAAGAAAAGTAAGGAGATTTTTCATTTGGATATATGAGTTTTTAAGATATTAACATGATACATAATGAAAATTATTTATGTTTTTCTAATAATATTATCTCTAGCAGCCACATTTTGTTGTCATTATAACTTGGATAAGCAAAAATGATATAGCAACACTATCATTATGAGTTTGAAAAGTAAGCTAGCACCGTATCTCTTCCTCAACTATCACCATGAGCTTGATGATATGAGCTCTGCTATCATGATGAGAATAATGAGTTGGGGTTTTGCTATCACTACATGCATGATGGTCAAATATAATATAATACTGTTATGACTATCAATTAGATGAGTGATATTCATGTGATATGCCTACAAGCTAAGGTCTATGCATGAGATATAATAAGATTTCATAGGATTGAGAATGATGATTATTTGAAAAAAGCGAGACTTTTTAATTGAGAATGAAAAGAATAAAATAATAATATAAGAAATGATTAAAGAAAAATAAGTTAAAAAGTATACTTCTATGAAGACATGATTTAGTATACCATATTTTCATGAGTATGATATATATTATAACTTAGTAACATGCTTTTATTTGAAAATTTCATAAATATCATACATTTATTAATATTTATTATTATTATAAATTATTTTTCTCTATTACATTAATGTAAAATTTCAAAAATAATGATAAGTATTAAAACAATATCTTAAGGATTTTAATCTGATCATTTGCTTAGTAAAAAGCAAAAATATGGTCTATCAAAGATCTTATAAAAAAGAAAGTTTTGTTGTATTTAAAATATAAAGAAAAATAAATTTTATAATTATTTGAATTACTTACATCTTTAGAGAATTTTTGGGAATATTAAGAATTCAATTCTCCAAAATATTGTATGCAACTAGAAAAATTTGCAACAAATTTATGCAAAAGTTATTACAATGTGTACATTTTTTTTCTTATCCTTAACATACTCTCTTATTGTGCTTTTCTTAATTTGCAAAAATGTTATGAATGTATTTCTTTTGTTAAAACATAGTATACATCCCAAATTGAAGTATTGTATATCCAATCACTATGTATAATACATTAGAAATTGACTTACCATACATCATGTCTCTCTCAACAATATAATGTACATTGTGGTTAGCATACAATACATATAACTTAACATATTATATGTTAATTCCAACATATAATATATTTTCTTTGGAATAGTCTTAAAAATTATATGAAATCTTTATTTTTTCTTAGAACTTCTTATCCAATATAATAATGAACTAATAACTTAAAGTAAAACAAATTAAAACCATCATCAATGAGATTTCAAGATTTTACCAATTAATCCTTAAATTTTTTCTTCCCTGTTTTTTTATTTTCTCTTATATGTTAAAATACTTCCTTCATCTTATATTTTTTTATTCTATAACTATCATACAAGTATGATATAATTATCATACAAGTATGATCAATTTATCGATATGCTGGTTAGTTGATAACTAAGGTTATAAGTAAGCTGAAGCTCATCATAACAGTACACTATCATCTTCCTACCAACGTGATATCAATTTTCTCAAGAGACCTAATTTGGGACTTGGTTGTTAGTTGAATAGATTTGCTTCGTAGTAATATGATCCACATATCGTAAGAATATCATAAATTATGATTAGCAAGATGAGCTTGTCATATCGCTCATCTTATTGTTTGATCACACATCTTACAAAAAATTTTCAAGAGTTAAGAAATTGAAGCAATAAGAGTTTGAATTATTTTTATGAGTATTATTGTATTAATATGATTCATTATATACTTAAGACTAAACTAATCAGATAAACTTATTAAGTTAGATGATGATCTTAGTATTATATCCTACTTGTACAATCTATTGGATAAGATAATACAATCAATTTAGATTGATAAGTGACATCTAGTTTGTCTATTTTTTATATAAATTATTTATAATCATTTGAGTGGCTTAGAGATGTTGGAGAGGATTCACCTTTTATTTCGTGTATCTTTCTAAGTCCTTTGTGAGAAGAAAGAGAGCTCGAGCACAACATTAATTCAAGGTATATAGCTTAATGTTTGCTAATGTCTTTCATTCGATTTAATGCTTTGAGGATAAGATGAAGATTCAATCTGTAAGAGTTATTTTAAGTCATCCAAACATAAGAAATAGCTAATATTTATTTGTATACTTTTGAGAAGAATACCATATGAGTATCTTCATCTCTAAAAGAAAAAAAGAGCAAGCCCATGACTTTTGTCATTACTTATTTTTCATAGCCTTTATTTTAGCTAAGTTATAAGTTGTCATATACTTACTTTTTTAAATACCAGTACATATATTTATAAATATTTTAATATCTTTATAATGTGCTTGTTTAAATTATTTTTAATTATAAGATTATTATATTTTGAGCTTTGTATTTACATTTCTCAACTCGTTATTGGGATTTTATTATTAAGTCAGTGATATAAGATTTTATTAAACCAATGTTTGTGGAGCCTTTTTGGTCTAATGTTTAATGAATTGTCTAACTTTTTTGTCGAGAATAGATGCAGATTCAATTTTGGATCAAATTACTTGAAAATATCTTATGTCTTTTACCTTATTTGCACTTTTACATTAGTTTGTAAAACCAAATAATATTCTAAAACAAAAGTTGTTAGAGCCAATAAAATTAAGAAAAATAAAAGACTTATGATTATGTATTACTTGAATTTGAGTTAAATTTATAAATTTACACAATTCATCTATGTTATTGTAAACATTGCACTCCTATTTTTCAATACAATATATTCAACATATTCCATATTTTTCTAGATTAAGAATGATGGTAGGAAAAACATTTATGTTTTCAAACCCACAGGTACTACTAATTAAACTATTTTATTTGAAACTCATGCAAAAACCCATGCCCAATAAACTTAAATATGAAGTACAATCCATGCAAACTCAAAAGAAAATTTTCCAAACTTAAAAATTTTCATTCACTTGAGTTTGCTCAAATACGAGTTTCTTATTGATACACTTGGCTATAAGAGTTTTATTAAAAATATTTTTGATATTTCACACATGGCATACTTCAAAACTAATGATACTTCACACTATTTAAAACCTTTGTAGAATTAATTCTTCACTTTTCACCTAAAGGTAAATGAACAAATTAAAAATTTTAATCATATTTTATAAAAATATTTTAAGATACCTTATCTAGATAAATAGTAGGAGACTAGTATTTATTTGCATGTGAATTTACTTCTAAACAATAAATCTTAAGAGCCACATAATTTTATTTGTATTTGTAGATTTGTACTATACTCCTACACAAGCATAGGCGATGTGGAGTATTATGGTGTGTGTTGTTCAAATAATAGCTAAGTTTTATAGTTTATAAAAAGGTATTTCTTCTCATTCTAATTTAATAACTTTATTATATTAGATAATTATTATTTAATATTAAATTAATTAATAAATATATTTAAAAATTGTTATTATAAAATTTACTTTGTACATTATTTTAAAATGTTATTTTTTTATTATTTTTAATATTTTAATATAAAAAATATATAATTCAAAATATGATTAGTCAAATAATAAATTACATATTAAAAAAATTATTTATAAAAGATTAAATTTTAAAATAAAGTGTGCTTTAAATGTGCGGTGCATTGGGGCTTTGTGGTGGGTATCTTTGGTTCTTATGCCCGACGATCACGAAAGTCCTCGCATGCGACATACAAGAGCGAGGACGGGGGATCGACGACTTCAATTAAACCCTAACTTCTCTTATGGATTCTGCTACTTCAAACGCCGCCGTGCTTCTCCTCTGCTCAACCTTTTCTGCCGCTGAGTCTTTGGGAGGAACTTAGCCACCGAATCTTCTCCCTTTGTAGGATTTCCAGTACCATATAGGGATGTTATCATCAATGTCGATGCACTGCAGCTTCAGTGGGAATGATACATTTCCCATATTTGGGTTCAAGCCCCTGCGTTCTGTTGCCACTAAATTTCAGAGGTTTATCTCTTTTACATGGACTTGGTGGTTATTCCTGAGTTCTATCAGAGGAATTTTGTAGTGCATTTCATTCCCGTCGTTGAAAATTTGATTCCAGATCTATATTTGAGACTTCAGTTCAATTAAAAGTTTGTATATTTGACGTGGTCAAAGTATTTATGTTCTGTATATTTCGTATATGGTTGTATGTATAGCGTCGTGTCCTATTTTCTGTCATTCCATATATTCCTTTTTTCGTCAATAAAATACAAAGTGTAGATTACTTGGTAATAATAGGCATACTTCTAAAAGAACAGGTGTAGATCTCTCTAAAAGTGTTTTTTTGTTCAAGATGACAGTTCCTGACGGAAATGACCTTATTTTGCTTCGTGTTGTCCAGTTCATGGGAACAAAAAATGTTTTTGTGGTTGGCGATTAAAATTTGTTCCTTCTAGCAGATGGATAAGCTAGTTCAAGAACAATATGTTTTTGTACAACCAAAAGCTCCAAATAGATAGGCTAGGTAATGTAATGATTCAATTTTGAATCTGGAGTATACATTAGCTCAAGGATGAAATTATAGCCATATGAAATTGGATTCGGAAAGATTGAACATAACCTTACTTTTATTAGATAACTTAGAGAGTGAGATTATAACTTAAAAAAAGAGGGAGGATGTTATGATTTTAAGATGTTAACTTGTTTTTTGAGAGAAAAATCTAATTGAGTTCGGATGAGATGACTCAAGAGGATAATATTTTGACATAGTGAGATTAGAATGATATAGAGACATATTTCAAGTGACAGTCATATCTTTTGCAGAAGTCTTGGAGTTTGTTAGCTTGAAACTTAATGGTGTTGTTAGTGACAATGGTTGAAAGGACTTCGAAATATCATAAGATGTCTATGTCGAGAAAGTTACAAACTTTTGTTGTCGTCTAACAAACAAGGGGTTTAGCCTCGAAAACAACCATAAGGTATTTTCGGCCCTCTTGAGTTGGTGAGAATGGACTAAGTCCATGCCTCACATTGAGAAGGGCCAATAGACTATGATTACCTTCATCTTGGCTGTTGTTTGTTGTGAAAAAGGAGTATGAGTCTAATGCTCCTTGCATCTTCTAACAAAGAATGCTATATTCTTCAGAATAGTAGGCAAGAAGAATCCTTGACATATTATTTTTATTGCCAAGTTGCAGCTCGAGGCATGTTTTCCACAGTCATCCAAGTGGGTTTCCTCTATGATGTTGTGTACCTTGGATGGTTGGATGCATTTGTGTAGGGGCTCGAGATACGACTTCCGATAGATCCAACACTCGATCAAATACATAATGTTGGGCTTGGTGCTTGATCCTTCTTGCATCCAGTCTTAGAGGAGACAATAATTGTATTAAGGTATGGGATTAGGGAGGCCTCTCTTCAAGGGAGTCTAATAGGGAGGCCTCTCGAGGTTAAGGACTGACATCTTTATGCAATCAATGCACGACTTCTCGAGTGGAAGTCCCATCGAGGTTTCCCTTGCTTGGCTATTAGGTTGGCCTATTTGTTTTGCTCTTAAAGGATTTAAGTAAGGTCAGCTCAGTCAAACTTCTAAAGGAGAAATTGAGCCATTGTTTTATGTGTTTTTAGGGTTAAATCCCTAGTCTCAAATGAGTTATTAACTTGGTTGACAATTAATTAGGAGTCGTTGGAGATAAAAAGGTGTTTTAACTTCCAACCCTAAATCAAACTTTAGTCCAGCTATTAGAACTTCATAATTAGCTTGATTATTTGTGATAAGAAAAGTTATTTTGATTAATTTTTTTAGTTTCACTTGCTTGGGGCTTAATAGGAAGAAGTTGATGCCACATGGTTCTTGCTCTAAAGCTTTGTCCATGTATAGCTTTTAGATGTTTAATGATTTGGTATTGGTCTTGAAGTAGTCTCTCGCTCACTATTAGGAATCAATGAGAACCTAGGACTTGAGAGAAGATGAGGAATGTAGAGTGATTTGAACTCGCTAAGCTCAATGACCAACTTTCAACCTTCCTGGGACCTGAGTTGACTAGAGGATTTGCTTTAATGTCTTCTTTGTGATGACTTTGATAATGTAAACTTAAAAATATTGTCTTAGCCATCGAGTAGACATAACAAGTATTAGTGCTAGCTTTTCAAGGGATGAGTACTTTTTCTCTACATCCTTTAAGTATGAGAAATATGATAAATAGGGCTCTGAAGTACCTTCATCTTCTCAAAAAAGGATTGAGCTAACAATCAAACTTGAGGTTGCAAGGTAGATAAATACCTGTTTCTCAAGTATTGAATTACTTAGGATGACAGGTAGAGAAAGGTAGGCTTTGAGCTCTTAAAAGGCTTTCTTGTGCCCCTCGGTCCACTGAAGCTTGGATTTGTTGATAAGAAGCTTGAATAATGGTTAGGCTTTTTTCCTTGACTTGGAGATGAACCAATTGTCTATTGATGTGCTCAAGAAGACATTGTATATCTTGAAGGCTCCTTGCAAATGTCATTTTGAGAAGATCTTTAATCTTTTCTAGATTGATCTAGATCCCTTCCCTTGACATTATGCAACAAGGAACTTGCTTGATGAAGCGTCAAAGGTGCACTTTGGTTGACCTTAAGGTTGAACTTTTGATAGGTCTCTAAAGTCTCCTTTATATCTTGTAAGTGGCCTTAAAAGAAGTGCTTTTTACTAGGAGGTTGTTCACATTGACTTTGAGGTTCTTATCTCTCTAACTTTGAAAGATGATGTCAATCATCTTTTGAGCAAGCTTCAATATTGTTGAGACTAAGGGCATGACTTTGTAGCAGAAGATTTTGAAGTTTGATAAATGAGGTCTTTTCTTTGTCCTTTTTTGTCGTCTTGATTTGATGATACCCCAAGAAAGCATTTGGGAAATTGAAGCAAGTAAAGCCAATGGCTAAGTTTACAAGGTTAGATATGTGCAAAGCATATGAATCCTTCAAGTTGGCTTAGTTGATGTTAGTATAATCTACATGCATGTGTTGCTTGCCACCATTTTTCAATATGAGTGCAACGTTTGGTAGCCATTATAGATAGAAAATTGGACAGATGGGGCTGGCATCGAGCAACTTAGAGATCTTATCGATTGATTGCAAACTTGCTTCTTCTATTGGATGGTTGGAACCTTGGGATTTATGGTGGGAGTGTTATTGAGTGGACTATTCTTGGCATGTCAAGATACTTGGCCAAAAGTTTGAGAGTGACATCCATTTTTTTCATTAAGATTAGTTGTAATATTCACAAGCTTAGTAGGTTTAGGATATGCAAAAGAAAAAAAAATAAGGGGAGATAGAGTTGGAGCTTTTGTTTGAAAGCTCAGTAGCGAGGTGTGGGCTTGTGCATAGCTTTCATCATGTTGAGATAACACCACAACGATTGTAGGAGATCCTTTTGTACTCGAATTACACCTATTGCGGTATTGAATTTAATGCACATGTGTTTTTTCAAGGTTGTCATCTTAAACCTATTCTTTGTTGGCCTTCCCATGATTATGTTGGATGGGGCAGTGGAGACAATGAAGTCGATCATTTACATGGTTAAACCCAAGGAGTTTCCTCTTTTTAGTTTGTTCCTTGTAGCATAAGGATAAGCTAGTTCAAGAAAAATGTGCTTTTGTACAACCAAAAGGTCCAAATAGATAGGCCCGGTAGTGTAATGACCCAATTTTGAATTTAGAGTATACGTTAGCTCAAGGATAAAATTATAGCAGTATGTTGTCAAAATTGGATTCGAGATGATTGAACAAAATCTTTCTTTTATTAGATGACCTAGAGAGTGAGATTATAACTTAATAAAAGGGAAAGAACTTGATCCTCAAAGGTCAAGGATAACTTCAACAAAAGATAGGAAAACAATGTAAGACTAGGGAATTTCTCTTGGGTGATTGATCTCCTCTGAATTGGATTTTGGAGGTTGTACTTGTGGTTGATGGAGTAATAGATATGTCCTCGAGTCCCTTAGGTTGTGAGCGATATTTCTATGATGATAACTTAACTACATGTGCATGTGGGGGGAGTGACCTCCATTTTTTGAGGAGTTATTATCTTTGTGACTTAATTGCTTGAGTCATTAGTGTTTGAGTTGGAGTTATTATTATTATTGGAAGTTTTAGGGATCATCTAGATGGCTATTTGTTGGCCTTAAGCGAGTAAGAGCATGAAGGATAGTCATTTAATGGTTGATCTGAAATGATTGGTACTTGAGCGTTTCTTTACTTACGACTTGGATGTAAGAATCTTGACTTTAATTGATTAAGTTTTGAGTACCTGGGTCTCAGCTGTTTAGTGTTGAGCATCTGAGTCTGGGGGTCTGGCGTCGATCATCTGGGTCTCAAGGGCCTGACTTTTAATGACTTGTCATTGATGCCTGTTGCATGGCCGTTTCTTGGATTGATGTTTGGGATTGATTTAGCAAATTTTTACATTTTCTTTCGGTCTTTGAACTTGACATATCATTATTTATGTTATAGTACATAGTTACAAATTTTTGCACAAATGCTAAACAATGGAGGATAACATGCAGTTTTAAATTTGTTAAAGAGCAATAACTTATATGATACATTTGCTTATTGGCTAGGGTTTTGATTATTCTCAAATTGTTATTCAAGTGGAGTGAGGGACCGTTGTTGTCATGAGCTAATTTGACATCATGTTGATCATCATGGAAATACTTCTAGCAAAGGGAAGCAAATCCTTAAAGGGAAGTTGGAGGTTGTTGAGGTTGAAGTGACATTGGCGAGTGTTCTAGGCTCACCAATATTCCTCTTGGTTGGGGCCAAGAATGTTACAGAGGTAGAGGCAATTGTTTCTGAGACAACTGCTATGAAGAATGTGATTATTGGCTCGATAAACTTCCTTAATTCTTCTAATGTGTCTTTGGCTACCACAAAGGGAGTAATACCTTAGAGATCTATATTATGTAGGTTTTAAAATTTGTAGTAGAAAAAGAAAAAAAAATGAAAGAAGAAGAGGTTAAAGATGCTTCCCTACAGGTTAGGTTTGTAGCTATTTTGCCTTGAAGTGAAGAAGTTTTAAGGGTATATTTGATGGATGACCAATCTCTGTTAAAGGGCTTTTGAGTTCTTATTGAGATCCCTAGCTGCTATTTGGATGATGTGGACTTATTCTCTGATGTTAGTAGTCTCACTTCTGTAATTAACATCGTTGAAACTCCGGTCATAATGTTGGGCTTGAAGGGCATATTGTAGTAGAAGTTTGAGGGAATTTGTGGTGTTTCTTTGCATTGGATGGCGAGTGTAGAGTATTTGGTTTCCCACAAATTGCTCGAGAGCAAGTTGTTGGCAATTAAGAGGATCTTGTGAGACTGGTTTGATAGGAACTTGTCTCCTAAAGTCTCAAAAATAGCTTGGAAGGAGTGAGTCTCTTGTTAAAGGTCACTTAGCTTGAATTTGAGGTCAAATTGCTAAGAGAGTTATTTGCTGTTATCTTCTTACTTAATTGGAAGAAATCATGGGGTGAATGATTGTTCTAAACTCAAAGGAGTTTGTCGAGGACTTGAGCCAATCGATGCTCTTGATATGCTTGTGGAGGCCATTTATTAGCGAGGCCTTGAGGATCGCGTCTTGTTTATGTTGGGAATAATGTCATGTCTTAGGATTGCTTGAAGTTGCCAAAGATGAAGATGCTTTTGGGAATGTCAATTTTAAGTAATATTATGGACAAACTTCGTACACTTCGGTAGTCCTTGAAGTATTCTTGAAGGGGTTTTAGAATCTTTAATGTTTTGTATGTTAGTGGAAATGAAATAGTAAAAACTTTCCTAAAAAGTGGTGTGCTTATTTCACACAAAAAAACTTGTTTTACCTTTTTCATTGAGGTTATCCTCTTGAAGCAACGAACTTTTGGATCGATGCGTTTGTATTGTAAGTGGTTGAATTGCTTTAGGCTATTATAAATCCCTGCTAGTAGACAAAATGCCTTTTTAGGTGGACCTGACAATGAAAAGTCATCAAGATAGGTCACATAAAATCTAAAAGTGAGTGGGTTGTTATTGTTCTCCTCTTGATTGCTCACATTCGTGAGACTTGGAGAATTTGGCCAAGTCGAGATTCAATCTTTCCTTGGCTCCTGAGTGAAGGGAATATCATTGAGGGAGAGGAGGAAGCTTTGATTAAAGCTTAAGAGGAATTAATCTCCCCCTGATCCTCGATTGTGGGATATATTGTTGAGGAAATAAGGTTACACTTCTTGAGATCTTCACTTGATGGGGATGAAGGAAAGAATAAGGATGAAGATTTGATCTATCAAGAACTCCATGCAATTGGGAAACAACGAACGAAGAGATTAAGATTTAAGACCAATTTTCTCTAAACTTTCATTCGACTGAGTAATGATAAATGATTGGAGAGAAAGGTAAAACAATGCCTCTTGAGACCTTAATGCCTCTCGAGGCATTATGTGACTGAGGATTGACGAAGGGAGAGAAGATGTCATGGTTATATCTCGTATGGCTTTTGCAAAATAGAGCAACTATAAAGAGAGAGAAGTTGAGACTAATCCTTTTGAGGCCTCATGCAATTGTTCAATGACGAAGGTTAGAAGAAGATGGTCGAGTTCTATACAACAAGCCAAGTTAAGAACAATAAAGATTTTATGAAGGGATATTTGCTTCTTAAGTCCCAAGCTAAGCTTGACGAGCAACAATATTGTCAAGGTCATTCGAGGAAGGAACTTTATTGTTTTTGCACAAAGTAGAGGAGTAATTGAACACGTTTTCTCAAGATTGTTAAAAACTTGGTACAAGGACTTAGAAGAAATCATCTAAAATCAACAAGATCTTGAGAAATTAAGTGGTACATGGTACATAAAGTCATAGGCTAAGATCATGCCTTTGACAAAGAAACAAGAAGAATTGTAGTTGTCAAGGATAAAATTTCTTCAAGCAATCTATATTTTGTGATCGAGGTAGCCCGACACCTTTGTTTAAAGCTGTTATGCATTTGGTTCAACAATTGCTTGAATGGATGCGTTTCCTCATAGGTTCAAGCAATTTTTTCAAACCCTTCTTAGTGTTGGGAGATTGTATTTTTTGAGAAGTCTTCAACTTTGAGAGGGTGTTTTTCGATGTGCTTTATTTATCCATAGTTTACTTTTGCTTGAATTGGCTCAGATGAGTTTTAGACATTTCTCTTCTAGTAAATTAAGCTCAAGCTTTTAGATTTCTTTATTTGAATGACAAGCTATTTTTGTGTCTTGTGATGCATTTGAACCATGAGAATGGGGTATTCGATTTCTATCAAGCGCATGGATTTGGAGTTGCAAATCATGGAGAATGGTGCTTCTTGTTACATTAAAAGGCATAGTTATAACACATCGGTGAGCTTGTTAACCAAAGTGTTTTTCTTTCCCTCAAGATGTGGCTTTAGGATCTTCAACAAGTTCTTATTCATTGCATTGTCTTAGCTTATCTTTTGAGGATGAACATTAGATTTTGTGACACCCTAAATTGAAAAGGGCAAGGAGTGAACGTCGGGTGATGCCCAAGAAAAGAACCAATAGATAAGGAGTGGTTCATGACAGACTTTTAGGTGAAGAGATATGAGGATGAATTCTCACATTGGCTACTAAAAGAGTGATTCTAATATTTATATAAGAAGCCATGATCTTAAGGTCTTGAAGAGTTTTTTGAGGGAAAAACTCACTTTGATTTAGATGGGACGACCCATGAGGATAATACTTTAACATAGTGATATTAGGATGCCACATGTGGGATTATAGCCAACCCTCTATTAGTTCGATATGGTTCAAGGACAAACAAAGTGAAAGCTGGTGAGCTTGTGAGACTTGGGACTGAAGAGAGTGAGTATTGAATGCTGGTTGATGTTTCAAGAGAAGAATCACTAGATAAGGAGCGGGTAATAATAGACTTCTTGGTGGAGGATTTAAGGATAAATTGTCCTATATTGGTTATTGAGGAAGTAATTTTGGTGTTTATATAAGATACTATGAATTTAAGATGTTAAGATGCCTTTTGAAGGCAAAATCTAATTATGATGTGTGGATAGGGAGATCCAATAGGATAATAGCTCAACATTGTAAGACCAATATGACATAGAGGCATATTTAAAGTGCTAGCCATATCTTTTGCAGAATTGTTGGAGTTTTTCAACTTGAAACATTGCGGCGTTGTTAGTGATAATGGTTGAAGGGATTTCAAACATGCTTAAGATGCCTGTCCTTAGAAATTTGCAAACTTTTGTTGTCGTTTAACAAAAAAGGACTGTAGTCTTGCGGTAACCATAAGGTATGTTCGTCCTTCTTGAACTATTGGGGGACTAAGTCCATGCCCAACATTAAGAAGGGCTAGGAGATTATGGTTACCTTTATCTTGGCTATTAGTTGTTGTGACGGAGTATGGGTTTGAACTCATTGCATTTTTTAACAAAGAATGCTACATTCTTCAACATGGTAGGCCTGAAGAATCCCCGATACATTGTTTTTATTACCAAATTCCTCAGATGGTTGGATGCATTTAAGTGCTTGAGGTACGACTTTTGATAGTGCCAATACTCGATCAATACATGACGTTGGGCCTAGTGCTTGATTCTTCTTGCATTCAGCTTTAAAGGACAATACTTGTCTTGATGTATGTTTCAAGGGGGTCTATCTAGTAGGGAAGCCTCTTGAGGTTGAGGATTAACATCTCTTTGGAGTTAATACATGCTTCTCGAGTGTAGGGAAGTCCCTTTGAGGTTGCCCTTGCTTGGCTAGTAGTGGGCCTCCTGATTTTGTTCTTAACAGATTTAAGGTTAGCTTTGTCAAACTTTTGGAGGAGAAATTGGGCCATTGTTCTAAATATTTTGAGGATCAGGTCCCTAGTCTCAAATGAGTTATTGACTTGGTTAAGGGAATCATTGAATCAGTTCCAACCCCAAAGTGAACCTCAATCCAATTATTAGAACTTCATAATTAGCTTGATTTATTTGTGATGAGAAAAACTGTTTTGATTCATTTTTTTTTAGTTTCACATGCTTGGGGATCAATAGGAAGAAGCCGATGCCACGTGGTTCTTGCCCCGAAGCTCTCTCCATGTATAGATTCCAAATGTTTAATGGTTTGGGATCAGTCTTAAAGTAGTATCTCTCTATTAGGATTCATTGAGAACCCAAGACTTAAGGGAAGACGAGGAATATAGAATGATTTGAACTTACTGAGTTCGATGACAAATTTTTGCTGCCTTCTTAGGACCTCATTTGACTAGAGGATTTGCTTTAATAGCTTATTTGTGATGACTTTGATAGTGTGAGCTTGAAAGTATTGTCTTAGCCATTGAGTAGACATAAGAAGACTTGTGCTAGCTTTTCAAGGGGTGAGTACCTTGCTTTTGCATCGTTCAAGGTGGGCTTCGAGCACCTTTATCTTCTTAAACAAGGACCGAGCTGACAATCAAGTGAGGTTGTGAGGTAGATGCATAGCAGTTTCCTAAGTATTGAACTACTTAGGTTGGTGGGTGGAGAAAGGTAGGCTTTGAGCTCTTGAAAGGCCTTCTTGTGCTCCTCGGTCCATTGAAACTTGGATTTGTTGTGAAGAAGCTTGAATAATGGTTAGCCTTTCTTTCCTGAGTTGGAGATGAAGCAATTGAGTCAGATGATGTGCCCAACAAGACATTGGATATCTTGAAGGGTCCTTGCATATGGCATTTCAAGAAGATCTTTTAATCTTTTTTTGGATTGATCTAGATCCCTTCCCTTAACACTAAGTCACCAAGGAATTTGCTTGATAGAGTGCCAAAGGTGTAGTTTGGTTGTGCTTAATATTGAACTTTCTACAGGTCTCGAAAGTCTACCTTAAATGTTGGAAGTGGCCTTAAAAGACGTGCTCTTTACAAGGAAGTTGTTCATATAGGTTTTGAGGTTCTCGTTTCTTTAACCTTGAAAGATGATGTCGATCATCTATTAATGGTAGCTTCCGTGTGCTTGAGGCTAAGAGATTGACTTTGTAATAGAAGGTTTCAAAGTCTGTGATAAATGAGGTCTTTTCATTGTCTTTTTTTTGTTATCTTGATTTAATGATACCCCAAGAAGGCATCTGGGAAATGGCAGCAAGTAAAGCCAGCGGCTAAGTCCAGAAGGTTAGATCTAAAGCATAGCGTATGAATCCTTCAAGTCGGTTCAGTTGAGGTCAGTATAGTTTACAGTCATGTGTCTCATGCCACTATATTGCATCACGAGTACAACATTTGCTAGCCATTCTAGATAAAAAAAAATTGGCCAGATGGGGCTGGCATCGAGCAACTTAGATATTCTCGATCGATTGCATACTTGCTTCTTCCATTGGATGGTTGGAACCTTGGGATTTATGTCGAGAGAGTGTTATTGAGTGGACTATTCTTGGCATGTCAGAGAGCATGTAAAGGCATCAAGATACTTGGCTAAAAGTTTAAGAGTGATATTTCTTTCTTTTTCGTTAAGATCAATAGAAATATTCGCAAGCTTAGTAGGTTTAGGATATTCAAAGGAAAAAGATAGGAGTAGATAGAGTTGGAACTTTTGTTTGAAAGCTCGGTAGCGAGTTGTGGGCCTATGCATGGCTTTCATCATGTTGAGGTAGAACCGCATCAATTATAGGAAATCCTCTTGTATGCAAGTTACATTTGTTGAGGTATTGAATTTAATGTTCATGTGTGGTTTCAAGACTGCCATCCTGAATCTATTCATCGGTGGCCTTCCCATGATTGTGTTATGGAGGATGGTGCAGTGACGACGATGAAGTTGATCATGTACATGGTTGAGCCAAAGGAGTTTCTTATTTTTAGTGGCAGAGTAATTGTATATTCTGGTTTTGTTGATTCCCTTGAGAAGCTCATGGTGGAGCCAATGGTTGGGAGGACAAGTTTTTTATTGACGTCGATTTTGTTGAAGGCATTGAGGAAGAGGATATTTGCATAACTCTCAGCATTGATAAGCATTCGATGGATCTCAATGTTGGTGATTAAATTCAAGACAATTATGGCGTTGTTGTAGGGTTTGCCATGAGGTGGCACATCCTTTGGTCGAAAAGATATAGAGATCCAATCTTGTTATCGAGCTATTACGTTGGCTATCAAGGTCTTCTTGGGGAACCTTAGGGTGTTACTCCTGGAGTAGGATTACTTCTCTCCAGAGATGAAGTTGATGATTAAGTAGGGGCCTTATCATTATTGTTCAGTGTTAACAACAAGACCTAGTCATCTCCTTCGGCTTGAAGTAGAGTGACCTTATTTAGCCCTACAAGATTATTTGGTATAGAGGCTGGCTTCGACTTGCTTATTCACCCAGTACTTCCAGAGATGACCCTCCTTCAACACTATCTTGATCAATCCTTTCAGGGCCTTGCACTTCGAGTCATGTGTCCAAGTCATAGTGGAACTGCATAACTTTGTTTTGTATTGGTTATTTCTCAAGAGTAGCCTCGGATTTTGGAACAATCCTTTTTTTATTGTCATCAATACTTCACTCGATGCATTCATTGGGTTTTGAAGTTGGGTAGCCTCAAGGGTGATGGTCTCCTTAAACGGCCTTTCAAGGGAAATCTTTGTCGACCTACTATCACTTTTACCTATGTTTGATGGGCTTATGAGTCGAATATGCCTTTTCTTCTCACTTCTCAATTAGGGTAAAGAGAATTCATCCTCGTTAATAATATAAATAGTCTTGCTGAAGATTTTCTGTAGGGACTATATAGGGTACTTGATGAGATGTTTCCAAAAATCCACATGTTGGAGTGGCCTAATGAGGGCTACTTGAGTAAGGTGTGAGAATTCTTGGCCCACTTAAAAGTGTCCTTGAAGCGTTTGAAGAAGGCTCGAAGTGGCTCAGATTGGTACTGATTTAGCTCGAATAGGGATTCAAAGACCTCGGCTAGCAAAAGAGGAAAGGAATTGCCTCATAAGTTGGTCAAAGGAAGAAATGGATATGGGAGAGTTTCCAAAATCAATTGGAGGATTTGTCCTTGAGGAAAGTGGAGAAGACCTTTTACCATTAATGCTCACATGACATGCAAGGTGGTGACGATCTCAAATTTTTTAAGAAAAATGTAGGGATCCTAGTTGTCACAGAAGAAAGAGGAGTTTGGCAACTAGAGCTTTGGAGGAAGGGGTGTTGAGAGGATCTTCATAGGGAGTGGAGAAATCTCTTTGACGAAATGTGGGTTGTACTTATATGCCTAGATTAGGTGGAATTTCTCCTTGTGATGATGGGTAAACTTTAAGGAGTGTTGAGAAATGGAGATCTGGGTGAGAGCCAGAGGGCCTTGTTTCGTAAGGTAGTGGGGGAGTGTTGATAGGATGAAGTTGTGAAGGATTATGAAGTGAAAGATTTGTGGAAGAGGAGGTGAGATTGTTAAGTTCAGGTGTGATAAGAAGAGCCTCAAGTGGCTCTTGATTAGAGGGAGAGGGGTTCAGTGTTATCTTCAATGAGGGAGCATTTAAACAGGATATAAGTTGCTCCAATATAAGCATAGAAAGAATGGAGAGAATTTTGGTGAATTGTTTGATCTGTTGTTGAAATAGTTAGAAATAATTGTTAAGAGTATGAAGAAAATGGTTTAGAGGCCTATGAGGGTTGAGATAGAGATACAGAGATCTTTGTTATCTCTTAACCATGGGGATAAAGAGGCTTTTCTTCAGGAAAGAACATTGCACCCTCTTGGTTCTTCATTTATGCTTTTCTGTTAATTCCCAAAGACGATCACATAAAATCTTGTTACAAAAATTGGATTTGGAAAGATTAAACAAAACCTTATTTTTATTAAAGAACATAGAAAATAGTATTACAACTTTAAGAGGGGAGAGAATTAGATTCTTATAGGTCAAGGGCAGATTTAAGAAAAGAGAGGAAAGCAAAGTGTGACCAGGGGCTTCTCTTGAGCAATCAATTTCTTCCAAATTAGATATCGGAGGTTGTACTTATAGTTGATAGAGTGATGGGTGTGTTTTACTTTCTTGGAGTTTGGGAGATATTTCCAAAATGATAGATCAATTGCACATGAATGTGAGGGGTTTTTCATCCACTTCTAGATGCGTTATTGTCATCGTGGTTGAACTGCTCGAGTTGTTGGTTCTTGAGTAGGAGTTATTGCTATTTTTGGTACCTCTAGGGATCACATAGAGGTCAGTTCATTAGCCTAGAGTAAAGTATATAAGACCCTAAGTGAGAGTCATTAAATGGTCGACTGAGAGATTGATTCAAATGTTTCATCTCCATTGGCTTGCATTAATCATTTTTTGACTTCAAGCTAAGCCTTAAACGCATGGATGTCAATGGTCGGATTTGGTGTTGGTCTTGGGAGTCCTATCTCGAGTATTTGGGTCTCAAGAGTTTAACCTTGAATGCTTTGGTCTCAAGGGTCCAGCCTTGAGCGTTTGCTTTGGGTATCTTGTTATTTATGCTTACCACGCAATTGTTTCCTGGATAGATAATCGTAATTGACTTAGTAAAGTTTTGCATTTTTACCATTCAACTTGAAAATCTCATGTTCTAACCATCAAATGAGCCTACTAAAAATATTTTGTGAGAATGTTGAATGGATATTTTAAATTTGACCATCCAAATGAAGAAAATTTTGTTTATTTAGGCTTTAGATTATTGCATTATAATCAATTAGGTCACTTATGATCAATATGTTTTAGAAATTATACTCATATCTTTTTTAAATATACTTAATAGGTATTTTTTCTCTCTCTATATATACATTTCATCTATCTCATACTCTCTTTTTGTGTATATACCCTTATACATTTTCTTCATATGTTTGTACACACACAAATATATATATATATTTGTGTGATTTTTTGCATCATTGGTTACCCACTAATGACTTTTTAGCTGATTTTGTTTGGAGGATCTTGAAGTTATTTTGAGGGAGATCTTGAGAGGGATAGAAGGAATCACATGAGAGGTAATTTTGGAGGTCTCATTAGTGATAGAGGATATTGTAAGAAGATGCTATGTATCTTGAAAAGACAGTATAAAGCTAAGAAAAGTTTCAGGAGGTTGTTCTCAATAGATATTCAATAGCATTGAGATTTGCTTCAGTGGTCTCAAGGTGAATGAAGATATCAAGAGGAAAGTTTTATTATGGCCTTAAGATGGTGCCTTGAGGTAGCAAATAGCTTCAAGAATAAGTATTAGAGGAAGTAGATCTTCAAAAACTAAGCATGGTTCAAGGTGTTGTATGGTTTTGAAGGAAGAAGACATTTGAGCAATGAGTTGAAATAGAAAGGGACATCAAGGAGGTAGTTTCAAAATGATTATAGGATTCAAGATCACTTTTGAATGGAAAGTAGGATGTATTGAGGTGATATGTGGTTACGGTAAGTAATTTGTTGGATAAAGCTAGACTCGTGGGAAAATAATAATCAAAGAGAGCATAGTAGGATAGCTCAAGGTGATTTGGATGATCGAGAAGATGTCTCAAAGTGAAAGTAGGCTTGAGATTTTTGTTGGATTACTTTAGGGATTTGGCCTTAACGAGAGTTGTAATAATCGCAAGTCATGGCCAAGAAGCATTATGGAGGAGAATGTTAGCATTATGGGATAGTTGATTGAGGAAGGGAGCACACACATGCTATTAAAGGTTTGAGATAGACTAAGGAGAATTTGTGCTGAAAGTTATGTCAAGATTATTAAAGGTGTAAGGGTATCACCCAAATTGGCTTGAATTTAGAATTTGATTGATCGTGGTTTGTAGAATTTCATTTTAAATTTAAGTTTTGAAATTTGAAATTTGAGGATTAGCTCTAGTTTTGTTAAGATAAAAAATATAGATAATTATTTATGGGCCAGTGGAGATGTAGTTGAGTTATTGAGGATCAAAACAATATGAGAAAAGAGATGAATTACGAATGAGAATAATTTAGATTGTTGGAAGAATACGTAGCTTTTCCAACCCAATGTGTGCAACCTCTTGTGAAGATGATGTGATAGTAGATGATGGCGCTTTTGTTTAGCACTAGTCGTTGGAGCTGAGTTCACTTTAGGTAGGTAGAAACACTTAGCAAGAGCCGAAGAAGTTAGACCTTCAAGAGACAAAGGATGATCACTGCAATCTTACAACTTCAAGAGACAATGGTATGATGAAGCCTTTTGAAGTAGAGGCTAAAAATTGTCATCATAGCTTATAGAGAAGATGTTGATGTTAAGAAGCTAGATTCATGGCTGGATTAGTTGTGGGGATGCATGTTTCAACAAATTATTTTTTGTGAGGTTGAAATTGACCTATAATGCATTGGCATTATGAGATTGTTTTTTGTATTTTAATGATATATAAAGTTGGAGTTAGAGTAAATTCAAGTTATTTTTGGGAGAAGAGTTTTATCGTATGGGCTTTATCAATTTTACCTTATCATATTACCACAAAATTGATATTTTATCCCATCACTTGTTTATGGTAGGTGAGTACCTTCGTGATGGCTATTGAGAAGAACTAAGGTCAGGGCAAAAAGATGAAAGGATAATGGCTTCACCAACAGTACAAAAAAGAAAGTATCCATTAATAAAGGTATTAGTTATTCGAAGAAAGTTCTTTTGCTATCATTATAAAGGATTAAAACATTTCTTGGAATGTTGAGAGCTACAGATGAGGCTATATAAGGGCAAGAAGGATGGCAATAATGGCATGAAATCTATTAGTATTGTCATGAATGTTGATAATATTTGGAAGGACATACACCTAATTTGAGACTATGATTGATGGTGAGGTTAATGTCAAGGGCAAAGAGGATGCAGAGGAGAAAAGCTTATTGCTAGAATTAACCCTTGAAGGAATTATTTTCTCTTTAAGTCAAGAAAAAGGTAGAGCTAGTGCATGTTATTTTGGATATTTAGATGTCAAAGAAAGTTGGTTTGGTACAAATCTAGTAGAAAGACCTGGTTTGAATTTGACACCTCGTCGACCTCCATAAACACTAAATGGATTCATGATGGCAGAAATCAAAGTTGAGAAGCAGTATTGATTGAAGTTCATTATCATCTGAAAGGTCATTAATGAGATGATGCGTAATATCTTTGAACTCGGTCCATCAAGTGACTTTTGGAAACCACTGCATGTGGGAGTGAGACAAATTTCTATCGACAACTTTAAATGACTTTGCTTTGCAAGTAGGAGGAGTTTTGCACTAGAAAGATATCAAAAAGTACAATCTACGTGGATGTTGTAAGTTGAAGGTATTATATTTGCAAGTTAATTTTTGTAAGTCGAAGGAGATGCCAAATCTACCATTAAGTGTAGCAGTGAAACATGAACTGTAGCAAGTACATATAGAGAATGACCCAATTCTTGAAGAGAAGGTTCTAGAGTTGATGGTGTAAAGCTCTAAGCAAAGGCAAGCATCAAATTTTTTGTTAACACTTTCCTTTTTATTTGCAACTATGACCAATAGGAGTGAGTTTCTTCTTCAAAGGAGGGAGGCATGATCTAAGAGGACCTTGAAGTCATTTCAAGGAAGGTTTGAGATGAGTAGAACACATCTTAAGAGGTAATTTTGGAAGGCTTGACAGGAGTAAAGGGCATGTTGAGAGGATGTTTTTGATGAGTAGATGGCACGAGGAAAGCTAAGAGAAGTATTGGGAGGTTGTTATCAATAGTTTTGCTTGATATTGAGACTCATCTCCACATGCTGAAAGTGGATGAAGATCTAAAGAGGAAAGCTTAAGATTATAGGCTTGAGATGGCTTAAGGTGGTAATTAACCTCAAGAAGAAGGGTTGTGATGGAAGCAAATCTCGAGAGATGGAAAGCCATGGTGCCTACGCTTTACTCTTTGGTGTAATCAAACTTCTTGGATTAGTTCGAGAAAAGGTCACAAGAGGAAGGACGAAGGCGAGTTCCATCGTCTTCGTTTAACTTATCGCTTGATTCAAAGAGGAAGTACGAAGGCGAGCTACTGTAGTCGCGCGAAGGCGAACTGTTCTCTGTGCGCGCGGCGGGGGCGTGCGCAGGCGCAATTCCCTCATCTCGGTGTTCGACTGGTCTTGCTACTGTTCATTTTACAATTTGGGCTCGACTCGCGCAGCGTGCAGGTTCGTTTCGAACTTTCTCTCTCCTAGGGTTTCTCTGCGTTTGCGTGCGCGCTGTTCTGCGGGAGTTTGAAGACGACCATTGGCATGCGGTTGTATTTTGCATTGTGGTGAACGCGCGCGGGAGGCACTGGTACAGTATTAAAGGAATATCTGTTCCGCGGTACATCTTATCTTGCGCGCGCGCCACCTTTCATTTTGCTCGAGTGCAATGGTTTCCTCGCGTAACTTGTTGCTGTGATTTGTGCTGCGTAACCTTTATTGGACGGCGCGTGATAATTGTGCTGTAACTGCCATCTGGTTTGGGATTATTTCTTTGTCATTATGGCTGGGGTGAAGGTCAAGAGGAGTAACAACAAGGTCTGAAATTGTGCTAGTAATTCTCCTAATTCTGTGAAGGGCGCAGTTGATGCTTTTGATGCTGTTACTCGTGAAGCTGATAAGAAACTTATTTCGGGAATGTCTGTTATAGATGGGAACTCGGGATATGTATTACATAAAACGGACATGGCTACAAATTCTGGTGAATGTTCGAGCATGGCTGTTTCCGCAAGCAGAGTCACTGCTTCCTGTAGTGAAGATGATGATGAGGTCTCAACACATGCTGAAGTTGGGGTTACCCCAAATGGGAGTAACGAGCAACGCCGTGCTGCTTCCCCTATGGATGCAGCGCCGCACGTGGCTGCATGCGGGGAGTCATATGCTGCGTCGCGCGAGGTTGGTGATGATGCTGATGCTGATGTTATTGGGATGTCGCATGATGATGCAAAATGCCATGACCATGTTTCGCCCACACTTGCTGCGGGAGACAAAACACCTATTGCTGCTGCTACTTCAATTCATAATGCCACCAGAACGGATGTCAACAACGCTCAAAATGTGCCTAAAGTAAGCTTCGAGGATGTGCTAACTGCTAACAGCAATGTCTCTCGGGGAGGCACCTCGTCTCTTGTTCAGTCGTCCCTCATCGACATTAAGGATTGGGTTACTTCTATGCCAAGCTATATTGTTAATGATTCCATCATCATGTCTTCGGAAGCATCTACACGGCGTAGGGACTTCCATCAATATGATCTTGTTGGCCGGGTGTATGGGAACTCCCTTCCCTTCCACGTTATTGCTCGACTGCTTACCCGCCGCTGGGGACACTTGAAGAACTTCAGGGTACTGGACCTCACTGTAGGGTGCTTTTGTCTGCATTTTGAAACCCTTGAAGACAGAAACTCAGTGTGACTGGGCGGCCCTTGGCAAGTTGCCGGGCAGGCTATGGGACTCGATGTTTGGACACAAGATTTCTGCCCCACTGCAAACACCGCAATGCATGCCCCTGTCTGGGTTCGTTTCCTTGCTTTACCTCTTCTATATTGGGATACAGAGAACATAATCAGAATTGCGAAAGCTGTTGGCGATCATATTTTGTTGGATGGATGCACTGGTGACAGCGCTCTATCTATGCTCGCGTGTGTGTTCACATGGATCTATCTAAGCTGCTTATTCCGGGGATGTGGCTTAGTGGTGACCTGGGGAGAACTTTCCAAAGATTTGAATATGAGGGGTTACCACAACTATGTTTCTCTTGTGGCTGTGTTGGCCACCTCGTGCAATATTTCCCCAAGAACTAGGCACTGATTGGGAGATCCTAGGATCACCCCGCGCCCAATGTGGTTGGGGCAGGCGCGCTAGCGAATGTTCAAGCTACTATGCATAAGGGGACGCTGCGGCGTCGTCGGCAGCGGGCACATCTCTTTTGCACGCGCGCATGTTCCAGCCTGCATCTTCGCGCGCGCCTCTGCGCTTGAGTGTGCCCCCTGGGACCTCTGTGCGCGTGGCAGCTCCTAGGCGTGGCCAGCAGGAGCAGCAGATTTTTGGCGCGAGCGCTCAGGCACAAGCGCGCGCCATGGTGCAGCGTGAGTCTGGGAATCGTGCGGGACATGCGCTTGATGTAGAATTTGACAGTCTCAATGGCATGGATAGTGCGATCAAGGATGGTTTCGGTCCTTGGATGTTAGTTCAACCAAGGCGCCGTAATACTGTTGCCGCCTATCGTCGAAGCCAAGATACATGACAAGAGGTTCAAAATAACAAAACTACCCCCTGGAGGCCAGGAAGCTTTGATGGCAGGGGACGAGTCAATGCAAGGAGGAGCGCTTCTGTTGTGCGCAGTAGGGAGCCATTCCGCAGAGTATGGGCACGAAAGGCCCCAATGGTGGGGGGCGACTCTCCTGCGGCATCAATGCATGACGATGCTGCAACCGTTTCCACCGTAGTGAATGTGGATCGAAAGGGAAAAGTAATCGTGTTCTATGACACGGATGGGGAAAATGGAGTCAAGAATCTTTATGTTACACAACCAATACGTTACTTAGGGGATGGCCCCTTGGCTGTACTTCGTGGGGTACAGCCTCATTTACTACATTCTGTGCGTGTGGGGGATTCAGCTTTGCATTGGGCGATGCAGGGAGGTACTTGCTGCAACAAGTGATGTGGCCCATTTGTTGGGCGCCCACGGTGGATGCCTATGTGGATGTATGGTTGCAACAAAGAGGCTGGGTTTGGCGCTTATGCGCGCGACGCTGCCCTATGGGTGTGCGCGCGCGGACCTTTGCGGCGCAATGCGCTGCAGGCTGCTGTCGGGGAGTTTGGACATGAATGGTGCGGCTGTGATGGCAGGGAGGTTCCTCATTTTGTTTGGATTATTTCTCTATGAAGATTGTTGTATGGAATATTAGGGGGGTACGGGACAAGAAGTCAAGGGTATATCTCCAGAGGCTCTTGAGGGAGGAGAATGTCGCTGTGGTGGCCCTCGTGGAGACCCGTGTGCAGGAGTTCACTAGGAAGGATGCAGATGTTCTTCGTGGAAGGGATCGACAGTTTATAGTTCAGCCGTCTATGGGTAAATCTGCTGGAATCATTTTGCTATGGCGTGGCTGGTGTCACCTTAGAGTCATTCGTTGCTCCACACATGCGGTGTCTGCTGCTATGACCGTCAATGGGGACCGCACTATGACTTGCTGCGTGGTCTATAGCCCCAAGGATGTCTATAAGAGGAGACAAGTTTGGGACTATGTGCTTGGAGGCTCGTGAGGACACGCCTCTCCTTGTGGTTGGTGACTTCAACATTATTACATCCCAGGAGGAGAAGCGCGGAGGAAAAAATTTTCGTTACTTGCAAGCCCAGCTCGAATTCTCAGAAATCATTCTGGAGCTCCAACTTGAAGACATGGGATTCATCGTAATAAATACACTTGGTGCAATGGCAAGGTGGGGGGTGCTCGGATTTGGGAGAGGTTCGATAGGGCCTTGATGAATACTTGTGCAATGCATGCATTCCCAACAACCACAGTGACTCATCTTCCCCGGATTGGCTCTGATCACTGCCCTCTTTTAATCAGCTTGGGGGGAGTCCAATGCAAGTCCATTTGTCCAAGACCTTATTTTGAAGCCACTTGGCTGGAGTTCCCACAGGTTATTGGGATTGTTCGCAGCGCTTGGCGGAGGCGTGCGGGCGGCAATGTCATGGAAGGCCTTTCTACTAAATTTGGTCGCCGCCTGCGCACGCTCTTCCGATGGAGCAAAACCAAGGCGGGAGCGCTTATTCACACTAATGAGAATTTGGCTTATGAGATCTCTGCACTCCAGAACAAGGAATCCGAGTTTGGCCTGGACAATGAGGAGAATATCTTACTTGGCCGCCTTATCATGGCGTTTCACAGGAGCTGTGCGCTCGAGGAGTGCTGGTGGTGGCAGCGCGCCAAAGTCCATTGGGCTCACCTTGGGGATAGAAACACGTTTTTTCCACTCTGCGGCATCTACTCGGTGGCGCAACAATCGAATTATGCACTTGAAGGATGATTCGGGCGACCTGGTCACCTCATATGAGGGCATTTTGTCGAGTTCTTATGCAGTTCTTTGAAGCAAAGTGGCAGCGCGCTGATACAGTTACCCCCTTGCGCCATTTCGCGCCGCGCGCCCGCATGTCTCTGGACCAAGGTAGCATGATTACGCGGGACATCACTGGGGATGAGGTTATGTGCGCAATTAGAGCCATCAAGAAAAACAAGGCACCTAGAATGGATGGTATTACCGCTGAGTTTTTGTGTGGTTACCAGGACATTGTTCATGTGGATATTTTGCTTGCGGTCAAGGCCTTTTTTGAGATGAAACAGATGCTAGTTGTGTGGAAGGATACTATGATCAGGGTTATTCCTAATAAAGTGGGTGCCAACATGCCGAGTCAATTCCGCCCCATTAGCCTTTGCAATGTTATTTACAAGGTGGTTGCTCGTATCCTTGTGGAGAGATTGAAGCATGTGTTACCTGATATTATCTCACAGGAGCAGGGCGTTTTTGTCCCCGGCAGATCAATTACGGATAACATCTTTGTGGCTCACAAAATGGCGTCTAGAATGCATTCATCCACTTCAAGGAAGGGTATCATGGCTATAAAGATTGATATGGAGCAAGCCTATGGGATTTTATCATTGACATGCTACGGTTTCTTGGGTTTCCCCCGCTGTGGTGCGAGTGGGTCACTGCGTGTATTTGCAATCCCCGTTTCAACGTGCTACATAATGGCACTAGGCTTCCATGGATTATGGCTCACAGAGGTCTGCGGCAATGGTGTCCTCTCTCACCGTACTTATTCTCCATTACCATTGAATACATGTCTGCTCTCGCGCACGAGTATGAGGCCCGCACGCTTTTGGGGTTTCGCTGCACTCTGCGCGCGCCCCTTGTTTCTCATCTTCTATTTGCAGACGACATACTCACGTATGCACCGGCTTCGTGCCGCGCCGCTCGCGCTATGCGCGCTATTTTGTGCAAATTTGGGTGTGCCACGGGGCTCAATGTCAATTTGGCCAAATCTAAGATCTTCTTCAGTAGGGCCGTGAAGAAAAGTAGGAAAAGGAGAATAGCGAATAATCTACAGATGCCTTAGGGCGAGGATCTTACCTATCTTGGCATCCCCATTTACGCCAAATTGCTAGTCAAGGATGACTTTAACTTCATTATCTAGAAGCTCGAAACACAGATTGCAAAGTGGCGCATTCGTCCCCTATCTATGGCCGGGAGAGTGCTGATGATTAATGCGGTGTTGGAAGCTATTCCTAGTCATGTTATCACTCACTGCATGATGCCAAAGGGGGCTATCGATGCCATTGAGAAGATAATCAGACGTTTCCTGTGGTGCGGCACTAGCAACACTAGTTCGATGCACTATGTTGATTAGGAGACGGTCATCATGCCGAAGGAGTTGGGAGGCCTTGGTATCATTGCTTGCACCTTTCGCAATGCGCGCTCCAATTGAGGCAGTGCAAAAGAATTCTTACAGAAGAGGATTGCATATGGATCAATATTCTGCGCCACAAATACCTCTCCGCGTGCTACCTGTATCACACTCCATGCCGTGCGTCTCATGCTGGCAGGCTCACCCTCGGTGCTATGCACGATGAACTGTCTTGCCTTGTTTGGAGAATTGGGGATGGCACGGTTGCTCGATTCGATGAGGATAATTGGTGGGGCATCCTTCCCATTAGCTGGTGGCCGACTTACATCAACATGGATGCCACTTGGCCTACACTAGTGGTGGATTGTCTCGACGATGCTGGGCAGTGGGACAGGCACAAAATTTCATCTTGGGCGAGTGACGCACTCATTGACAGGGTCATGCATCTGCCACGTAGCCGCAAGCACTGTGATACCCTGGTTTATTCCTTCACGGAGGCTAAGGATTCTACTATTGGCGAAGCCTACATGCACCTGGCTCGTTGTGCTTATAACGATGGTGTGATGGGCCCTCGGGCCGCCGCCGTGTGCTTTAAGAGGATTTGGAAGCTCAAAGTTGCGCCAAGAACCCGCATATTCCATTGGCACCTGGCGCATGACGATCTGCCCACGCAGGTCAAGCTTGCGCGCAGACATCTTGCTGCACGTGACAATTGCGTTTGGGGGTGCGACTGGCCGAGACCTCACGTCATGTTCTTTGGGACTGCCCGTGAGTGCAGGAAATTTGGTGTGCGCGGGAGGTGCACGATGCCGCCGACGCGCTTCGCCGTTGGCTTAGTGCTCATGGGGCGCTGGATCCTGTGCAGTTCTTCTTGGAGTCTACCACCACGCCGGGGACGAGATGCCATTTCGACATGCTCCATGGTGCGACCATTGCCACTGTCTTTCTTAACCTTTAGGACAACAGAAATCTCTAGAAGCATAACAGCGCCATCCTGGATTGCAGCACTATTGTCCGCAATGTCATGGTTGCTACCGCAGCTGCAAGATCATACTCTGCTCCTCCATTCGTGCCCAGCTGGTACTCCTTCAGCTCCCCGGAGCTGCATAATACCTCAATTTGGGTTCCTCCTCCAGTCGGATGGGTCAGGATTAATTGCGATGCTGCTACAGGTAACGAGTTATCTGGTGTGGGATTCGTCATCAAAGATCATTGGGGCAAGCCCCTACTCGTTGGTGGCAAACAATTCTTTTCTACATGTTGTGATGCTATGGAGTTTCAAGCCATATTGGAGGCTCTCGATGCGGTTCGGCGCTATCTCCTTGAGCTTCATGCCATTGAGATCCATTCGGACTCGGTCTCGGCTGTTTTGGAGATGCACCGCTTGATTCACTGTCTGCCCGAGGGGGGTTTCCTCTTGCCCGCTATTGTGCATGCGCAGAGACTCACCGCGCTTCGCATCGCGCATGTTCGTCGTGAGTGCAACGCCCCCGTTGACTGGGTTGCGCGCGAGGCATGTTTTGATGATTATGTTTGGGGTTGGGGTATGCCTCTCCCTAAACCGCTTCTTAATCTGTTGCTAAATGATTTCCCGTTTGATCCTCCTTAGAGGACTTTTTGTATTGGCTTAGGCCTTTCTTTTGCAATCGGGAGAGATGGAAAGCTCAAGATGGTGTATTTCTTCAAAGGTAGAATATCGTTGAGCATGGAGGTAATTGTCTCAAGAATATTTTCTAGATAGAAAGAGACATCAAAGTGATGGTTTTGACATGATTGACAAACTCTGTAGGTATTCTCAAAGGGAAAGCATAGTTTTGTAATGAAACATATGGTTGCAAGGAATAATTTATAGGATAAAGTTAGCCTTTAGAGGAGGTAGCCATCAAAAAGGGAGTAGGGGGAGAGAAAAGGATGTCTCAAGGTGATTTGAACGGTCGAAATGATTTCTCAATGTGAATTATCTTCTGAGCGGGAAAGCTGTGATTTTTGCTAAACTATTTGAGACGCTTGTCCTTGTGAAGAGATATAATGGTTATGGGCATATGAAGAGAAGCAATGTGGAGGAGAATATTAGCCTAAATGCTTGTCAAGGAAAGGAGCAGAAGCCATCAAAGGTTCAAGATAAAACAGGGAAATTTTGGCATTGAAAGCCTTGGCAAGATCTCATAAGCTATGCAAAAATTATCAAGCTTGGTGTGAACTTAGAATACGAGTAATCCAGATTTGTGGAATTCTGTTTCAAATTCAAATTTTGAAGTTTAGAATTTGCTAAATTAGTTATAATTATGTTAGGATTCAAGTCTTTTGGAAATTAGTAGTGTGCCTAGCCTTTGATCTAGTGAAAGGACCAAGGAGGAATACAGAAAATTTCAGGATCAGTTGATCGATCGATCAATTTGTCTATCTATTCCAACAAGCTGTCTCTGTGGGAGAGTGTCTCTGAAAGATTCTGTTAGTCCTTGGGAAGAGAGTTCTAAGCCGTGGGAAGTTTGAGAACATTATGTGTTAAAGTGTTTGAGTGTCTCTGAAAGATTCTGTTAGTCCTTGGGAAGAGAGTTCTAAGCCGTGGGAAGTTTGAGAACATTATGTGTTAAAGTGTTTGCCACCAAAGGAGGCTGTTGGATTTTTTGTAACCAGATTTTTTGAAGTTTTCTCTATAGAATTATTGTATGTTTTTGGGGTAAATTCCTGTCTTTTCACTGTATTCTCTATTTATTTCCACTTTTTCTTGTTGTTTCACTCTAGATTAACATTCTTTGAACTGATTATAATTTTTGATATCTGAGCATTTATATTAGATCGTTTAAATTGTGATAGAATTTTTTGACAGCTATTTCTTGTAATGTAGATGATCAGTGGTTTTATTTTTAATGTAAAGCCTCCATTGAACTTTAATGTGTAGAAGAAACGTGAATCTCCAACATTTGATCTTGGCTCACTGTTGATTGTATTTTGTGAACCTCTAATAAGTCAATTAAATCTTTGGAAATTTGTGAATATCAAATTTTATTTGGGTATTAAGGTCTTCAGTATATCTGGATTTGGTTTGTGTATCAGTTTGAAGTGTTCAGTAAGCATTTCATTGTGAGTACTGCAAATATATTTTTTAACCTGTGCAAGTATGCTCTGTGGTTAATTACCTCCAAGTTTTTTGCTGGAATACTGAAGTTGTTTCAAAGTTTTCTGGATACTTACATATATGCATTTCAAAACCATTTCTTATCAGCTTTTGCTTTTCATATTCAGAACTAGCGTATTGAAGCCCCCAAAGGCAGCTCTCGTTTCTGATTTTCATATTCCAATGCGCAGTATTGAAGTTAAAAACAGGTACGAATCAAATACCTCACATTTCTTTTTTAGTTTACTGTTAGAATTGAATTGCTTCTGCATCATTGATAGAAATGTAATTGTTTTGAGATATTGAGACCTCAATTTATTCATCAAGCCATGATTTTTACTTATGCTAGCTGCTAGATCATGATGGTTGTCAGTTCCCACAAGTCATTCTTTATTGAAATTATGGATTCCCAAGACATACACAATGCAATGGGTATTCAAATTCCATCTCAGGAGAGCGCATGAAATTTCTATTCTATGACTGCTCTGCTCACTAAAAGAAAATTGATATTCTTAGAAATTGACCAAAGGATGAAAGATTGTTTTTATAGTTAGAAGTGATTTTTTCCCTCTTTGTTGGATAAACTTTACTCCTGTGAAATAATCTTGTTGATCACTCTTAAAATTGATATTCGAAAAGGATTAAAATTATAAATTGAGTATGTGAGTGTGTTAGTGGGAATACTTTACAGTTGAGCAATCCACAATAATACTCACTTTTTGGAGAGTTTTGTATTATTCCATCTGGTCCCTTTTTCTTGTACTTGATTACCAGTCCGTATAGCTTTTAGCACATATAGTGGAAACATCCTTTATAATCAAACTTCCAAATAGAATACCAATTACTAACCCTATCTTTGTCAAACATTGTTCATATTCTCTTACTTTATGGATTTAGATCTTAAGGGTATGTTTAACTACATTACGTTGTCATGGTTTCGCACATGCGAGAATGCTGCATCAACCGGGAATCATGCTCCATGGTGCCTCTAGGTAGATTTCCCTGACCTTCTAATTGTTGATGTGAAGCTCGCTTATATTTTTCTACAATCAATGATGGGTTTATCCACCTGCAATTTTTGCCCTTTCCCTGTTTATTATTCCAAAGCATTTTGTTTCTTTGGTTGTTTTATTTGTTGAAAAATGCTTTCATTGCCTTGGTTATCAATCATGTTTCAAATTGGCTTTACAAAGGCTTCTTTTTGAACTCCATTTTTAGCGACCTGTTTTCATCAAGACCTTGCTTCTGTTCAAAACACTATCTTCTCTTTTTCTTACTTCATATATTATTTCCAAACAAAGGCCAACTTTTTGTGTTTTGAAGCTGATTTTGAAGGATATGCAGGACATCAGTGGATGACATAAAAGGTCTGAGATTAATCACAGCCTTGAAGACTCCCTATTTGCCTGATGGCCGGTTTGATCTTGAAGCCTATGATGCCTTGATGCATCTGCAGATTATGAACGGTGCAGAAGGTGTAATTGTGGGAGGCACAACCGGTGAGGGCCACCTTATGAGTTGGGATGAGCACATCATGCTCATTGGGCATACCGTCAATTGTTTTGGTTCTTCCATCAAAGTAATAGGAAACACGGGAAGCAACTCCACCAGAGAAGCAATACATGCAACTGAACAAGGCTTTGCTGTTGGCATGCATGCAGCACTTCATATAAATCCTTATTATGGAAAGACATCTTTGCAAGGAATGATTTCTCATTTTGAGACCGTCCTTTCTATGGGACCAACCATCATCTACAATGTACCTTCAAGAACTGGACAAGATATCCCCACAAGTGTTGTATATCAAATCTCGGAGAACCCTAACTTGGCAGGTGTGAAGGAATGCATGGGAAATGACAGGATTAAGGAATATGTGGATGGTGGGATAGTGATTTGGAGTGGGAATGATGATGAGTGCCATGATGCAAGGTGGGGTTATGGAGCTACGGGTGTTATATCTGTCACAAGCAATCTTGTTCCTGGTTTGATGCATGAGCTCATGTTCCATGGAATGAATCCATCCCTGAACTCAAAGGTGATGCCTCTTGTCAAGTGGCTCTTCTGCGAGCCGAATCCTATAGGGCTCAACACTGCTCTGGCTCAGCTTGGTGTGGTAAGGCCAGTGTTCAGGTTGCCATATGTACCGTTACCCGTTGCAAAAAGAGTCGAGTTTGTTGGGATAGTTAAGGCGATTGGCCGAGAGCATTTTGTTGGAGACAAGGATGTGGAAGTTCTTGATGATGATGATTTTGTATTGGTAGGTCGTTATTAAGTTGTTTCTACATGTTTGGACCTTTAAGATAACATTTGGTTTACTGCTTTCCAATGATCTACTTCATTGTAGAGATGTCATTCAAAATCAAGCTTTCGTACTGTTGTATTATTAGGTGATTTTCCATAGAACTTCTACTCAACATCAATATCGACCAATTAAAATAGTGTTTTACATGAAATAGAATATAGTTAATTGCAATCATTGGATATTGTATCTTTAGTTGTTGGATGCAACAAATGAGCAAATGTTCAACATCATGCAACAACTGGAAGAGACTTTCTTCAAAAAGCTTCTTTAGTATTATATTTTATGTACACATAATGACTAATATAATCATTAAAGAATTATGATTTTAAATCTTTGTAGTATGAACAAGTAAAATAGAATCTAATCAATTTCAATCTTCCCTATCATGAAAACAAATCTTTAGAACTAATTCATTCAATTTAATTATTGTACTATTTATCATAAATATACTTCATCTTTTATGATAATTCAAATACAAATTTGGTTTTAAATGCAGAACAATCATTAATCCTTAAAACAAAACATTATATTTTGTCCTCTCAAATTATTCAAACTACTCATTCATTTCTTTTGAGGAGTGAATTTCAACTCATTGAGAAGCAATTCTTTTGGATGATCTTTGATAAATCTAAACATGTTCCTCTTCTATGCAAAAACTTCATTGACACTCTTTCACACTAAGCTCTCCATCAGCTATCTTAAGTTTCTCCAATTAATATGCATCATCTCAAGTTTGAATTTATGCTTCATCAACCCTACTAGTAATTGAATATTCTAAAATGCTGTCCCATCCAACTTAGAATCAAATTTGACAAATGCAACATTTTCATTAGTCAAAATGAAATAGTAGTAACCAAACATGATGTAAGACAATGCTACTTTCTTACCACAAGATAGTACATATTGAACCTTTCTAAGCTATGGGTGCAGCAAAACATGGTTCACCATACAGCAAAAGTTTTCCACTGCATTGAACGCAAAGTTCTTCAATAAACTATACTAACTGAAACATCCCAAAAAATGATTGAACTAATATAACAAATCTGTAACACATTTCCAATCTTAATTAGCACATTACCCTCAAGTAAATATCTAGATTCTGTACGCTAGAATGGGCATGACAATTATAAATAAAAGACAGATAAATAACAACAGTAACATTTATACCATAAACTCAAAATGCTTTCAATGTTACTGATTTAAAATCAGCCAAGCATAGATTAACAAAAACAAGATGAACCAAAAGGGTCAAACAACAAGATTGTCTCATCTCAAACCCAACAATAATTAAGATTAAAGTTTCCCATAAAGAAGGATTCCACAGCTAGAAGTAGCAGGGTAAATGGTGATTGGTAACAGCTGCTTTATTCATAGATCCAGGCGTGGAGGCTGCTGCTCCAGTTAGACACGCCTTCTGGGAACCACAAGGCTATTTCCTTCCTAGCGCTTTCGATTGAATCACTTCCATGGATGACATTCCTGTGGTGAAAACATAGACCATAATCAGCATACTACACCAAAGCAGCAAATTTGCTGAGCAGCTTCAGAGCACTGCGATACATAATTTAGGAATGTCCAACAACAATAGCATACCCATCACAGCAATTTCAACAGAGAAAACAGTTGTTTGAATATTGAACGTGGCGCTGTCCTCTGATATAATTATATGGACATGGCAATGAAAGAGTTAAGGCTTCATTACTATCAAATTGACTTGTAGAAATTTATTTCTCAAACATCACAAGCTCCATTTATTCAGCAAGGAGTTTTACCTTAAAGGTTTTCGCAATCAACTAAAAGAGCACAAGGAAAGAAAATTTCAACATGATAAATAAATAAAAAAAATAGTGAGCCAAGATGTCAATTGGAATAGTTTATAGAAAGGCTCGTTCATCACTACTTTATCCAAAAGAATGATTGGAATTTTCAAGGGTAATGAACAGGGTGAAAATTCCATATACTTAAGATTAGTTATTCTAATAATGATTCCTGGATATGCTCAATCATTTCCTAATGTATATCTACTATTTATCCTCTCCAGCAAAGCCTAAATGTAGTTAACTTGTTTGTGCAAAAGTATTAGCTTTGTAAAACATCACTTCCATCTCCATTGTGGTGGGGAACCTAGACACAACAAAGCTAGATCCACACAAGATTCCAAATCCAATAATACTAATACTAGGACTTAAACTCAAAAGACTTCCATGTGAACGGATGATTGAGCATTAACATGAGCTCGCTAAAGCTTCATTTCCAAATCCAACAATATTAATACCAGGACTCAAACTCAAAAGATTTCCATGTGGACGGATGATTGATCATTACATGATGTAGACAAGTTGTTTGTGAAACAACATGAGCTTGTTAAAGCTTCATTTCTATCTCCATTGTGGTGGGGACATTAAACACCACAATCAGATAAAAAAAACTCCAAAACAACCATGTTCATACTAAAGGTCAAACTCAAACAGTTTCCATTTGGAAGGATGATTGATAATTACTACTACATTCAATTCAAACTTTTTGTGCTCTTTCTATTCAAACTAATTCCACTTCATTGTAATACTTTCAGCTTCCATATTCTATTTCAGCTCTGTTGCCATTCAAGAAGTGATAATTGGTTTGCTATTTTATGAGGTCAACAATGTTTGGGGAAGGAATTGGAAGAAATTTTAGAACATCTTCAGGGAGATTTTGATGAGATCCGTGGAAGTTCATCTATTTTAGCATCCTAATGGCTGCTTAAAGATAGATGAGGTTAACAATGTTTGGGGAAGGAATTGGAAGATATTTTAGAATATGATAAGAGAGATTTTGGTTAGATACTTGGAAGTCCGTCTATTTTAGCATCCTAATGGCTGCTTAAAGATGGATATCCTTGGGACATCCCCCAACTTTTTATACTAGCTAAGCCATAGAAGAAATCACATAGAACTGTAAACATAAGTTATATTTCCTAAACTTTCTTTTCCCATTGTTTTACCTTCATGCATTCTATTCCATTACCCATAAAAACTAGTACCATAATTGAGGAACAATAGCGAAGTAAATATCTAGAAGATTGAGGATCAATCTAGACCACCACTTTTGTATGTGATTAGCAAGTCGTTTGGTGTTGTAGTAGTTCGTTCTCTTGTGCACACGTGTGATCTCCACTCTTCTTTTTTATTTTTTGAGCAACTTATTGAGATCAATAGTTATAACTGTGTTCAAAGATTCTCATATTCTAGCTTTTTAGATCATGTGTGAGTCAATTAAAAATTTATGTGAAATATGTATAGTACTAATTAGGTGATGTTTGTGAGTAATATTATGCTTTGAAAATAATATATCATTAATACTAATAGATTAGGTATTGCATATCTAATTCGCATATTACTTATATGAAATTGTTACATTGATACACGAGCAACATTTAATATTAAAAAAATTAAGTATTTGAAAGTGATAAATCAGTTTCATAAAAGGAAGAGCGAACTATATAAACCGTTACCTTCCGACTTCGATAGCAAAATCACCACGGATAGTCCCAGGCTCTGAGTTGGATGGATTTGTAGCACCAATCATCTTCCTACCAGTCACAACAACGTTCTTCCCCTCCCAAACCATGGCAACCACGGGACCAGAAATGATGTACTCCACCAAGCCAGGGAAAAAGGGCTTAGCCGAAAGATCCTCATAGTGCTTCTCGGCAAAAGACCGCTCCACGTTCAAAAGTTTCAATCCTGAAAAAATTGAAGACTGCTTCCATCAATAAACCAAATACACTTCCAAGATCGTAAAGTGCTTAGAGCATCGCACCCAAACAAAAAAAAAAAAAAAAAAAAAAAAAAAAATGGAAAGCACGTACCTTTCAAGTAGAAACCCTTCTTTTCGAAACGGCTGATCACATCGCCGATCTGATATGTAGGAAAGGCAGAAGGTCAATACAAACGGGTACTTCGAAATCCTAGAATCCAATTCCAGAGAAGAAGAAAAGTATACTACCAGACCGCGCTGAACGCCATCCGGCTTGATCATGATGAAGGTCTGCTCCATGTCTGATGTTAGCTTGAGGTGCGGATCAAGGAAAACCTGGACAAAGAAGGTGGAAGGCTTGGAAAAGTATTTATAGCGACAAGCCCACAGAAGAAGCCCTAAAACGGTTTTAAGTGCAATAAATAAGACGATTCAGGTTTATTATTATGCAATTTGATGACAAACAATTTTTTTATTACGAAACTATATTTAGATAGTGTTCTTAAAACGTTCTCTCTTTTTAGACTTTAAAAATATTTATAAAATTATTAATATTTTTTATATTTTTTTACATAAAATATCTTTTTGATCATGGTTTAAAAATAATAATTAGTGAAACAAATTTTTATCGATTTTGTTAAGCATAAAGTACAAATTCCTCGATTAGAAATATTTTTTAAAAAATGTTAAGAATAAGAAAAATATGATTAAAAATTCTTTAAAAAAAAAATGGTTGAGCGTTGCTATTTGTGATTGATGTTGTTATGATGATTAATGAGAAACTCAAATGCATCTTCTCCACAAGTATACACTAACAATAGTAATAACATTAAAAGATATTGATTGAAAAATAATTACATGTTTGTATTCACATATCACAATTTTTATAAATCACATCTACCCAAGGGATAAATCCTACATTTTGTTTATAGTTTTTATCTAATTTTTACTACATATATTATATTAATATATAATATATATTAGGATATGTGTATATATACTATAGTTAATATATTTGAGAAATTAGAGTTACAATTTCTCCCTCTCCTCATAATCATTTAGATGACAATTATGCTCCATTTAGGAGACCAATTTCACGATATATGTACATGTGAGATCGATAAAAGTATTTGATCATGCAATCTATATTGGCTTGTCATAAGGCTTATGAAATAGTAGCAAATCCTCACGGCTTTGGCCCATCTAGTTTTTTCATGAGTTTGACTAAAATCTAATGTTCTTCGATATGTATTCCCAAGTTGACTCTAAGCCTAGAATTACTTGAACGATTTCGTGGAATTGCTTCCTCGAAAAAATTCTAGAAAAACAATTAGCATAAAATTTGTATATCCAACAATGCAACTAATGATCAATGACATTTGACTTGAGAAGAGAGAAATAATTGAGATTTTTCCCTAAGTTTCAAGACATCAACTATATTTGTTCATAACCTTGTTTGAAATATACACAAGCCTAATGCAACATCAATAGCACCAAACCATGTTTGGGCTTTTGGACAATTGTGCAATGTGTCGTTTTCCGCATTGCAAGCATCTCTATTGTTTCACAAGCATACAATAATTTTGGTCAAAATAAGATGTGTTTCAAGGAACAATCTATCATAGACAACAAGTACTAAGGGAAGGGCTATGATTTTATAGTTGAAAAAATTGTTATTGTTTTCCATGAGGATAACATGAATCATAGTTTCTCTCTCTCAATAATACAAATAATCATATTTTGTTTTCTCATTTCTTTCAAGCTATTCTCCAAATTAAAACCTCAGAGTCTCTTATAACCCACCAAAGAACAATGGTTTTTCCAGATTCAGATCTTCTCCCCTCAATGACACATTGATCTTTTTGCAAAGCATTAAAAGATAAATCCCTACTTATTCAACGATGTCACATAACAAATTCTAAAAGAAACATATTCATGCATCAATTACCAAACTAGTTGGTTGTGCTTAAGTATACATCCAAATAACTCTTTTTTGACATATTTGTTGAGAATGAGCATGATTCTATTGTCTGTAACACTTAATTTTATCAGACTACCCTAAATGACCCACAGTGAATGGTTAACACTCTTAGAGCCCTCACACTTGTTATGATGCATTCCTTGAACTAGACTCAACTGTACTTTAATTATGAGCTTATCATATTTGCTTCCAATTTTCTTACACACTTTGATCACATCTTCTCATGCATCACACACACAACCAATCACACATCTCTCAAACACCTGAAGGACAAACATCAATCCCTTCCTATCTGGCTCCCTAATGGATTTAAGTTTCCCATACATAGTTATGACCCAATGAACCAACTTTCCATCACTCAACCCTTCTTCTAGTTAACTTTACAGCAAAAGAAATCAACATATTTCACCTATCACACTATTACAGAAAGAGATGCAGTTTGTTAGAATCTTTTTGTAACCATACCTCCAGTTAACAGAAAGCCTCCACCTCTCCAATGACCTCATAAATTTTGCAGTTGGTAAGCTGTTAGCTGAGCTCTCCATCTTCAAGCCATTGGCTTGCATGAAACCAACGACCTCGTCTCGGCAAAATGCAAACTGTAAGCAACCCAAATGGGATCCAGACTCCAACATTTTGTCGATGATGACAAGCAACGATGCATCATTCCCCACTGTTGTTGGCAGTTCTTCCAAAACTTTACTACAGTGCTTTGCCAGCTTTCTCATCACAAGAAGCTCGTTTTCATTTGATAAGAAGGAACCCGCATAAGCCAGGTGCCCAACAGCTCTTCGGTTGTTGAATGGTGTTGCCCACAAACGTAGGGCACACAGTAGGGCAAAGGAAGGTTTTCCATCAGGTTGGATGTATAAAGCGTCCTTCATAGGGCATGATTTGGAAGTATTTATATTCATGTGAAGAGGTAGAAAGGCCTTATCATTAGGGTTCGACAGAAGAACAAAACCATAGTGCTCCAGGAGATCCAAGTTTGAGTAGGTTCCATAGCCCAGAAGAACCTACAAAAATGATATATATAGCACTGTAAACTTTACAGAATTAAGGAAAAGAACATCATAATGAAAAAAAAAAAAATTTGAGTTGGGAAAGAAATTGTTGTTTTGATGTTTTTCTTTATTTTAAAAACAGGTTTTGAGTTTATTTACTTTGGTGATATCATCATATTATGTAATAATATTTAAAGATGTCAAGAATTTGATTTAATATTATTAATTAACATCATTAAAAATTATAATCTTAACACTCAAAAATAGCATCAAGATGTCACAAAATTTTGAATGACATTTAAATATCGATCATCTTGATGTTAAAACAAGAATAAAAAACTACTTAAGGTGCATTGAAGGAAATAATAAAAAAATGTATAATACTAATATTTAGATAGTATTATCACATAGATGTTAATATTAGCTAAATTAAACTCAACCAAACTCTTCCTTGTACACTTCATTATTTCTAAATTGACAGATTTATAAAGCTTATATTGGGTGAAATGAGCAAAGGGTTTTAGTGACCAACGTTACTTCAATGTGGAGCTCAATTGATCTTGCATTTTGGTGAATAGATGCTGATGACTGAAGTTAACATTTCTATACCCTTCCATTTTCATTTTGTTCTCAGATCATTAGCATTCTACCTTCGATCTATATATATACCTTTTCTTACATCAAATTGGGTTCAAATGAACTTTAATTAGCTAGAACTTCTGTTGCATCAATGTTTAAAGAAAACAAATTGAAGCTTTTTTTAATGTACAACTGATGAGTTTAGAAAGAAAGATTGAAAAAAGTTTTGTTAGAAAGTATTTAATTGAAATATAATTTGAAAAAGATTGTTTTTGAAAATTTGAACCTCACTAAACAAACAGGACTTCAAAAAATTCATTTTTGAGAACAAAAAGCTCATCAGATTCTTTAACAAATGTACTTTAAAACTCTTTGATAAAAATTCAAATGGCTTCCTGTCATGCAAATATAAGTTCAAAACCAAGATCTATAATGACAAATTAGCTGAACAGCTAAAATTACCTGCTCGCCCTTATGGTAATTCTTATTAGCGTAGAAACAGTAAGATGCAGAATCCTCCTCATATCCACCATCTGTTAGCCTGTGAGCATGGAGATCAGGTTGTTCAGTATGCTGCTGCTCATCTTCCACACAAGGCTCATCAGGTGCAGCATAGTTAAACAAGTCACCCACAGGGCATAGGCAACCAGCATCATCCCAAGGTATGTGCAAAGTGCGGGACGATACCTTTAAGCCAAAACCCCCAAGTGAGAACATTGAAGTAACTAAGAACATGTACTGCAGAAATTTAGATACATACAGTAGCAGATGCCCAAATCCATGACCTCAAAGATAACAATTTAGGTTTGAGCTTCATTTCTTGCAAGACAATTAGACATTCTTTCCAGTCCGATCGAGCCTTGAGAATAGCTTTTTCTGAAACCCAGATGGCATCATCTACCTGAAGCATTCTTTAATATTTAATCATGGTAATTCATCAGAAGACATAATGCACATGGCTTCTACCTGCAGAGCACGGATTTCAAATTCATTGAAGTTTGCAAGGGTATTGTAGTTCATTGGCAATAGGACCAAATAAGGATACCACCAAGAACCCTTTCCTTTATCCACTTCAGCCAACAAACATATAGTCAATATCTGTAAGAAAATTACCAATAGAACAATATAAATAAATAATATACAAGACATTTGTAAAGTACAAACTTTATAGCAAGCTTTATAACTAAATAATATAACAGTATCTCATAATTTTATCAATTTTTTTATATTTTCCTTACAATAATTAAATTTAATATTTTGACTTGACACACTTAAAAAAACTGACAGAATAATTAGATGGTCTAATGACCCTTGAACGGTTCGTTGTTTCCATCCAATTGACAATCTTATTATTGAGCATGCAGGCTAATGAGATAATCTAATTTCAAAATTGGAACATTGTGATAGTTCTATGGAACACAAGGGAATACCTATCAAACAATTTGATTGATCGACCAAACTGTTGTGATTGAACCCAGATTCCATCGGAATTGTGCAATTGGAGAATACAGTTGATACATGGAGGCTGAAAATGATTTGAAGAACAAGCACAACTAACCATTTTCATGTAAATGTATTAAATGTGAAGCAGATTGTATGGGTTACTAGTTGCAAGGAGTAAATTTCATAAAGGGTTATTATCTCAAATCCAAAAGAGATGAACAAATTGTGACTCACAAAGAAAGATGTTGTTACCTCAATCCACATTCGAAGAAGAGCTTAACAGTTCATTGCCTGTAATTTCACACAATTGTTGCAATTTGGTTATTGCAAGGTTCTAATATCTCTATTTAAGAGAAAATAAAGTAGGCTACTGTGTGAAAGAATTAAAAAAAAGATATAATAAATTGATTGTACAATTCAAGAAATAAATCACATTAGTATGATAAAAACATAAGAGCATAACATTTGGAATCGTCATCAGATATGATTTACTAAAGAGCTAAATACTTAATCGTATAAGTACTGCAAGCAATATCGTACAGTACGATATAAATAGAGTGCTTGAAAGTAGTTGGTTGAAGGATGCTACATAGTAAGATAAGAGAAAATATATAATACTATTGTGAAAATTAGCATTGTAAACGAAAAATAATTTGTATGATATAAGAGGAATGGAAATATTATACGAGTATGATAATAAGATAGTAATAATATGATATGAAAAAATTAAGACTAACTTAGGTAAAGTTGAGAATTATATAATATGATCAGAGTGATTGTACTTGTAAGATTAATAGAAACTGAACAAATCTTAAAACTCAAAATGATAAATAACTTAAAAAAGTGACATGAAGGTCAATTTAATCAATAAAAAATCTTTAGAAATGAGAAGATAGAAATTGAAAAGGTATTCATATGAAATGATACAACTGTTAAAGACATTTGAAAGGTTAGAAATGTGAAAAATCATGAAAACAAGTATAAAAGAATAACTGATCATGACTTAGAGTTGTTTTTTGGAAAATTTGAGAGATCCAACACCTGGCCAAAGATGTCATAAGTCATCAAAGAGCGTTCTCCACAATAGCTAATTTAAGCACTTGAATCATCCAAATCTCATTCATTCTTATATCAATTTTAGCTACTTCTCTTCATCTTTCTATCTTATGATTTCTTTATACATGTGCTCCTTAAAGGTTGAGAGTTTGTTGAGGTACTTCCTTTGTAAGGAACTCTATTTTGTGGTGGTGCCTAAACCCTAGTATAGGGTCTGTAAACTCCTCTCTTTTATCCTATGGTTTCTTTATTTGACTACTCAAAGGTTGAGTGCCTATTGTGGCACTTTCGTCCTAAGGAACTCCATTTTGTGTTATTGACTAAACCCTAGTATGGGATTTAAAAGGACTCAATGAGGCTTTGTGATTAAGGAACTACGGATTCTACCCTTCTTGAAGCAAATGGAAGGTTGTATGAAGGCTTGTCCATATGTATTTGCAAAGGAGGTAGGATAGTGGAGCTCAAACAAGGTTCTTGAAGGTCGACATAGGTGGGGTTGTCTTTTATCTTCAAATTCCTTAAAAGCAATCAATTACTCTCCTCAAGGCCATGTCAAGGTCCATCAAAAAGTTAACTAGGGAATAGTTATTAAGTCTTTAAGTGATATGCAGACAAACCATAATATTCAAGGTTGGGCATCAAGCAGATAATTTGATATAGTTAGAGTGGTTATTAAAAAAATGTACTTATAAAAATGGCATGCACCAACCAGCGATTCTATGCTACTTACAACGAAAATGACTTTTACATATAGGCCACAAATTCTAAAATGGAAAAAAAACTGGTATTATATCAGAAATGTTTTCTAGAAATTTTCCTTCAATTAGAAGGTTATCATCCCCTGCAGCCAAAAAGTGCCAAATACACGCTCTGAGGAATGCTGTACAGCAGGTAAATGCCATTATCAACGACCCCCTTTACACCATCCTCAACAAGCATACCACAATGGTTTCAAATTAGGTTGTGAGAAAATAACACAATTCCACAAAAGAGCCAAGAAAACCATAAGAAGCTCAAAAGCGGGCCATATGGGAAGGCCAGACCTGGGAAGACGAGAGATGCGGATGCTTCTTGATACAAAAAGCAATCTTTTCATCTTGCAGCACGCTTTCTCTGGTTAGCAACGCCGCTCTCGGAACCCTCAGTACCAAATCACCAATTCTAAGGTTGGAGACGGCTGCCAAGCCCCTCCTATGCATACAAGAAAGACAAAAAGTGTAAGCCGCCCACCAGGGACATGAATAGCAAGAGATATGTTGGCTACCCTCCAGCATGGGGGAAGTACGATACGGCAAGAGAACGACCCAGTGAGCAAGATGAAGAATCTGAGTCGAGTAAAGGAGCGTCGGATATTCCCACATCCGCTGCCCAATGCAGGAGAGCCTGCATCTTCATCTCCTCGGCTTCCTTGCTCATTTCGTTGCGGTAACATTAAACTAAATCTGACCTATTTGGTTTCGACTTCGATCCTCTCCAACTTGAATTAAACGTTTTATAACTTATTTCTAAATCACTTAAACAATTTTCAAATATACCAAATATTTTCTAATTATATATAATCTATTTTCTTATTAGTTTAATCTTTCAATCTATTTTTCCTTTATTGTCTTTCCACCATATAAATACAAGTTATTTTTATAATTTTTTAATTTTTATAGCTATTTTCTTTTTAAGTAAAATATAACATTACTTCATCTTATTTATTTTTCAAAATATTCTTAATTTGACTTGTGAGGAACGTTATAATCATAATTTAAGACTTATATAAGTGAGTAATAAAGAAAAGTTTTAAAAATGTTAAAACAATTAGCAAGAGAAAAATCGAATATAGTTTCAAAGATATTATACACTTATACATTAAAAGATTGCACTATAACACTACAAAAGTTTGAACATCAATAAAGTCAAAACAATATAAGAGATCATACTATGCTTGATTTATTTATTTATAGATCTATATGTTTTAGATACACAAGTGTTCAACATAATTTAGTTTTATTCTTCTTTTTCTTTTTCATGATAAAATTATATAAATACACAATAAAAGATTTTACAGTAGTATTGTAAAAATTTAAACCTTAATATAATAAAAGATAATATAAGACATTAAAAATATACTTATTTACTTATTTTAGACTTTATATATCTTAGGTGTATTAGATTCTAATGTGGTTCAATTGTTCTCTTCTAGAACATCTACATGATAAAAAAATATACCAAAATAATATAAGAGTTTGAACCTAAATACATTAAAGACTATATGGGTTAATATAATATGTTGATTTACTTGTTTACAACTTCTATATATTTAATGTGTACAACAATCTAACATAGTTTTGGTATCATTGCCCTCTTACTTTAAAAATTATACTCCTACATAGCAAAGGATTGTAGCATATCATTATAAGGGTTTGAACCTTCATACGATAAAAAAATATATGAGATATTACAATATGTTCTATTTATTTGTTCACAACTTTATATATTTTAACTGAACAAGATAACATAATTTAACCATCCTCCAAAATTATACACCTACATAATAAACATATACACCATAATAGCATAAGGATTATAATTTGATTTACTTCATTACGACCTAATATGTTTTAGGTGTATGGAAGCTCGACATAACTCGACTATCATCCCTAGTTCTTTTTATCTTCTTTTTCCCTTACATGTACAACAACTCACACGCACACATTAGGCTACTCGATTATATACACATATACACAAACAAAAAAATCAGAAGTATAACAAAATCTATTCTCTTGTATCTCAAGCTAGAAGGCCATTCATAGGTTGTAAAAGAAGCATGAAAAAGTATCTTAATTCTAATTTAGCTATACAACAATCAAGATAAAGAATTATAAATTTAACACAATAATTAAATTAATAATATAATTATAAAGAAAAAAATGAAAAGAGTTAAATTTATTTCTACTAATATTTAGATTCAATGTGCTTGAAAAATAATCTAAATAACAAGATATACAAACCCACATTATGGTAAAGAAACAAGATATAAAGAACAACTACATACAAACATTAAAAAAAAAAAAAAAAAAAAAAAAAAAAAAAAAAAAACAACCAAGAAAAGCTTCCTTACAACAATTTTATTCACAAAAAGTGAAAAAGAAAACAACATGAACATTGCCCCAACATGCACTTCTTTATCTACAAGGGTTCCTTTTTTGTACACTACTCTTGAAATTTGTTTCAATTCATTATCAATGTTTATAACACGTTTCAGAATTGGTAGAAAACAACAGATGAATATAGACAAGTTACCCATCGTCTCAGTCCATCAGAAAGGCAATGCTGTATGGCTCAGCCAAAGAACAAACTCAACTCTACAGTTGAGGAATGACTTATCTGAAGATATTAGCATCCAAACCGATCGTCTTGGACATTAGAGCTGAAGCAATGTGGACAAAAACTGATCGTCTTAGACCGTTTTATCTATCGTTTAAGGTATCTGAGAAAGCTGCAGAAGCTAAGCTCTTAATGATCATCAGTTCAAAGTTGCGGTTCAAGCAGAGGAACCATTGCAGAAGACAACTGCAGATGCGAAACCCGAACAGCTCCAATAAGCTGCTCCGGTAGCTCATCATACGTGTTTGCCTGTCATGTATCATCATATTTTAGAGCAAGATGAAAGAAAAGAGAAAGCTACGAAGAAAGAGATGCTCTAAATGTACTTGAAATTAAGGAGATACAATCAAGTGAAAATCACCAAACATAATAACACCATGCATTATCAATATGGCAAGATAATCCATAAAATAAGTCGACAAGAATCGAGGACCATGGCTATTGGAGAAGTATCCTTTTCTACAATCTCAAAAGTCAAGATGAGAATAACACGAACAAAACAAGCAAATCCTAAACATATAATTTTTTAACATTTCTCATTATTGCTACAATGGAAATTCATATTCTTTTGAGATTACATCAACACGAGTTTAAAAAACATTAGTCTTAAAATAAGAAACAATGGGTTCCGCTAGTTATTGTGCGCAAGTAAGTCACCTGCACATGCAAAATAATCAAATTAGTCGTTACATTTTTCTTAATATCTATTAATCCATAATTTTTTTTATTTATAAATTCTTTTCTTATAAGGACCTACTTGTATATTTATATAAATAATTTGAACCTATATGTCTATTTATGAGTGACAATTTAGGACCTAATTATAATAATAATAAAACAATGTGAAATTATTACACATTTATATATATCTTATTCTTAAAAAAATTAGTTTTATTGAGTCAAACAAATCCTAAACATATAATTTTTTAATATTTCTTGATATTGTTACAATAGAAATTTATATTCTTTTGAGATCACATCAATACAAACTTAAAAGATATTACTCTTAAAATAAGAAACAATGGGTTCCACTAATTTTTATGTGCAAGTCACTTGTATATGCAAAATAGTTAAATTAGTCATTGCATTTTTCCTAATCTAACAATTAATCCACAACATTTTTTATTTATAAATTATCTTTTCTTATAAGGACCTACTTGTATATTTATATAAAAAATAGGAAGCTATATGTCTATTTATGAGTGACAACTTAGGACCTAATTGCAATAATAATAAAACAATGTGAAACTACTTGCACTTTTATATACCTATTCTTAAAGAAATTAGTTTTATTGAAAGTTTCAAAGAACTAGTTTGAAAAAATTATTAAGATAGTATACTACGAAACCATGGGAACTAAGCAAATTCTTTAAAACATCTGCAAATATGATGATATATCTTTGACAAAGCTACAAAAGAACTTGAGCCAGCATACAATAAGGTAACCATGTTAAAGTTTTTGAAAGGCGCAAGTCAGTACCTGTATAAGGAAGGCCATGTCAACTACCAAAGTTGTAATTACACCAAAAACGAGTCCCAGAACTCCATTAGCTACCGTAGAAGAACCAATATCAACATCAATCTGCAAATGTCAACTATGTTACAAATTTTATGTGCTCACGCCTCAAATATCATGCAAAAGAGAACTCAGAATAAGATCCTATCTTATCCCTTACTTCCAAGTACTTCGGTCCACGAATATAGGTACAATCAACTGCTTTTCCTAATAAGCAGGGAGTGCTTCCGACGCTCTGCCGAACAATCCAAGATCCCTGCAGAAACAACCAGCATCAGAGGTAGAACGCCAAGCATCATAAAAAGGTTGTCAAACAATTTAGCATGTTTAATCCGGGAAAAAAGATATAGCAAAACAACCTTGGGAACTGATGGGATTAGCTTGAATCTACTGTTACGGAATTCATCATCACCATCAACAAAATGCTGAAGCAGAGACCCAGAACGTAGGACGCTTGAAACAAAATAGAAGACCATACTGTAATGGGTTGAGCCTGGAACCTGCAGGGTACAAAGCATTTTTTTATAGTGGACAAAGGACCTATATGCAGCTCTAGCGTCATGACAACTGAAATGAACATGATAATGAGTTGGGTTTTTGCTGTGCAAGGCATGCTAATTTAGGTATTTCTTGAAATGAATTTATGTACTTCACTAAAGCCTACTTTCGCTACAGCATCTACACTCGGTCAGCACAAAAGTCTAGCAGAGATACAAAATCATATCAACAAGTTCCAAAGAAAGTACGCAAAGGAAACACCATAAGCCTGCACATCCAGGAATGAAGGGAAGCAAGCGCTCACTTGAACATTTATGACCAAAGAGAACAGTCCTTTCTCCGAAGCAACCTGCAATAAAGAATCTTCATAATTTAAAGTTTTCACAAAGTTCAAAGGCATGAACTTCTATTCCAAATACTTATTGATGCACCAACGTGTCGTTTTCTTCCATGAAAAAAAAAAATCTAATCAAAACACTACAAAGAAGTAGGCCCTTATATAAGTTAGCTGCTAATAAGGAAATTACCAAATTTATGGTAAAAAAAGTTCAAATAAGAACCAATATGACGGTGTAAGAAAGTGTTCTGCCTCCACTGCTTCAGTAAAGCATAGATTTACATTTTTGTTCATGGTTACTTGGGTTGAAAGGCATGCTTCGTATTAAGGACGCAAGCTGCAATAACATCACCTCTAATAAGCAATAAATTATTTCCTACAGTAACACCTTCAGTAAAAATTATCTAGTGAAGTACACAACAGTTAACTTATGTCCTCACAGAGATGTTATCACATTAGGTGAATAACCAATGAAGATGCCATTTCCATCTTTAGAGTGTAAATCTTTAGTGTTACTTGACAGGAAGGTACCAAGGGTTAATTTCCCCATATTTTTTTCGTTGGTATGTTTTACTTTCAGAGAACATTTTCCTTTTTTTTATTTAGTTATGCCATCATTGGAGGGTCTTTTTCCTTGGACATAACAAAACTCTACTCAGATCTAGATTACAGTTCTGTACTAAATTTCACAAACTTTCATCTATTTATTGCGTTTCAATAGCGGAAATAGGGTAGGAGTACAAGATCAGTGACCCCAATGTTCTAACAATATGTTTTCCACCAGGATGCAACCTATCTCAGCCAACAAGAATGTCATTCATCACCTCAAAGACAGCATCTGCCCATTTTCCACACCAACAAATCATGAAGCCAACTCCAACTCCAACCCCATCAAGGTTGAATAGGAGAAACCACACAATGGAGCATTAGACAGCAGAGAAAATTAGAGATTCATAACTCTGATAATACATTAACTTGAGCGACATTGAGATTATGCGAAAGGATTATGCAGGAAACAGAAAATTTGAGCATGAATAGTTGTTTCCAAAAAAAAGAACAAAACAAATGTAATCAGAAGGACATGGATAGTTGTTGCGAAAAAAATTAGCAAAATAAATGAAGTCGGTAGCGGATGTCACAGAAACATATCAAAGTTTTGTTGGATAAATGAACATAGAGCTCTCAAACAACAATCTTTAAGAAATTATCCCTAGAAAACCCAGAGTGTATAATGGGGTTGACCAACTACCATGCTCTAAAGTTTCTAAGGATTTGGAGATCATTCGGTTGGCTAAAAGATAAATTTACATAAAGACAAAGAAATAGTTGATTTGGTAGGATTGAGAAGTTAATTGCTATACATGAAAAATAAAAGAGAAAGTTAATGAGAATCAGTTAATGCTTGTTTCTTAATCAAAATAAAACAAATAAGAGAAGATGTATTTTTCATGATTTTACTAAATGGAGCTTAAAGTTGGAATGGATAGAATTCATTCAAGCAAAAAGATGAGCTTGAAGATGGTGGTGGAGCTGAAATAGATGGAAGAACATCACGATACCTTGGTAGCATAACCGCAACTCACCACCAAAGTTGGGAATCGCTTCCACATGACCAAAGAGAACCTTGGAGCCTTCAAAATCTTTGGATGAACTCCAGAAAGGCATTTCACCCATTTCAACAAGTGCAAAGCTCGCAAACTAAGATTTCCATGGCCAAGAAGCTTAAATTTCTCAGCAACAATATGGAGTATTCCTACAAAGAGAAGGTATAAGAATAAGGGCAAAACCATGCTAAAAAAGAGTTGGATTGCCAGGGATAGTTTTGTCTAACTATTCAAAGCAGCTTGACTTATTCAACCACCCATGAGGATATGCAAGATATCTTGTGGACACCAAAAATAGCTCAAGCCGATCCAAGGATCTCCCAGGGTGGTCCAAAAAAAACCACTGACCACAGGAGACCTCAGATAGCTGCCATGATTTGCAAAGACCTGATACATCTAGAGTTATGCACAAAACAAGAGCTTCTCATCTAGATCCCCATGAACCATAATATATTACCAGTCATTGCAACAAATAAAACAAAAAATACAATACCCTACACATAACATAACTATAAATACACACAAATATGCATCCAAAAAACATGGTAACCCTCTGATCGACTATAGTCATCTATGGAAGTTCAATAATTATGGGAGCACATTGGGAACAATGTCATCGCTACCCTAATTGCAATAACTTGAATTGTCACTGCAAACTTGGCAAGGCTAACATTGGTGCTTTGTTGATGTCCCTCTTAAACAAGAGAACAATATCTTCTTGATTGTTGATCCATTCAAGCTTGTTATTTGGTTTGATGAGTGCATATAAAAGTGATGCAATAACAAAAATATGATGAACATGCAAAGATATTGGCATGCTCCAAGAAATTACAATAGTTCTTTAATGTTCCCAAATCTCAATCAATCATATATGGCTCTGACCTTTTCTCCATCAATCTGAAGGCTAAAATTGGGCCTTTCATGTGGAAGATTTACAAGTTTCGAAAGGAAAAAAATCAGAAATTAAATATATTCTTTAAGATTTAGGTGTTGTACAAAAAACTGCTTTTTTCAACAAACTTTCTTGTGCTTATTTCACGTCAATAATGGAATTAGGATGGGAGGTGTGCAAAAGCAGGGGCCACAAAGTTTTCCTTTCCAACAGGAATCAACCTATCTCAGCCAGCAAGCATATCAATAGCATCAACTTCATCTCACAGACGGCTTCTGATAATGCTCCACATCAACCAATCATCAAGGCATGACAAACTTGATTGCCATTTAAGTTGAATTATAAAAAAATACACATTTAAGCATTACAAAGAAAAGCAAGTTTGAGATTTTTACAACTTTGATGATACCACTAACCAAATGCACATTAACTTAAGGTACAATGGCCTTATGCAAAAGGATAACGCATACAAAACAGAAAGAAAATGAATATTTTTGTTAAAAAGAACAAAAGAAATGGAATATGATTCCAGATGCACAAAAACATACCAAGATCGTTCCCTCAGGGCTTCTGAGGGGACAATCATTGCATAGGAAACAATTCCTTCACAATTATATAATGCAAGAAAAATTCTAGCAGACCTGCATCTCTCATAAAAAAGATTTATAAGTTTTGAAAGAGAAAAAGATTTAATATATTGCTCTACACAAATGCATTCAGAACTCTAAAAAACAAATTCTATGCCACCCTTAAAATCGGAATTGCTTGCAGATCCATGAAATAATTCTCAGAAATCTTTATTGCATGAATGCAATGATTTCCTCATCAAATTTGGGCCCAGCAGACAATGTTGCCATAGATCCAACTTTTACAAAAAATTAACAAAAACTTGCAGAGTGTCCCATAAACACCTAGATGATTAACTTCAATGTGCCCATATGAACATAATCCAGCATTTAGGTAGATAAATGCACTAGCAACATTTCAATTGAAGAAATACAAAACAAAAGAATGACAATTATGGAAAACAGAATTTATGTAGATAAATGCGCTAGCAACATTTCAAAAAAAGAAACAAGAAACAAAAAAAATGTAAATCATAGAAAATAGACATATGATCCAGCTTACCCGGGCAGCACAGCTTTCTCTCCTAGCGACATGGTCAATCCTTTTCACATCCTTGAACCAATCAACTGCTACAAGCTCCATTAGAGGCTTGCCTGCAGGTATCTGCAAATCAAACAGCCCATAACATGATCATTAGAAGCTGAAAAAGAACTTTCTATAAGCTTCTCAGAAACGGTATTCACATCAAACAAGGCAACTAGAGACCTTTGTTTTGTCAGTGCAGAAAGTCTTGCTACGGACTTTAAAGTTGTTTCCATCAGGTATTCTCCAACAATCACGACTATTAACTTGGTCATTATATTGCAAATTCCCAGAGAAAATAGATAAATCAATCTTACACAAAGGATGCTCATCTGCACATATCATGTAAAAAACAAAATAAAAACCTACACATGCTCCGTGTGGATGGTACCACATATAATGAGTAGGATATATCGTAAACCTGCATGCTTGACAACATTCTCAATCTTGGAGTACACCTACAGAATGTTTGCAACATCAAATTCTAAAGATTAAGATCAAGATACATAGTAGAAATAAAAGGTCTATTGTAGATAGAATCTTCAATTTCTGTCTCATTGTGCAAACAGGTCCATTGAGTTACAATAACCAAATATGTCTATAGAATTGTAAATGCAAAGTTAGATCCCTAAACATTTTTTTTAAACTAAACTTCCATATGGGAACCTAATTGTACAATTATATAGATTATAGGGATCTATATTACTATCTTTGAAAGTTATTCTAAGGATATATTTGTGATTACTAATTATAAATACACCAACCTCTTCCTCAGTATCAGGAATTTGGTAATCTTCATCCTCATCAGATTCTTCATCCAATAAAACGGAATGTTCACTGGCAGAATGCAATTGATCCTGAGACGTAACTGAATGATTTGAATGTTCCTGGCTTCTCCTTGCCTTCTTAGAGGAAAATGAACCTGGAGAAATGCTAAGCAAAACTGGTATCCTTGGTATTATGTGTAATCCATCTGTTTGGGAAAACCAATCACGCAGCCCTGCAGGCAACAAAGAAATAATTCAATAGGAGATTCTCCAAGAAATAATGCATATATTCCATGGAGAAATGAACTGATTAACTTCTAAGTGCAAGGACATTTATGATGCTTTAGCATTTAAAAACACAACAAAAGAAAATAAAATCAACTGAAATGACAAAGCTAAAAGCTTCTTCCTATCAACTTGATGGTAGAACTATCAGTTTGAGCTACTAAATAGAGAAAGCAGTACCAGCAACACTATTTAACATCTGAAGTAAACAACGCTGCTGAAACGTTGGAAGATAGCTAACACCCCATCCTTTCAAATCAATTTGCATCAGATGCTGTACTTGGGTGCGAGGTCGCCCATTAAGTGGCTTTAGAGGGGAAATAGTGAATCCACCACCTATAAAACAGAAACAATCATTACTGATTATATTTAAAACAGAAAATATGCCACATAATTGTTCCTGATGTAGAATAGGTGAAGATAGATGGTACTCTCAACATGGGCCCGAACAAATCCTGGTTGGGCACTGCAATTTGGATGCTCCCTTGACCGAATTAAGACAACTGTGCAAGGGGACAAAGCATATTGCAATGATACTCTGCAAAGAAGCAAAGATCAAAAAACATTTGAAAGGCTCACCATAGCTTCCATCATCATTGCGTCTCCAATAACGCAAATAGCAAAGATCACGAGGCCATATGAGCCTGCACAATTAGTTGTTCAAGACCAACATGTTTATGATCAAATCTAAGAGATCCAACATAGATCATAAATAACCAACACTTCAAAAATTGTGCATCTATAAGTTTATTAGTTTTTATCAATTTAGGCATATTTAGACATTAAAAAATAAATTAATAAAATCATAATAACATATGTTAGTATATTTAAAATGATTGATTGTATAAATTTATTTATGATCAAGAATTTAGCTTAAAAATCTAAAATTAATCGAAATTTGATTCAGTTTTAGCTCAAATCATCCTCGAATCAATAAACAATGAGCTAAGCATAGCTCGAATCAAGATTGGATTATATCCTTTGTGTGTACACCTTGGACTAAATAGGCACTAAATCGAAAAATTTCTATGCAATCTTAACCCGAGGTTGGATTGACATGAGATTGCAATGTAACAATCCTAGTGACTTGAGGGAAGTCACCACAAGACTAGATATAGAAGAGAAGCTATCATTAAGGAGAAGAGATTTGGTTTTTTGCCACCTAGATGAGAGGAATTAGGAGTTTTGTTGTGGAGAGGAGAGGAGCTTTCCATGATCAAGTAGGTCGTTCGAGTCAAGGGACTGCAAAGCTGTTGTTGGTCACTATTAGGGGTTTAGGGATTAGGTGTTTGTCGTTGTTCAACATCATGCATTCCAAGTGATCAAGGGTGAGGATAAAGGGCTATGACTATGACAAAGATGCACGATGGCAAGGTGGAGAGGTGCTGTAGAGACTTGGCTTGAGTAAGGAAAAAAGAAAAGAGATGGAAGTCCAAGAGGAGGGCCTTAACAAAGGTCAAGGATTGATTGGTGCAATGGCTAACTAAGGTTTGGGCAAAGGGTCCGCTTGTGAGAGAAGAGGGGATGCAATTAATGGGTTAGGTAATAACAAACTTCAAATAATTTAAGATATAATGACTTTGATACCATGTAAAAGAAACAAGGTTAAAAAAAATTAATTTTGATAAAGAGATGAAAATTTGAAACCTTTTATATAAGATTCGTTCTAAGATATATATATATATATATATAATTAGCAACGAGCTCTATAAAGAATGAAACATAAATATTTGTCCTACATTTATATGTTAACATTAATGGAATATTAAGGCTTAATATTACATCTCATCACTCAATAAATTTGCGGGGGATGCATAAAAAAGGAGTTCTGTGAACATGAATGGCCTATCAAGCATGCTTTAGATACTGAGAAGGTAGATATCCTAATTTCTAGAGATGAGAGGAGTTAATTGCCTTAAATTATTTGGCCTTCAAGAAAATAATCCCAAGAATGAGCTGGGTTCAACATTCAATGGTCAAGAATTTTCTTATAATTATATTTTCTTGCCCACAAATTTCTTCCAATTCTAAACAAGTTTGCTTCAATCTTCTTCTACCCAGTAGGATGGCTGAAGCAATATTTTTATAGATGAGAGGTGCTAAATGGTTTAAATTATTCGACCTTCTAAAAATAATACACAAATGAGCTAATGCTCAGCATTCAATGGCTGAGGCTTTCCTAAAAGTATATCTTTTTCCACTGAAATCACTTTCAATTCTAAGTTTAAACCTCTCAATCTTCTTTTACCAACCAAGATGGATGAAGAAAAACTTTGATTAGTTAATCCTGATGGACTATTGGCTATGGCTATTATCATAAGATTTTATACATATTTCATGGTTGAGCGTTTTGCACTCAAGTCTACACCATACAAAGATGCCATCAGTTTTGGTAGAATGGGATGCTGTTCTTGTCATTCAATATGAATGAAAAAATCCATTAGGCAACAAAATTAGCAAGCCTTTTCTTCATGTTATTTAGAGATGAAGGGCTGTTATTCTAGTTCATATGCATTTATCAAGATTGGAAAATCAACAAGAAAAGTGTTATCACAACTCCACAAGATTTATGTTTTAAAATTTGCTTTCAAATCTATGATTGTCCAACAAAGAAAAAAAAAATTGAACATGATATTATTACTCAGAATTGCATTGCAGCAATAGAGTACACTTGTTTATAGTTTACACCTAAATATTCTTCGTACACTTGTAATCAATTATAATAATTCAAGGTTATCTTTTTTTTTAGCTCATTATCATCAACATTAACAACATCTATACAACCTAGACACACTAAGCGAGGTCAAAAACATAAATCCTTAGATGTACTGTACTCTATCTCTTAACATCTCATTTTCATGGTCTAAGCCTATAAAATCCATTCAAATAGTTTCATATAATGTCTTTTTTAGATCTTATCTTTTCCTAATTCAAAAAAAAAAGCTTCAATAACTCTTCTATTCCGAAAATAAATTTATGTTTAACATGTCTAAATCATTTAAAGACAATTTTAAGCATATGCTAATTCAACAAAATACCAACCTTCTCCTACAAATGTTTTATTTCTAATCATATCTTTTTTTGGTATAGCACTCATCCATCTCTACAATACTCTATTTCCATGCTCACACAAACACCATTTGATACCATAAAACATACTCTACTATCATACGCAGCTTAGTTTTAATCTTTCGAGGGAGACAACACACTAAAAGCATGTTTTTCCATATTATCTACCTTATTTGAATCCTATTAATCACAACCACATATTAATGACATCTACATCAAATTTGCCCATCGTTTTGAAGGTAAAAAACCAAATTAATTGAATCTTTTTTCTTTCAATATTTAATATCATCAATTATAAAATCTACACCATCTTACTCCTATCTTGACTAAACTTAAATTTCATATATTCATTATAGATTAACTAAAAAGAAACCCAATAGGCAAACACCTTCATAGGTTTTGCAAGTGTCAAATTTCATATAAGTAATAAATTCCAATTTCACAACACACTAATAGCTTGAGTATAATCATGCGTATCATAGATATCTTAGGTAAAAGTCATAAAACTATATGGTTGATCTATGAACAATGATCGCATCTACAAAAAATCAAGTTTCAATACAATAGATATTGCAAGTAGCTCAGAAAGGCTTAGTGCTTGGATAATCATAATTTCACTTAGTTTTTAACTTTCAAATGATGGTGATATCGGTTAAAAAGTTTAGATCATTTTTGAAAAATATGTTCATGAAATTTTTTGTGACATTAAGCAGTTTTATACCATGCTGGTAATTTGACTTGAACTAAAGATGTAACAATCAATGATAAGAACTTAACACAGCAGAAGAGCATATGTGGCATGAGCAACAGACAATAGCAATTAGAATTATCTAAACAAACAATAATGAGTAAGGGGCAAAACAATAGAGCAGTGCAAGTGGTAAACAGAAATAACAATAGAGTAGAAGTTTAGCAATAAAAAATGTGGGGTCAATGCCAAAGAAAATCTTGAGAAAGATGATTACAACATTATTACTGTTATTTGCATGAGCTTCCATTGTTATAATAAGAAATGAAACCCTTAAGAGAAATTACATTGGAAACCAATCCAACTGTAGTCTATGATAAAGTATTGCAGTATGTCCATCTACCTCTTCAACTAAGCTTCCATATTGAAAGCTGCAGTCCCACCTACAACATTAAGGCAGAATGGAATATGATAACAAAAAGCAACAGGTGGAAATAGCATGCAATGAATGAACTTACTCAAATCTTGTGCCATCCATGCTCATTACAAGTTCAAATATCGCTTCACAAGTGGCTTCAACAACACCAACTGCTTTCATTGCTCTACTACAACTTCGAGGCTGTTAAAGTACATATGTCAGAAGGTAAAACTACACAAATTAAGCTTGCCGCAACCAATCAGTTAATGAAATTTAAATCATTTCCAGCCCATGTAAGAAATTAGCTGTCTTTATCCAGCCATGGAGTGAGATCTTGTAGATAAATACCTTATTGTTCTTCCACATCTCCTTCAAATAACTTAGACAATTCATGTGACTTGCATCAGATTCAATATCTCGCAACTAAGATTGACCAATCCAATTTACAGCTTTATTGGTTTCCCAACTGTTCATCTCATATATGTGGCTTATGAAATGTTGATATATCATGTGACAGCTTACGAATAATTATTATCCCATTATCTATTATTCAAAAAATACAGTCAGATAACTGAAATGATTAATACAATAAATGCAGAAACTTATCTCTATCGATTTAAATTCCTCCAAACAGTAGATGCCAAGATTCACTTGACGCATTTCACCTATCACCTCATCCTTGAGTGGTCAATGGATCAATGAAAGAAGATGAGCACATTAAGAAAATTGTTATATTGAGAAAGCCGTTAGAGATGGTTTGACCACTAAGGATATAGCTATTGCTTCTGAAGATCACTCAAGACCTGTCCAAGTGGTTGTGGTTGATAAAGGACTGAACACTGCCCCTTGAGTGGTTAATGATACCAAAATAGGAGTACCTAATGCCTCTTGAGGAGTAACTTCTGTTGATACTTCAGACTAAACAAAAGAAACCAAGGGCTGTATATCTAAAGAAAAATTCCAGGTCATGATATTTCTTATGCCAGAACAAAGAATGGCCACCTGGTAAGCGCAAGAACTATTGTTGTTACAATGGTTTCTTCAGTTATGGAGCCAACTATTCAAGCAGAAAACGAACGTCAAATTTCAGTTGTTGGAGACTGACTCTATTCTTCTACAACGAGTCTTCCAGATGCTAGAGGATGGGCTCTTCGGGTGGTGCAGAGATGAATGAAGATAAAATTAGGCATCTTTTGAGCAACTTGAGACTTGTTTGTTTGAAGAATTATATTTCCTTTTCTTTGTTCAACCATTTAACAAAATTCGTTCCTCGATAGAGTTTAGAACACTTCAATTTTATAAGTTCAAGAGAATAGATAAGGAAACAAAGGAAAATTGGATGATCAAAGAGAGGAGGGAGAGATCACATATTTAAGATCATGATTAGTGCTAAAGTCCATGAAGTTGTCCATATACCTCTAACTTTCACTTAAGGAAGAGTGCAAGAAGTTGAAGAGATATAAAGGCTTCACAAGAGTGTAAGAACTCTCAGAGGTTGGTCATAGTGATGGAAGCTTATGAGAATCTTCATGATAATCTGTATGTTTTCTTCTTTTTGCATTGTCATGCATCATTTTCATGCAGGAGAAGAAAAGAATCACTGTTAGTGTCAAGGTTGCCAATCCTCGAATCCTACTATAACATTTTATTAATGGAATCTTGTACTTTTCTTCGAAGTAGCATCTATCATGGCTTAAAAAGCTCTTCAAAATCCATTAAGCCTGAAATATCCATAAAGAATGGAAGTGAAGAACAAAACTATGCTAATACCATCATAAAGAATAGCTCGATGGCTTTCTCTCCTATAATAGTGTGTTTGCAAAGCATCAAAATCATAGGATTTCTATCCATTATGGTGAAGACATAATTGTTGCCCCTGGAAGTAGTAGGCAAACCTTTAAAAAAATCCATGGATATATTATCTTAAGATCAAGTTGGAACTAATGATGTGGTGGAGCCCTTATTTATGTGGTTGAAAGGCTTAGAAGTGTTGCACAGCATAAATCCTTGCAGAAAATGCACCAGTCACAACCTCTCAGAACCATGGATCTTCCTATAGACTTCTAAGTAAATGTTAGTACAACCTGCATACAAGTAGATAAATAAAGTAAAATAAGTGGAAAGGATAATGTATCCATTAGCTTCTTTGTACCACTTTCTTATACTTTATTACCATGTTTTACAATAAGTAATTCATCTACTTCATATAACGAGAGTAATACAATTTAGATTATGTTTGTAAATATTGTAAATATTGAATCAACTGATGGTTCAAGTGTATAATTGTTTCTTTTCCCAAGAGATATGAAGGCCAGTGTTTGATGGCTTGATGATGTGAGAACATCTCCTATTCACAAGTTAAATAATCATTTAGTGTTTCTTGTGGCATTTTGGAATGGTAAGCTAGCATCCTATCCTGCACAAGAACAACATGTAAGGGTATTCGTGGGTAGACAAGGCCTTGTAGTTTTTAAAGGAAATATGGTTTGCAGTGGTGAGGGTATAGGTGAAAAGCCAAGGAAAGGGCAGAAAGAGAAAACCAAAAAGCAGGAAAAACCTGTATAGAAACTATACAAGGCAAGAATTAATACTCAAAGGAGGGAGAATCTCCAAAAACCATTGTAGACCTACAAAATTTGACAACAATCAATGAATATTTGAGGGGGTAAATCAACTAAATAATAATGCACAAAAAATCCAATTTGTTGGATAAATGAACATAGAGCTCTCAAACAACAATCTTTTAGTAATTATCCCTATAAATCCCAAAGTGTTTAATGGGGTTGACCAACTACCATGCTCTAAAGTTTCTAAGGATTTGGAGATCATTCGGTTGGCTAAAAGATAAATTTACATAAGGCAAAGAAATAGTCGATTTGGAAGGATTTAGAAGTTAATTGCTATACATGAAAACTAAAAGAGAAAGTTAATGAGAATCAGTTAATGCTTGTTTCTTAATCAAAATAAAACAAACGAGAGAAGATGTATTTTTCATGATTTTATTAAATGGAACTTCAAGTTGGAATGGACAGAATTCATTCAAGCAAAAAGATGAGCTTGAAGATGGTGGTGGAGCTGAAATAGATGGAAGAACATCACGATACCTTGCTAGCATAACCACAACTCACCACCAAAGTTGGGAATCGCTTCTACATGACCAAAGAGAACCTTGGAACCTTCAAAATCTTTGGATGAACTCCAGAAAGGCATTTCACCCATTTCAACAAGTGCAAAGCTCACAAACTTAGATTTTCATGGCCAAAAGCTTCAATTTCTCAGAAACAATATGTTCTTACAAAGAGAAGGTATAAGAATAAGGGCAAAACCATGCTAAAAAAGAGTTGGATTGCCAGGGATAGTTTTGTCTAACTATTCAAAGCAGCTTGACTTGTTCAACCACCCATGAGGACATGCAAGATATCTTGTGGTCACCAAAAATAGCTCAAGCCGATCCAAGGATCTCCCAGGGCGGTCCAAAAGAAACCACTGACCACCAAGAGACCTCAGATAGCTGCCATGATTTGCAAAGACCTGATACATCTAGAGTTATGCACAAAACAAGAGCTTCTCATCTAGATCCCCATGAACCAAAACATACTACCAGTCATTGCAACAAATAAAACAAAAAATACAATACCCTACACATAACATAACTATAAATACACACAAATATGCACCAAAAAAACATGGTAACCCTCTGATCGACTATAGTCATCTATGGAAGTTCAAAAATTATGGGAGCACATCGAGAACAACGTCATTGCTACCCTAATTGCAATAACTCAAATTGTCGCTGCAAACTTGGCAAAGCTAACATTGGTGCTTTGTTGATGTCCCTCTTAAAAAAGAGAACAATATCTTCTTGATTGTTGATCCATTCAAGCTTGTTATTTGGTTTGATGAGTGCATATAAAAGTGATGCAATACCAAAAATATGATGAACATGCAAAGATATTGACATGCACCAAGAAATTACAATAGTTCTTTAATGTTCTCCAATCTCAATCAATCATATATGGCTCTGACCTTTTCTCTGTTTCTAAACACGAAACACAAATAGGTAAGGGTTCTTTAAGAAAAAGCACACTTCTTCAAGTTTAGATCTAACTAATTCCTGTGAAGAGATTTGAAGGTAGTTGTTAAATGTTGCTAGTGTTCCTCCAAATTTGTGATAAAAATGAGGATTTTATCAAGATAAATAATCATGAATTTCTCCATGATGGTCTCAAGATATAGTTCATAAGCCTCATGAATTGTGAGAGAATTGCATAAACTTGATGACATTGTCAATCATCCGTATAAACCTTGTCTACTCTTAAAAATTGCCTTCCAAGTATCCTCCACCTGGAGATTTCTATACTTCAAATTTAACCTGGTGAAAGCCATTGCATGCTTCAACTAATTTAGCAAATCATCAATCTAGGGTAAGAGACACCAATTCTTCAAATTTTTAGGCACGATAATCAATACACATTCTCTATTCCCCATTTTCTTGGGCACAAAAACAATTGGTGGCCTACATGGAGCTATTGTACTCAATAACTCCATGGAACAATTTAATTACCTCCTTTTTAATCTCCTAATTTTTCAAAATCAAATATTTAGAGAATAGAATTTCAACAAGGGATAATCAAATAACAACTGAATCTTGTGCTCCAAAGCATGCTTAGGAGGTGAAACCTTTTCAAAGAATGAAGAGTGCCTTTGTAATAGCTCCTTTAACCCCTCATCTAAAACTTTTTGATGTTGCATATTTACTTTAAGAGGATAAAACAACAATTTAATATATTTTTGATAAAAATTAACTAAATGTTTCCCCTGACCCAATAGCTACTAATTCAATCTCAGCAACCATAGAGTAGTTTGTGGTGTATGTTGCCCTTTTCTAAAACAACACTATTATGGTCCTATAGAAGATGGCATCTCAATCATAGAGATAAGAGCTTCTAAGGATTGCTTGAAATATGTCATGAGGCACACAACTTCACAACTCATCAAAAAAGTACTTGTCAATGACAAAACAAAATCAACAATGCTTGTCAATTTTTGTCCAATGTCATTTTGAATTCAACCCCAAAAAAATAACATAATAGTTATGGAGTTGTGTGCAGCCCAAGCCTACTTACCAAACTTGTTGCATTCAAGTCTTTCTAACTTTTGAATTCAACTTCGGTTATGATCAACTATTGCTTAACCCATATTCAAAGTATAACTCAATGCCTCTTGTAGATTGGAGCTAGTCAATTCTAACTCTTTTCACTTCAATATAATCATAAAGGAATGGCTAACATCTACTACTATCAATCCTTAATCCAATGCCACTTTGCCTTCAACTGTGACCAATGAAGATTTCTATTCTTTTATCAACTGCATTGTGTTTTTTGAAGTGATAATTGCAACTTCCAATTCTGAGATGGGTTCATCAAAAACTCAAAGGTCAATCTTTGCTTATTCTTGGAGCATTTTTCAAATTTGCGTGTAGGTTCTAGCATTTTTCTTTAGTATAGGTCTTTTTTTGAAATGCTCAAATTGCACCATGAACTTTCCTCAAGCAAAGGAAAAAAACTAAGAAGAATTATTTTGTATTTCTTAACTTAAGAACATTTGTTGTAATCTTGTCATTTTGGTTTTCTAATATTATTCTCAATTGTCAACACAAACAAACTAGCTTGTCTTACTGATGTAATATAAGGAAGAGTTTTAGCATAATAGCCAAATGCACATGCAAGTTGAAAGTATATTTTCACAACAAATATATCACTGAAATCCACACCAAGGGCAATTGTCTACTTGCAAAACTCCATCGTATAATCTTGCATTTTATGTCCCTACCCTACATCAAATTGTTCCAAAACCTCTCATACTCTTTTTCATACCCCATCAAGTAGAATGTTTACATGAGCCTTTTGAAATTACACCAATTGTACCCTTCTCTAGATTCGGAGTACAATAAGACATTCTACCATGCTAAAGCATGATGGCTAAACATAAGGCATGCAAAAGCAATCTTATCCTAACCAGAGTATTAAAAACCTGATCTATTTCTTAGCCTTGAATCTCTTAAAATGATAAACTATGCACTTCTTAAGGTTGAGAGCAAGACTATGATGTAGAATGCTAAAAAGAAGAGCCCTTGTGCAAATTACAATAAAAATAGGTTTGCAATCCATTCAAAACCCAAAATGCTTATGCAAAACCCCTTTGTGTTGATGTAAAACCTTTATCCAATAAGACTAAGGCACTCAAATATTCATTTAGAGAAAAATCAGAGATCTCAATTGATAAGAGATGTAAAGAAACTAATTCTATTGAAAAAAAATTCAAAAACAATCAAAATAGCCATGAAAACCTAAAGCCATACTTTGAAACCCTAGAAATTTATATTAACAATCAAATCTAGAAAAAATAAAGATAAGTGCTAATCCAATGATGAAATGAGTTTGATATTTAAAAAATATACGAATCTAGTAATCTGAAGTCTTGAAAATGTTCCAATCAATCAATGGACTTGTTAAATGATAAAAGAAAAAAAAAATTTAAAATCTAAATTATCTAGAATTTTCAAAATTGATGGATCAAATGACTAATCCTAAGTGATCAGATTCCAGACCAATAATTTTGTACCCATGCTTGAAGAATATGGCTTATTCTCCATCTAGTTGAACATCTAATGACATCCTCAAAACTTTAGAAGAAAAATTACTCGTTGCAATTAACCTAAAGTCTTGTTCGAACCACCAATGGGTGGTTTGAATGATTTGAACTTGAAGAATCAAAAGTTTGGATATGTATGGCAAATGTTTTCTTGGACTTTCTCTTCTTGCTTATATCTCACCTTCTAAATAGATTTGTTTTGTTGCTTTTTTTTAAAATCATGATATTATTAGAAACCCATGATTGATCCCTTGATCAATTGAACAATCTTACAAAGATAACTATTTAGGAAAGTACATTTTTGGGGAAAAAAATAGATCCAATTAAAGAAGTAAGTCTACTTGTATTTGTTTTAATTAGTTGATAATCTCCTCATTAGAGTTCACAAATGAAATGTTTTGTTGTAGAACATGATTATAGTTAGAATGAGAATCTATTTTAATCATCTTTAAGATAATCAAAATCCCTTGAAACAAGATTCTCAATTTAATGATATTATATCTTTGAATCATCCTTAAGTTTGATATAGTCACTTGAAGGAAAAGCGATGGATAATATGTGAACATCAATTCCTATGGATAGGCCTATGATAGAAATCATTATGAAAAATATCGCTCGTGTGATGAGTCAGGATTGTTCATGCTAGAGCCAAATCAGCTTGAACAAAACTTTCATGGACTGAGGAAGCAATAACATCAATTCCTATGGATAGACTGCATGAGAGAAATCATTATGATAAATATCACTCAAGGGCGCCAAGTCAAGATTGTTTATGCTAGTGTCAAAGCAGCCCAACAAAAACTCTCATGGATTGGGGAAGCAATATGAATTTTCCTCAAGAATAATTCATATCTCGCGACTTTTGTAAGGATTAACCTGATAGGGGTCTAGTTGACATATAAAGTTCTCTAAATAAATTCAAAACCCTAAGTATTCTCTAGTAGATTCCTTGGTAAGGGTGAAGAGCCTTGCAGTAAGTCATAGTAATGTACTCTCCTATGCTAGAAGGCTACTACGTCTCTTACTTACCACTCAAGCGAATGGGCGGAGTGGTATGGACATTAACTTCCCTAGAACTTTTAAATATAAGTACATTGAACAAAAGAAGCACCTATGCCCTCTAATTGGAATTAAGGTTGTGCTACGTTACTGGGGCTTAATCTAACTTGACTAGCTCTGTGTTAGCCGAGTTAAGGATAAAATTTTGTTTGGATACTTAATTGCATTTTGTATGGGATGGCTGGAATTTTTGCTTGGTACTTGACCCAAGTGAAAGTAAAATTTCTTTCTTTTGCCACATCTCTCCATGCATTGATTTTTGTGGCTACCAGCATTATTCATGTTGGCGTGTTTCACTTCGGAGTTTAAAATAGTGGTGAATGGCTGCCCATTGGTAATGTTGGTGGCAATTAATCAGTAGTAAGGCATGCACGTGATCACCTTTGGCTAACAAAGAGAAGATAGTTGATGGGGTGGTTGGAAAAAAAAATTATGATGAAAGCTATAATAAAATGACAACCACACAGTTTCTTAATACAAAATTTGCTTAAAATAGATAGCAATACACTAGATATTACTAGAAATAAAATAAAAACAAACGTACACTCTGATTTATGGAGCAAGTCGAAGAATAGCAAAAACAAATGTTGCTTTACATTTTTATCGTCCCACAAAGATAACCTAAACATAAATAAATAAGCTCTTTCCTCCTTTGATTCAACATATGTTTTGTGAGATAGTTACATATCCTTAATTTGTGCCATTCTTTCTTCCTTAAGCTTACTTGCATTCTGGAGACAATATTCTTTACTCTCTTCCATGGTATTAACTCGATAGCATAGTGCTTCCTTGCTATAGTATAGTATGCTCTTGTACTTGACTACTTGTTCATTGTGCTCTAATCAAAATGTAGAGATGGAAAGTGCCCTTCCAAAGATCACAACATACCACGACATTTCATTGTTAAGCAAACCCAACATTTAAAATTGTAATTTTCTATTTCAAGATGATAACTACAAAAAATGCAAATAAAACATATTTGTTAAGTAGAACAATTAATAATCTCATTCTTTTTCAATATGCCATATTTGATAGGCATTAGAAAGATAATTATAGAATAAGTAACAAAAATACATTGCATTTAACAATAAGCTTGGCTTGACAACCATGTGATATTATTCAGGCTTAGTCCATTGGCATAAGCCTAATAAGAAAACAATATTTTGGAGTGTAAAAATATGCATTAATAAACGTACAAAGAAAATGAATTGAAAAAAATAACATATTTTTTTCCCATAATTGTAGTATTGCCATTGCCCTTTAAATAGTCTCTTATTATCCTCTCCCTAATCCCAGTCTCTATCTTCCTACACACAATGAAAATGGTTTCATGTCTTTTCAAACATTAAACCTTTCTTAAGAATACCAAAGGTTCACTCAACTAAATTTTGAAGTTTTGTAACTTAATGGATGTACAACTCTTTTAAGCCAAAACACTACATTTCGGTAGTTTACAATAATTACTGTGATGGCATATAAAACCTCTCGCAAGAGCAAGAAATTTGTTTTTGTTAGCATACCCTGAATTCACAAGCTAGTAATAGCTTCTTGAAACAATGAAGTTGTCATGTTCCATCAAACAACTGACCACTCACATGTCAACAATTGCACCTTCCTAGACTAAGGCAACGCACACATATAAATTGGCTAACAAAATTTGTTGTTATCAACACATTTTAGGATACATCATTTTTCTTGTTTTGATATCAAATTTTCTTTTCCATAATAAAAATAAATGGAACATTGTATGCCATCTAATACACCAATAATACTCCTAAAATATGGGTAGAAGTATGCATTGTGCCTAATGATTGGAAGGCATTCTTTATTATCCATTGATAGTATAATTGGCTCAAGACAGGCCAAGAAATAATCCTTGGAGGACATGATTTAAGTTATGATAACAATCTTAAGCTAGTGCAGGAAAATTTGCACATCCTTAAATAACAATCAACTTGGCAAACACTAAAAAGAAAATTATTAACTACTTTGCATTAGGTATATATTTGGCATCAACGCATAACCCATGCCCAACCAACAGATATGTCAATCATTGAAAAGAGATGGCCAGCCTTCTCAAACAATTGCATGTGCATTCTTCATGACCATTTACAATTTCAACCACATAAATATGCCCTAGAGATGGCTTATCATAGGATCACTTGAAGGCGTGAAACATATCGTATTCTATACTATAGCACCCTTGCGCCCTAATCCATGGTTTGTAAAAAAAATTCATAGTATTTGTATACAGGATTGTTTTAAGGTCCATTTATGTTAAACATGCTATGTAATGTGAATTACATAATTGGCAATAGCTTTACAAAAAGTTCAAATGAAATCATGACAACACAACAAATCACAACACATGAAAATAATTAAAAAAAAACATCACACGTCTTACCAACACTAACACTAATATAAAAGGCAAAACCACACTAGATCCAAATGGTATAGTTTCCTTAATAGCATGAGTTCATAGCCGATCTAATTTACAATCTCAACCAACAACCCTCCAACAGGAGAGATCTGAGTAAAAAATGGTTCATGTCATTGCTCAAGAAATCCAAGTGTTGAACTCTGGTTTGACAAATCTTACCAAGGCTAAACAAAATTTGGAGGAACAAAAAAGATAACATTCAATGACAGCATCAAAAAATAATAAGAAAAATCAAAAAGAAATTTTCACCATTGAAGGTGATTGGGAGGAATGTGTTTGTGTCCTCTAAGGTTCACTTCTCAAGACGAACAAATTATGAAGGAAAACAAAAGGACTCAATGATTAACTCAAGAAGTTTCTAATGAGAACTCAACCTACATAATCAAAGCATCCAAGAGAAGAAACTTGAGATCAAGGAGGTGATAATATAGTATGAAGTTATTAAGCAACATCCAAAGGTATGTATAGTATGAAGGTTTTTTAGAGATCAAGATCGTCCTTGATAGAGGGACACCTCTCGAACAACTCAAGGAATAAAATTCAAATAAGGGCTTTCCCAATGGAAGAGATGCAATAAATCAAGAACCTAGGTTTTGATGAAATGACCAAAGATGTAAAAGCATTATGATAATAAATCTTCTCAAAGCATACCACTTAAAATGATTTGAAATTAAAAAAAGTTCTAAGTGTTTGTTCATTTTTTATTTTCAAATGAATTTTTATTGTCTTGAATTTACATTTGATAATCAGAAAGCATGTCTATAATTAGTAAAAAAAGACAATTGAAGCAATTTAGGTAAATAAAAATTGCATTATATAGCATCATTAAAAAATTGATTAAATAATTCGACTTGTTAATTCTTGAGGGATGGGCTCCTAATCACATAGAGTTTCAACTTTTTCTCAATGAACATTCATAAAACTTTCTTCTTCATACGAGTCAATAAAACTAAGGAAAAATAGTGTCACCAAACTTTCAATAAGACACTTCGAATTTTTTAACATGATGGTTCAAAAATTGGTTATTTTAACTTAAGAAATTCTTAAAACGAATATATTGAAATACTTGTTGCAAAAGATTTTTCAATAAAATTTTCATTAAATCATCTTGATAAAACTAGGCTATTTTGCAAGTAGAACGAGCTTCCAAAAAAAAGTTTTAGATAATAACTTAGGAATGGGCCACTTAAAAAATCTTTAGTACTTAAATAGATGAATGGAGGAAAGCTTTTCCCAAGAAAGATCTCAAGGACCAGAGCATAAATTTCATAAAGCCTCTTTTTGAGAGTCATCGCAAAAATTTTATTAAGATGGATTTCAAGGCCTAAGACATTTTGATCTAAATCTCTCTGAAGGATCTTTGTTGTCAAAAAATACTTCTCGAGACAAATCTCAAGGAATAGGGAAAATTTTGGCTTACCTTTTCCTACGGCTTTTGTTGTTGAAAAGTATTTCTAGAGATGGATCTCCAGGGCTTGTCACAATTTGGCTATCATCGCCTCTCCTTAAGCATATTTGTCTTTGGAAAGATTTTCCAAAAGTAGATCTCAATGACCAAGGCTCACTTTGGCTAATATGTCCCCATGGATTGTCAAAATATTTTTCTTTATGAGTCTTGAGTACTAATGCATAGTTGGGATATTGCCATATCTTAGGACTTGTGCATAGTTAAGGAATGTTTTTGTAGTAAGTTGACCCACTTTGTCTAATTTTCTCTACAATCAAAAGATTTCTTTATCAAAGTTCCAATAGTTTCCTCCTTTGAAGGGGTTTTGGATGAGCTTTTTCAAGTGCTAGCATAACTCATTAATATGCTCATTAACCTAGTGGAATTTCTCTTTACTAGAAGATCTTTCATCGATATCAGTGGTCAGCACTACCCCTTTTATATCAGTGCGATAAAAACTTCATGCCAAAGAAGGGTTAATGAGGTAAACTCAATGAGGTAAACTATTAAGTTTCCGATGCTCAAAACTTTGGAAATGATTGTGGCATGTTAAGCCTTTTTTTCTTTTGTTCATCAATTTTTCTTTTATGATTCTCCATTTTTTCTAAATAATTCACTTTGAAATTAATATGTCATCTCAAGAATTTCATCTATCATATATAGAGGGAATTAAAGAATTGTTGCTGAATCCCAATAGGGCTAACTCCTAAAACAAAGCAACCAAAATGAACAATGGATTAGTTAAGGCCACTTCCTTTTTTTTCATTGAAGTATTGAACACATTTCCAATAAGATCCTTCATCCATAAGATATGGAATAGGCTAGCCTTGCCTTTCTTGACAACATAAGAGACTATAAAGCTGATAGGAAATCTCAATTGGCAAAGAAGGCAATGGAGCCATCAAGAATTCTTCATAAACATTCAAGCTAGCATCCTTCCAAATTCTGACGAACATTTTGCACTTCTTGAATATGAAGCTAGTGTAATTTTCATCGTTGTGTTGATTTCTCACATAAAAACATCAAGATCTGTATGACCCCAATAGTTGATCACAGCAAAATTCTTATACTTGAAAAGATATCATCTTTGTGAACCTAGGTGGCACAAGGTAAAGCAACAAAGTGATATTGTGACTACCATTGATAGAAGTGGCTCTCAATTTCTTATTTGCAGTAGCCTGTTTTTTCGATTGATGAATCAATAGAGTTGCAATGCTGTTGGAGGTGAATGAAGATTGAAGATTCAAATGGGGCCCTTTCAGAAGAGAGGGCTGTTTTCACTTTTTTATGAATTTTTATCCAAAATGAAGGCCGTGCAGGTGGTGTCAAGGAAACTAACACAAGAGGAACAAGGATCATGAACCTTAGTACTTCATTGCCTCCATTATTGATCCTATGACAAGTATGCTAGTTGTAAACTATTGCATAATTTGGTGGAACACTTGCATGTTAGCATTCAAAGTCTCAATAAAGCAGTTGTAGGGTTTAGCCATAATAGGCACCTAAGATGAGGCACCCTCAAGAATTGGGCTGGGATTAGCTCGGAAGCAAGCTCCTCGAAGCAACCATTGACATAGTCACTTTGCAAGCCCTGATATTCCCATCCTCATACCGTTTACTTGCTAATTAGGCTGAAGAACGTTGATGTGTCATCTAGGAAATGAAACAGATACAGTATTAAATCCAAGCGAAAATGGGATGATGAGAGGAGGAAGGAATCTACAAATCAAATATTAGTACAAATCAACACAAAGTGCTCAAATCCTAAGAAAATTACAAGAATTTTTCTTTTGATAGAAAATACAATTGATAAGAAATCCAGTTGTCAGAATGTACAAAAGTCTCATCAAATGCCCATGGTGGGATACATTTAATTGTCTTAAGATAGCTGAACTTGGTAATAGTTGACAAAACTATCAAAACTTCTAGAAGGTTCCACAGTTAGGAAGTTTAAGACATTCTTGTCTTCTTAGACTGGAATTGGTTGAACAACGGTCTTGGAGAATTTGACAATGAGCAAAGAGCTTAAAATGTGGTGGCATACAATTGTCTTAAGAAAGTTAAACTTGCCAATAGTTGATAAAACTATCAAATCTTCTAGAAGGTTCCACAGTTATGAAGTTTAATAGACTCTTGTCTTCTTACATTGGAATTGTTCGAAAAATGGTCTTGGGGAATTTGACAGTGAGCAAAGAGCTTGAAAGGTGGTGGTCAAGAAAAAGCTGGAGCTAGTAGAGGGAGAGCCCAGAAGTTGAATCGAAGAATACCTAAAGGCTTGTTTAGAGATCAGCCCAATCAATTGAAGAGTGAAAGCCCCGCTCAAAAAAACAAGGATCTACAATAATAAGTGTTGCCAATTAGATTTTCGTGTATAACATACAACAATTGTGATGGTCAAAAACATCCTCTCATGCAAGAATTATCTCACAAAAGATGCAACTTTTACATTCAAATAAAGATCTGCTAAGATGAATCTAGTTCATAATTAAAATCCAACTTCCTAATTCTAACTTCGTGTTTGTTCATTATGTAGCTTTATACACGAAAAAATTATAATATAAAATGAACAGCAAAAAAGCTTCTCAACCAAAATGAATCCAAAAGAGCACTTATGACAAACAAAAAGAGATCAATCGTTGAAGTTTAGCATTAAGATAATAGAAGTTTTCACTACATACAAGATAGTCAGTATCTGAAAGCTCTTCAAAAATGCGAAGTCCTGCAATATTTGTGCAACAATTATTAGCAAAATGTAGAACTATACTTTCTTCAGAACTGAACTTGGGTTAAAGATCTCACCATTCTGGCATCTGACAAGGCGCCAATATTTTCTTGAGAAAACTTGATCTGAAGTACTCTGATTTGTTAGCACTGAATCCCCCTGTTGGGTCCAATCAAGTACAGATTCAGGAGGTCCTATCAGAAAAAAATTTATAATCATGACACAGAACATTAACCTATGGTGAATGAAAGCAAGCTGGTATTTAATATCAGGTTCAGAATAGTGAAAAGCTAATTAAGTACAGATGCTATCCTTTTAGACAGACCATTTCCAATTGTCATCCTTCGTATTAGAGTACGGTTGCTCTTGTCATCATCTTCCCCACTTATCCTACAACAAAAAATTTCTCTGTATGAAAACATATTAATGTGCAATGCAGCTCAACCACTGAACAAAGGATACATGACTTACGGACTTCCCTGTTCAGAAGAAGAAACATTCCTTTCAACATCAATTCCAGATTTTGCAAGAAACGAAGAATATATCATACTCCCATTGGCAGCATTTAAATCTTGCTGCTGAAATTAGAAGTCAGATAAATTGATTAGCTTCAACATATTTGTTTCAAAGAGTGGCTCATATGAACAATAAAATTAAAATAAAGTGAGTTACATTCATGCTAATAATAGCACTCTAGACCTAGGGATTGATAATCTGAAGGGATTGTGACTAAAGGCCCACAGGAAAAAGAGTAAACCTCACTCCACTTTCACGACTCAAAACAAGAAACCATTTTGCACTATGAATAATGTAAATTTCTCTAGCCCTGCATAAATGGATTGCAGTTGTATAGGGTGGAATTAATACCTATTTGCATGCAAATGAAAAGTTTATTTATTCAATGGCAACCTGATCAATGACAGATTCAATTTTCTCCCTCCAAATGAGAGCCTCCTGAATGTTAAATGCTGCCATCTATTCAAAAATTAAAAAAAAAAATGATTAGCCGATGATATGAAGTATCTGAAAAAGTCAAGCAAAATGAATCACAAAAATAAGAAAGTGCTATAAAAGACATACAACATGGTAGAAAGATTCAACATTTGCTCTATCAAAGAAGTCAAAACGAAAGAACCCAATATCATGTCTCAAATCACATATTTAATAATGACCAGATGAGCTATATCAGCCGTTTTAGTGAAACTCAAAAACTAATCATGTCATTAAAATCTCCAAGTCAATTTTGCCTGAGTGAACCCATCCTAGCATCATTTAGCTAGGACAACGCAGGCCACCAATTTTCTCTTTAACTCTTATTCTTTAGAATATATATTAAGGTACAAAAATTTACATTAATATTAGCTAGTTTTCAATGTCCCTTCGTCAGAAAATACCCTTGCTACACTCTATAATGAAGACCCTTTACCCAGCATTTTATGCACTTCACTTCCCCTTCTGCAATCATTTACATGTCTAATACTCAATCTGTGTGTAACCAGTCATCTATAACTTGTCAAACACTTTTCAACTACAAGGTACCCTTAAAAAAACGTTTTTGGATTAAAAATGGGCTCCATAAAGACATCACAAAATTTACCATTTCAGATAATTACAAAATCAAAATATTAAAGATACTGGAACCCATTCCATTTTCCTTCAATGAGGTTAAGTTATAATATCCTATATAACATTACTAAACTTGCACATCAAGAGAAGAAATCACAATGCCACATTTTATTGGGAATGCAATGCAAGAGATGAAATTAACTGGAGGAAGCAATTGGGGCACTCTATTGAGGTAACTGGAGCATTCAGGCAAGGCCATTTAGTTTTCTTCTATTCGATTATTTTGTTCTAGCAAGAAGGAGAGATCATTTCTTATGTAAGTGCTACTGTCACAACCTCGGCTAAAATATAATAATGACAAGCATTAATCGATAGAATCAAATGGAATATAAGAAGGGATATGAATTATATTATTAAAAAAAATTCAAGCTAATCGTATGCAATTGAACAAATAAAAAATGGAAGGGAAAAAAAAAGTGAAGCACATGGCATCTTTTTTGTGTTTCGACCCAAATTGCCTACATCCATCACTAAGCAACTCCATTGTTAGAAATTCCAAAGCTCTTCAAGCATATCTCCAAGGCTTATATGACAACCTAAGGCCCCTTTTGTCAAATGCATTTCAAATTAATTTTGTAAAGTTTATCTTTTTCAAACTACATCTCTAATAAACAATTTTCACTAACACAAAACTTATTTTTACAAAATCACCTTTTTTAAAACCTTCTTTTCAAACCTCCTTTCTAAACTCAAGCTAATAAGAGCAAAGCATAAAATGTTGTAATTCAAGAACAATAATGGCTTGAAATTCTAATGGTCATTAGATAATAAGAAGTTACTATGGAATAGAAGTATGGAATACAAACAATAACTTAAGAAGAAAAGAGATATTTAGCAATTTAGTTGATTTAAATCTTAATCTCCTTTAGTAAAGAAAGACATGTTCCACAAGCTAAAAAATTTGCTCATTTAATTTTCAATTATTGATATTGTATTACCTTTGGAAAAACCAAGAAACGATATTTGATCTAGTGTTCTCTTCAAATAATATCGTTAAACAAGTTACATTAGTGAACTTCATGGTTTGGAATGGCTATCTTATGCTTGGACCAAAAATATTATCAGAAAAGCTCAAAGATGTGAAAAAAGTAAAGACAACTTCAAGTTTATCTATAAATGCCAAGATGTAGTTTGGAGCAAATCAACTAAGGGATTGATGCTTCCTTTAGTTCTCAAGATATTGCACAAATGCAACCCCAAAAATATTATTTGCATATAATACAATTAACTTTCACATAATAAACTAATTTGGGCTGACTTCCACTCAGCCCCAAAAGCATCCCTAATTACTTAAGCAATGAACACCTAGAGCCAATAGCTAAATTGATTATATTATGGACATATCACAATAAACTTAGAAATTACCTCACATCCAGTTTAAAACTTGTGGCTCAAGTTCAACTCAATTTGAAATTGAACTTAATGAATTGAACCAGAGAATATCCTATGTGGCAAATATTATAGCTTTTGGTTTAGATGGCTGCTAAAGCATGACAGCAATAATTAAAGCATGTCAAATATTATAACTTTTCGTCCAAATTAAACATCATTTTAATGTCATTCCAATATTTTGGACACTTCTGTCTAGTGTTTTAATTTAAATACTTTTGATTGGTTGAATCTTAACACTTAAAATCCTTTTAAAGTACACTATGAAAACTTCTTATTTGATAGTTAGATTGCATCCATTTACATGTGAATGATCATCAAAATTTAAGTCCCAAACCAAGTGAATGTAGCACGTGAAATTTGTAGTTAATTATATGATATAATTAGTATTAAATTCTAGAGGGCCTACAAGAACAAAGATCAACTGATATGATCACCTAATAGGACTATACAATTTAGCCTAGTCATATGATAAGACCAACCAATCATATGATATGAATGACAACAAAAATATAGAGCTGCGCCAATTTAAACATCATATGATAAGACCATATTAATTGCATGATATGATGATTCTTGGTTTTATGATATGATCTTTTTGATGTACTATATGATCATAAATGTTGGACAATAATGGTTAGTATTGTGTCACAACTAATAAAAAGAAATCTTATGGAAATAATTGATAACAAATAAGAATTTTGAAGAGTACTTGCTACAAATAGCATTGGAGGCTACAAATAACATTACTAAGCTGACTCTTTAAGGTTGTTTAAATCCACATAAATACTAGAATCTATACTTCTCATCAAAGTGAATTTCTGAAAGAATTTTGTAAAAAAATCCTTCTTAATGAATGCAACAACTCTCAACCTCAACCTATCAGCACTTCATCATATCTTTTCAAAAGATTAAGTTAGCATGCAATTCTTTGTATTCTTTCTTGCATACCACCTTTATCTGATTTGAGGATAAGGTGTCTTTTTTCTCTTATTGTAGAAAGCATATCTTTGTGGTTTGTGCTTTAGCCTAGTATCAAAGGGCATTTCAAAAGACATTAGTGGGTTGTAATTGATCTCTTGCAAACGGAATTTGTAGCTGTGTTGGCTTCTTCATCTTTCTATCAACATTGAACCATCCAAAAATTCTTTCATTTCTTGCACTTCATTTTTATACTTTTTTACCTAGGTTAATTTGAATATCCTTTGCAATTAGTATTTAACCAACAAAAAATTTAATTAATCCAATTTACCCCCTCCCCCCTCTTTGGTATGCTAATGATCCAACAAATGGTATCAAAGTAAATATTTTATCCTATAAGTTTAAAATCTTAGAATATATCCATTAGACACATTTAAACTATATATGTTAATTCAAAATTTTTTATTTTAATTTTTAGCATGTAACATAGTCTTTTAAGAGACCATTTTATACTCTAACAAAACTATGTAAGAAATCACATTCAAAGTCCTAATGTTGATTTGTGGAATTTTCTTTGAAAAGTCTTTTACACTCCTAAGAAAAAAATTATTATAGCTCAATGATAATAAGCATATGTTAGCACAATTAAATGCCAAGGTTAAACATCCTTTATCTTGGCCTTAACCAAGATGCTTGTTTGAAGATATCTTTGCTTAATTAGCTAGAATATATGGAGAAGAATGATCTCAACATGACAAAAAGAATGAAAGGAATAAGAAAAAGAAAAGAAACAAGAAAAAGAAGACCACCGCAATTTGGAACCTTTTTTGCATTGTGGTTCATGAGAACTATTCAAACAAGGAGATAGAATCTAATGGTTTATCTTATAAACTTTGAAATGATTTTAATGAAGTAATCACTTGATTTCAAGAGCCGAAAGCAAAAACTATTTCTTTGAAGAAATTACATGAGCAAAGTGAATCACTATTGGTATGAGTAAAAAATGAACTTGACATGTTAAATTATGGTAATGTCATAAATGTTTCCTGCATTATTAAGCTCAAATAGAAAATGATAACATCAAGAAAGATTCCACCAAGCATGCTTCTATAATCAAATCATTAAGTTTAGGAAATGATTTGCTCTAAAACAAGAGTATTTCATTGAGAAATATATTAGAATCATGTTCTATGCTTGAAAAAGAAAATTCTCTTTTGAATTCCAAGTTTCTTAGCTATCCTTACAAGTACACTTTAACATTTTATCCTAGAACAAAACAAATAACCATTATGTAAAGGGTATTCATGCACAAGCAACCACTCTAATGATCACCTTGCATATATTATAATCTCATTTTCAAGTTAAAGTTGTATGCAATTATTATCCTAAAATAAACCATGATTTTCTTGATTATCCTTTTAGGAAATCTAATAACTTTAAATATTTAAAATTTTCTTGGATCCCTAAAGGCACTATTGTTGTACTCTCACTTGCAAATCCATTACACTCCACACGTTACTACCAAACTTAGGCACAAATGCATTCACAAATGCATTTCTATTCTTAAGCACAAAGTTTATGTTAAGTGTGTAGGTTTATCTCCATGAATAAGAACCAATGGAGGCTTTCATGACTTTGTGAATTTCATTATCAATTGATTCATCGTTCTATTTATTAAGGTCAAAACAATGGTGCCATGACTTAGCAATTCACTCCATACGGAATGGCTGTTAATATCTTCACCTCGGTCCTTGATTTGATCAAGCTTAAAGTCTACACCTTTTGACTATAAGCATATATAAGTATCATTTATGAAATAGTATATTGTGTTATATAACTTAAAACTTGATTTCATAAACAAACAATGGCAACAATTGCATTACATAAATGCAAATTATATAAAAGATCTTATAATGCTATAAGAATTCAAAAATATAACAAATTATTAGATAGTCCTTCTTGTGAATCTTTATAGAAATGCATTAGTAGAACATTGTTTGATTAAAACTTGATTTCTTAAACCAACAATGACAACACTTGTATTGCATCAATGTAAACTATATAAAGGATCTTACAAAGCTATGAGAATTCAAAAATATAACAAATTATTAGATAATCGCACTTGTGAATCTTAATAGAAATGCATTATCACCTTTAATTTACAAGAATTTAGATTGAAGTTTAGACCCATATCTTAATTACACATATACCTTGATTAGCTTGATCATGTCTCCTTATAAAATGGCCAACCATGAACCTCTGGTGATCTTCCCAATCTAATGGTTAATTATCAATTTATAAGTATGAAATTTTTTGGTTATCTCCCTTATTCCGAATGAGTGTTTGATTCAACATATGTTATAACATAGTTTATCATCTTTTGAAGTCATCACAAATGAAATAATAAAATTAAAAAGCCTTTCATACTGATGAACTTAAGCAATTAAGAAGAATTAAATTTTAAATCCCTAACTTGTAAACTTAGGTCACCATAACTCATACCTTAGCCAAAGGACCTTTAAAAGAAAACTAGCCCAAAAATACCTTAATCTAGATCTTAACCCTATTCACAACAAAAATTTGGCATAAATATTTAGAACCCAAGGAAATTAAGCTAGGAAAAAATTTGTGTGATGATTGACCAAATCACATTTTACATAATTTAGCATGTGTATGTGTGTGTGTGTGTATATATCTATATGTATACATGCATATGTATGAATATATGTATTTGTGTGCATGTATATACATATATACATATATATATAGAGAGATAGATAGATATACACATATTTAAGGGTTTGTATATATGTGTATATATTTATATTTATATATGTATATTCTTAATAAAAAAAGAATTATACATTAAGAATCAAGTTAAGAAATCTCTTACAAAGAGTTGAAATCATAAAACAAGAAACATAGTCATATGATCATATGCCAATAATCATAGAATGAATTTTTCAATTATTTCATATTAATCTAATAACCTTTATAAATGCAACATCCTCAAATGCTGTGTTTGTGTATTTCAGATTATATTACTAGTATTTTGCTTAATGAAGTCGATACTTTGTAATTTCCTTGAATAGAATAAAATATTAATATATGGATTCATATTAAGAAGCATGTTAGTTGGAAATATGTCAATCTTTGATAATGAACATATCAAATGGTGAGTTTTACAATTTTTGAAAGTTCGATGAATCTGTTTTAAATTGTTTTAGTTAACAAATTAAACAATTATTTTTTTTTTATTTTTCTTTAAAGTAGTTGATTGAGTTGTACTTTTTGCTTTCTTAAACATGCCAAGTTAATTAATCATGATTTGGTTGGGGAGGCAACGATTTTCTGAATTTCTACATTATTAATAATAACCTCCCTAATAGCACCAAATTACTTCATTTTCATTGTCAATGCAACCCACCTAACAATTTTGATACGTTGGGCATTGTCATCCATGACAACTGCAGTTCAGCCAATTTTGTTATTACAGTCCAACTAATCCCTCAAAACATTCAACAAGACATCCTTCTTGCAATCATCAAAGGCCTTCAACATTACCTTAAGAACAATCACTTATTTGTTATTACTATAGTTCAAAACCACCATCTATTTCTAATCTACATAACCAATAATTCTTATCTCAGGAATTCTACCAAACACATACTTTGCTCTAAAATGTCTAATTCTTTAAAATTTATCCCTAACAAAGCCAATAAGGCCTCTAGCTTCTTTCTTATTGCTGGCGCTCTTGTCAAATTTATGATCCTCCAAGGAACAAAAATTCTGTGGAAAATATTGCTCTTAACAAAACTTCATTATGGTCACCTTCACAATGCCTGTTCACATGTTACCAATGCCAGCAACTTCGACAACATCTTGTAGTTAGTCTACATTAGGTTGGATGTAGGGTACATCCATCCAACAACCCTTCAACTACTAATGTTGATGTTGGGATATCAAGCAAACAATTTTTACAATCTAATATTTAACCTCTTACAATTAACCTTAACTCATGTAGGCTCATTGCCAATATTCCTTTTAATGATCTTATAATCGCCTTCTCTCAGCATCATGTCTTTGTTGTTCTGCAAATTACCATAGCATCCACTAACTTAGATAACCATCCTTAAGGCTCTAATTCTTTATTTCTTTTTAATGCTTTACACCGTGATTGGATCCTCTTTTAACTGGACATTATTGTTGCATGCAGTTCAATCCTACTCAAAAGGATGATGTTTAAATATGGATGCTAGTTTAGGTAGAACTTATTTATAAAGATCCATTACCTTCTTCCCTCATTTTGGTGTTGAGAACTCTGCAATCTCATTGGCCCCTTGGACTCTGAACTTTGGCTTTGACTTCAACTTTATACTAGGTTAAATAACTATAACATTTCAAAATAGAACAAGTTTGATCACTTGAGCATGGCTTATAGGCAATGCTTAACTTTACAGATAAAATGAATCTTTTATGCATTACCTAAACCTTCCCCTAGTCCCATCACTAGCCTTCCTCTTAAGCTTTACCACAACTAGTTCAACAAATAAAATGAAAAATATAGCGCTACATTCACAAGGATATCATCGATGAAGTTTTAACTTTTACAGAAGGTCATCCCAATCTTGTGCAAACATCAAACAAAACTACCTCAACCTCACAGAATAATCTCTCAACCTACGGGTTGTCTAATTACTCATGTTTTATTTAAAGCATCTTAATCTCAAGTGACCTTTCTACTCAGACTTCTTTAAGTTCATCACAACTTCAAGAATTAGCTAACACCATTAATTTTCTTTAAAAACCTCAAAATCTCAACCTTATAAAGCTTGTTATCTATGAGGTTGTTTTCATGAAGTCAAAGAAACAAGTTCAAGAACAAAAATATTTTTGATGAGGTCAAGCTCTATTTAACATCTGTTGAAATATGTTCGTAGAACACATTCATTGAAAATGCTCAATAAATTTTTTTCATTAAATACTCAGTGTAAATTCAAGGCCTTAAATTTTCATACATCTAAAAATGCCTAAATATGCAAGAGCAAGATTAACTAGGACCCATTTTTACACTCCCTTCCACCCAATCCCTCCCCACCTCACCCCGAACACCCTATGCCACAACTACAAATGCTTTAATGTCAAGGGACTGATGATGCCATCCTCAAATTTGATGCACTTAGATTCTTAAATAAATACAAAGTCAAAAGGTCAATGGATAAAAGAGTTAATCTAATCAAGTATCAAAGTTTTTAGTTAGGTGGTGTCCAAAAGCATGAAAATCCTAATAAAAGACGTGTGAACTCAAGCTTCGAAGTACTAGGTCGATGGATAAAAGAGTTAATCTAATCAAGCATCAAAGTTTTTAGTCAAGTGGTATTCAAAAGCATGAAAATCCTAATAAAAGACACTGTGAACTCAAGCTTCGAAGTACTAGGTTCAAAGATCAAGGAATTGGCTTCAAACTCAATAATAGTCCTTCAAGGATTCAATTTCTTGAGTTGTCAAATGAAGGAACCTTCTCACATGCAAATGGAATCAGACAATAAAATGGTTAGAGCTTACTATAGAAATACATTCATGTTCATGACATTTACTTATACATTGGATCACATAGAATAAGGGGAACACAACTCATCAGCGAAGAGAACAAAAAAATAAACAAAATATACAATGCAAAATTAACATTTCATGTCTATTAAACTATGAGCACATATAACCAATAAAAACAATAAAAATATAAAGATACACACCGTTATCTGATGGTACTTGTCCTTCTTGCTGTATATGCACAATACATATACCATCTGTGAGAATAAAAACAAGTACAAGTTGAAGTACACACTCATTCATAATATGAGTTCATGACATGCATGCCAAAATAATGATTGTTCAAAAAAATAATTGGAGACCTACCTTCGACGTTACAATTAAGTTGGACAAGCAGAGAATGAAGAATTATTTTTGTTATATATCATTTGCACAAGGTAAAATAAGAACTTAATAATAGTACCAAAAGAATAACGATGGGCAAAACAGGCCAAGTTTATGATTGGTAATGCAAATTCATATATAACTTTGATATACGGCCACAATATTAGAAAAAGTTTTAGAAAAGCACTGAAATTGGTAACGCTTCCTCCTTTAAAACAGGGTAGAATAGGAAAGTTGGGCTCATATGTGTATTATCCAAACAACATGACTTTATTGTGCCGGTCACTACAACTTTTGGACGTCCACAAATCTTCTATTAAACACAATAAAATCAGGTCACTACGCTGGTCGAAAAGAAACCAATAAGAAGATAATGCCTCCTACCTTTAATCCCACCTGATCGCAACAAACCATGGATGACGACTTCTCCACGAGATGATGTGTCTTTTAATTAGTCTTGGACAATGACTTCTCCATGAGATGATTCGTCTTTTCATTAGTCTAGCCCTTGGTTTTCACAGGAAGGAAATGCCTACATATGCACTTCTTTGATTATGACCTTTGAACTCCTTCGAATGCTTAACTATTATACATGACCGCTTATTCAACATCAATCCATCATGGTTACACCTTGTGCTCGGTTGTCAAATCTCCATGTTGAAGAGAGCGCTTTGATCACGATCATTTATATTGAGCAACTCTCATGGATGAGAGTGGCTAAACCTAATTATATATCTAAAATGTAATACGAGTAACAAGGTGGTAACCTCCTACTAGATTTCATACCATTCAAACCATTATTTCCTGAGAAGAATCCATTAAATAGATTCTTATTTCTCAAATGAGCAAGATACTTTTACATGCTCCTCCAGCTCCCTTTTATAGGACAACCTAAAAATTTTAGATAAAGAGATTCATAAAAATACATTTGATATATTAACATATCTTAACCATCCAACCACTTGATCCTAAACCTAATTGATCCATATCCCTATATCACACATCCTTTCAAAAAGTAAACTCCATGCGAATTAATGCCTATCAAAGGACAATTATAAAGATTTAATGTCAAAAATAATATGAATTCTACAAAAATTTCTCCCAAACAAAGTTGCATTAAGAAGTCAAAAAATCTCACAACAAAAAATAGCACTCAAAAGAAAATATAATAAAGCAAAATGGGAGATTTTTTTTAAGAAAAAAACCACGATATAGCAAGACTTAATTGTCACATTAAAATACTAGAACGATATCTTCGACAGTGTGATGTGGTTTAAGGACAAATAAAATAGAAGTTGGTGGGTTTGTGATTCCCAATACCTAAGAGAGCAACGAATGATCATTAGGTAATGTGTTATACCCTTGTGTTTGATGAGTCAAGTATAAATATTTATATTTTATTTAGGCTTGATTTTAAGTAAAATTGTTAATATTTAATTAAATCAAGCCATGTATTTCACATGTCTAAAATAATGGTCTCTAAGGACCTTGAAGCCATGGCATACTTCAAGGAAATTTGAGACATGTGCTAGAACTTTCATATTTAAGTTTTTATTAATTTTTCTTGAAATTGAGATGTCCAACTTTTGAGATTATGAGGCACACTAGTAGTATTAATATTTAAAAATGTTATAAAATTAACAACTATTGAATTTTGATTTTTAGGCCAAGCTTTATTGACAAAAAGTATAGACATTGGTATTTGATTTTTTAAAATTATTTAGAAATTATTTTTCATAAATCTCTTTTCATAGTCATTTAGAAAACTTATAATACTATGATAATATAAAATTATTTTGGTACACTTATATTTAAAATTTTAGCACAAAAATTCTTCCAATCAACCTTAAAACAACTTAAGTCTCGGGAAAATTCACTGTAGCACTGGGCGGGCCGACCCGTCACGCAATTAGCCTGTCCAGGTCTTTTAGAAATTAAAAAAAAAAAAAAAAAAAAAAAAAAAAAAAAAAAAATTGGTTGACCCAAAAAGGGGCGAGCTAAGACCGCCCAAAGCCCGCCGAAAGAACCACGGCGAGGTCACACTACAGCGGTGGTCAACGGTCAAATGAATAGTGCTCGGCTAAGCCAAGCCCGCAGAGAGGAGCTCGGCTAGGTCAAACTACAGCGACGGTCAACGGTCAATGAACAGTGCATGGTCAAGTCAACCCGATCGGGTGGTGAAATCCCAGTCAAGGAAGGGGGGAGCCAGCCCCACAGAGGCTCGAGATATTAACAGCGCAGATCCCTTATAAAGCGCTGCGCCGATTTTAGTTCTGCAGTGTGTGACTAAAAATCCCACCTTATAACTTCGGCAGGATCCAAAGGCGCAGATCAAGCCCGCGCAGATCCAACGCTCCAGATCAAAATCGAACGGCTGTTTCGCGAGTTTAATCGGCGCCGTTCGTTCAGCGCGCAGATCCAACGCTCCAGATCAAAATCGAATGGCTGTTTCGCGAGTTTAATCGGCGCCGTTCGTTCAGCGCGCGGATCCAACGCTCCAGATCAAAATCGAACGGCTGTTTTGTAAATTGATTAGCGCCGTTCGATTTTGGGCCCGGATCGGACGGTGGCTGCTTTCCGTCCATTGCCCAAACGGCTAGTTGTTTTTTAGGAGCCGTTGAAGGTTTGTTTTGAGCTCAATTTTAAGCTCTATAAATAGGGATGAATTAAGATTTATTTAGTTTACCTTTGCTAAATTATTTCAAAGATTTCAGATCTCAAATTCGAGCAATCACAAGCAAAAACGGTGCCTTCAAGCTCAAAAGGAAAACTGCAACAAGACGCTTGAAATTAGAGGTTCATGATTCAATTTTTCTCATTTTTATCCTTCTAATTTCTCAATTGTGTGTGCCTCCTTTTTCTCCTAAGTTCTTTTTGCCAATCGTTGTATTTTTCGTTTTAGGGTAAGGGCATCCCGGCAGTAGTGCTAAAACCCCGGGTTTGAGTTGAGCCCGGAGAAAAACTCAAGTAGGTTTGGGATTAGCCGTAGTAAAAATCCCAAGTAGGTTTGAGGTGAACCGTACGAAAAACCTCACTTGTAATTGGTGCATTTAGTGGATTTTTCCCAACACCGGTTGGGGGTGGACGTAGACTCGGTTTTGAGTCGAACCACCTAAAAACTTTTGTGTTCAAATTTCTTTATTCGTGCTTAAAACTTTTAAATTTTAATTTCGGAAGTCTTAAAATTTTTAAATACACAATTCACCCCCCCCCCCTCTTGTGGGATTTCCTTAGCACGAAACACTTCATAATGTACCCAAAAAAAACATAATAGGGCAAAGAATGGTTGTTGATAGGCTAATAGATGCAACATGTTATAAGAAGAACAGTCCTACACTAGAAAGAGAGGAAAAGATTATGGATCATGCATGTAAAATCATGATCATAAGATAACAAGGCATCCTTTGAGACAAACCAATTTTATTAATATAGGAGCCAAGGAGTATACTATCTTGACACAATAAGGTCAAATTATGATAGCATATTATGGCATGACAGCTAAAGAAAGAGGGACCTCGACATAATAAGGCTGATTCATAACATTATGGCATCAAAGAATACTTCTTACAATATAATATGATTCAAGGATAAACTGAACAAAACTTGGGAGACCTTTAACACCTTAGTTCAAAAAGGGCAGAGAGTAATTGTCAGGTGATGTCCCAGATGTGGAACCACTGACAATGAGCAAATCACGACAAATATCAAGATGAGGTGCTTATTTGGACAAAATCTATTTTAGCCAAAATGCTTTGACCAAAAGGAGACATTACATCAACATCGTAAGGCCACATTGTGATGAGCAAATCATGACAAGTATCAAGATGGAGGAGTGTAAAGATAAATATACCTATATCAAAAATAGAGGAAAAGATTTTAAGCCTTTTATACAAAATCATAATTTTCAAATAATGAGGTGCATCTTGGGAAAAAACCTGTTTTGGCCAGAATGCTTTGACCAAAGGAACACATTAAATTGACATCATAAGGCCACATTGTGACAACCCTCCCCTTAAGTAATCCTATATATTGCCTCCAAGCTCCCTTACATCATTCAGCGAATTTATCCATTCCTTCCTAATCGGCTTCAATAGTTGTTTCCCCCAAAAGTTTGCATGACACCTTTTCCACATCCTCCAAGACAAGAACGAGGCACTCTACCATTACTATATGGAATTTAATGCAGAAACACATCAAGTTGAGCCTACTACTGAATAGGTCCTGTGCATAGTCTTGGTTGGTGACATGTACATAGTTGATCCAACCCAGGCTCTCCAGAATGCCCACCAACCTTACGAGCAATGGAAGAATGCATCACTCATTATATTGAATGTGAGGAAAATGACAAAAATCTCAAATAACACAAGCAAAAACTTATGGTAATTGAGAATCCTAAGAGAAGAAAGGTAGTCCTATTGATCTTACTTAGCAACAATAGTACCAAACCAACAGCCTCACGACAACTACCAATTCACCAACTGTCCTAGATCCTCCCAGGGCACCATGCGTCAACGTTATCACCATGATAACCGAGGAGGAGATCCTAGAAACCCTAAAGCAAGAATGTTGATATCATGTTTTAAGGACTCAAGAAGGTGTAATAAAAAATGGCCCAATAAATTATTGTAAACATCACCAATCCTCCGAACATGGCGTAAAGGACTTTTGTCCCATCCAAGCTCTTATAAGACCCTCATAAACAAGGGAAAGTTTCTTAAGTTTTCCATGAAAATCGATCCCCCAAGGAAAGAAAACCAACTCCCAAGATATAGAAGCTAGCTCACACTTAATTCGTCCAAGAACTCTTAAGTTCAATCACCTCCAACCCAAGAAAAAGGAATGCACCCACAAATGATAATGTCACCTATGTAATTTCTAGCAACAACTTGACTGCCCCTCACCCATCTTCACTTCGCTAACTAGAGAAAGCATCCATCTTCCAACTAATCCTAATAGTTTTTCATAAACTTATCACCTTTAACCACCTCTCACCAATGCATATGATAATGTGCTGGTCATCATTGCTCATGTAGCCAACTTGAAGGTGCGGCAAGTCCTAATCGATGCTAACAGTTCAACAAATAAGCACATAGATCCCGACAATGCACGATCACTATCATGAGCAAAGGAAACAGTACGGCAGAAGGTATCCTTGGACCTATCCAAGTAGTTATACAAATAATTAAGAAAGAAAAAGATTTAGATTGGGGGGTCGCACAACTAATATGAAATATCACCATATGACTACAACTAGCTTAGCTTTCACCCTCACACGCACAACTTTTCTCCATCACTTCTCTTATCCCTAAGAACCTTTCATTAGTACTCTACAAGCCCATGAGAATATCATTCCACTATAAAGCCTCAATATCTCTTATGTATTGAAGCATAATGAAATCCATTGTGATTTTCCCCATCTTATTAGGGGTTTTCATGTAAAATCCTCGTGGGCCCTTTTACGTTCTATTTTCTAAACTTCTTTTAATGTATCAAGCTATCATAACCTCTCGCAAGTATCAACAAATCCATGTCTTATGTTAACACCATCCTATCAACAAATATTTGAAAGATGTGTGTTTTTTTTTGTATCAAAACCACCCTCAAAATTAAATAGATTTGAATCAAATCCTATAAATAATTAGAAATAAATTAAATTTGAAAAACTCACTAAAATTCTACTTGAAACATATTTATTTCAATTGGATCAATTCATTAATTTGTGAAATTGGACCATTCCATTGCTCTTGAACTAAAACATACGCCTTTGCTCAAAAAATTAGACTAGTTATTGCTTAAGACAAAACCATCCAATTTTGTTGATCAAATCATCTAGTGCTAAAGATTGAATCTTTTGATGCTAAATATCACACCATCAAATGTAGAAGATCAAACCATCATATGCTGACAATTGGACCATTTGATGCTGAAGATCGGCTCGTTCGATGCTCTATATGATTGACTTTGATCTCTAAGACAGACTCTTATATTTTGCTCATAACATTTTAATCCAATGTAGGAATTTGATAATTCTTGATATTTTTAGATATTAAGAAGAATATGTATAACTTTCTATTTCAAAGTTATACACAAATCCATCAATATCATGATATAAAGTTTCCCACATATTATTGTCTAATATGAAACTAATACAGATGCACAAGATGATGCAAAATTTGTATCCATGACTTCAAGTGAAATGCATTAGCATCAAAATTTGATATTCAATTACAACCGGATGACCATTGACTTCTCCAAAGTCCTTCACCAAGACTTAATCGACATATCATCCAGTTAGTCTTCTTGATAAAACCAACAAAGCCTTTTGCATATATCTCCATCATCATGAAAGGAAAAAATCCCTTCACAAGGTTTTATCTTAGCTCTTATCAATACTTCAATCATACATAAATTTTGTGGTCTTCCATACCTAGATTGGAGAAAGTAAACAAGGAAAAACAACATAAAATATAGCATGAAAAAACGGAAATATTAATTAGAGTTGAGAAGCTATATTTCAGAATACAATGAAGGGACTTCATTTGCATAGAAGACTCTTGTAATATAACATTCTATTAGTAAATCATTATGTAAATCAGCGTTAACAAAATCTTGGCTTGAATTATGCTTAATATGCTACCACTTATGAACTACTACTAAAAGAAATGATCAGCATAAGATGGATGAATCTTACATGTCCATGATGAATCTTCAAACCTCTATCCTCCACTCTGCAGTTTCCATCTATAAAAAGACTTTTTATAGGAACCTGCATAGTTCAATCATATTATCAGGCAAATATAAGACCCCCCCCACCCCACCCCAACCACTCACTTGCAAAACACTACGAGTTTTCAGTTAAATTCAACTCTAAGTCAGTCAAAAGATAATTGTCAGAATCGACATATTCAAATGAGACTGCAGCCTCGGCATGTCACCAGCAACTCACAAGCAAACAACAGAAATCAGGCCAAACTAGGTTCTGATTATATCAAATTACCATGTTATCCCGGGGTTTCCTCTTGTAATAAGCAAGAACCCTAGTTTCGAGCACGAAGTATCTCATATGGATGAAAGAACGACCGATTTTCCTACGGCCATACCGCACCATCCAACCATCGTATACCACCTTTGACATTCTTCTTCCACAAAACTGAACAGCAAATTCTTCAAGCACCAGGCTCTCCTCTCCTCCACCCCAACAATCAAGGACGATCGCAAAGTGCAGAGAACTTTTTCTAACTCCAGAGGATCAGAAGAGAGATTCGTCAATTCCTGATCAACAGTGAATCGATCAGAGGATCACCATCGACCAGTATACCGCTGAATCTTCGAACGAGAAGCGGAGCAGAAAGAAAGCGTGCCTTCTCTCCCCTGTGGTTTATTGTCCATCCCCTGTGGTTTATTGTCCGTCCTCGCCGGCGTTGACTGGGGCGAAATCATAGGAAGTTCGATCCGTGTGATGTTTGAACTGACGAGCCCGTTATTAAGTTCGATGAAATTCTACATTGAATACAACTATTATTATCTTTACTTTTAACTTTTTAAATACAATTAAATATCAATTTTATTTTTATTCTTTCCTAAAAATGTTAATTTAATTCTGGATATTATAATAATTAAAATTTATCAAATATTATTATATTTAATAAAAAAAATTAATGATAATTTTCAAAATTATGTTAGCCTTGCAACGTTTAACACAAAAAAATTTTTTTTTTTTTTACTCAATCAACACCAAAAAAAAAAAAACAAAAAATACATGATCACTAATTGAGTGCATCTAATAATTGATCTGTTTTGTTATTCGTTAACAGTATTGTCACGACTTATACATCATATGTCACAAAGCTAAATGATAAAATTATAATCATTATGAAGAATCGCACGAAGTCAACTAGAAACCTCAAGTCAGAAGAAATTAAAGCAACTATTGTAGCAAGCATTAAGTTTGATTGTGAAGTTTGTATATTTATAAATATGTTAAAAAATAAAATATTGATAAGAAGATAAAACTCACTCATGTCGGTAAATGGATCATACAATATCGAAAATGTAGAGAAAGTTGATTACATTTAGTCTTTGTAAAAAAAAATCTATGATGAAAAAGAACATGTAGAAGTTGGTATAAAATAGCATATGGCATGGTACACATTTTAGATAATAATATAGAAAAGCACATAAGGGTGATATGTCATTCTTCTAAAATAGGAGAATAATATAGAAAACTATCTCAAAAGCTAAAAAATGGCATTAATCTAAAGATAGAAGTCACCTAGATTGCATAGGTTGAATTCATTAAAAAAAATCAAATGGAAAATGATAAGGTCAACAAGTTTTCTTAAGAATACATAAGCATCTTATCAAATTCATATAAAACATATAGTGTATAACAAGAACAAGATTTAACATTGAACCAAAAACATGAATCTTAAATGCAAAATAAAAAATGTTATTACAACTTTAGAAAGATTTTGTGACTACACTTCTTTATACCAACTTTAGACCATATTCATAAAGTTGTTGTTGGGCATTCTTAAATGTAGCAATTCTTCACCAATTGCTTCGAATACTTGTATTGCTTAAATAAAAAAATGATTTATGACACCATATGAGTTATTTGTATCCTTACTAATGTCATAGTGAAGTCAATTATGAAGATCATAAGAGAGACAGGAAATAACATCTTAATAATTACACATTAGCATGGGTCTTGTCTTTTAAAGAAGAACATAACCCTCAATTTTCGTCATAAAAGAATGATCACTATTGTATAAATCTTTGTAAGAAAGAAGCTTGCTTATGTTTAGATTGACTAAGATATTATCTTGAGCTAAATAATAATTGCTTTAGTCTGTGAACATTACACGTTAACATATTTGGTTAGAAACTATCATTTAGGAACAAGAACAAGTCAAAAGTCTAGAACCTAGCTTTTATCTTTAAAAATAATGACAAATAAACAACCACTAAGACAAAGAAGCATACTTGTTAAAAAAACACTCAATGGATATCTCGAAAGGATTTTTATGATTGCACCTATTTCTTTATACCAACTTTAGACCAAATTCATGAAATTTTTTATAGGCATTCTTAAATGTAGAAGTTCTTCACCAATTACTTCAAATATTTGTATCATTTAAATAAAAGTTATCTACAATACTAGATGAGCTATTTGTATCATTATTAATGCAATTTAGTGAAGTCAATTATGAAGACCATAAGAGAGACAATGAATGACATCTCAATAATTACACATTAGCATGAGCCTTGCCTTTTTAAAAAATAATATAACCCTTAATTTTCTTCATAAAAGAATGATCACACATTTATAAACCATTATTACAAAGAAGCCTATTTTTGTTTAAATTGATTAAGATATTTCCTTGAGCCAAATAACAATTGCTTTGGTCTATAAGCACTGTAAGCACTGCATGTCAAAAGGTTTGGCTAAAAACTACCATTAAGAGGAAAGATGAGAGAGAATGATGGTAAAATAAGAATCACGAGAGTGTAGGGCTTGTGAGGCTTATCGATGAAGGTGATTGGAGAAGAGTGATGAGATTAGAGTTCCTATGTGATACCAAGACAAGGGAGGAGAGAGACTAGGTTACCTAGATTGGCTCACAATGGGGATCAAATTGTTTTGATGTCATGTAAAGAAAAAGGATTTTGAACTTTATTGATCTCCAAGGAGGAATTTAGTACAATTTATTATAGGTTCAAAATGCAAATATAAGATAGTAGGTTACTAAAACAAAATCCACTCAAACATATATATTATGCATACTAATTATAGTTTTACATCCTTCTTTTCTCTCTTTATTTGAGCTCGCAATGCACTTGCTTAAAATGTTGTTGATGTTTTTAATCAGCAAAAGTTGATGCAAAATTTCTTAGCACTAAAAAAATTAGAATATTGCATATAATTAGAACATTTTGATATATAACAATACTTGAAAAATAATGTGAAGTGTCAAAACTTAATGAAGTAGAGACAAACTAGAAAATTACACATCGTTTGTCATCATTCAAGAAACTCAATTATAGCTTAAATAAAAAGAAAAAGGAAGGATTGGGTGGAGGATAAGAAAAAGAGAGAAAAAGTAGAGAAGAAAAAAACTAAGCAAAAGAGAAACTAAGATATAAAGTTTATAAGACACCTAAAACATCTAAAGCATTTAATTTTGGATTACATATAAAATACTTCAACACTAAAGAACCTTATGATCCAAAACCTTTTTTCTAACAACATGTATGCTATGTGAATAAGCAAATTTTGAAGACAACCACTAAACTTAAACATTATGATAACTATAAGCCAAAACTAACCAAAAGCAAATTCGAAGGATGATAAGGAAAAAAACAAATCTATATTAACAAAATGAATGATTAAAAATAATAAGAAGAGAAAAAATTAAACAAAAAAACACAAAAGACAATATTAACTAAGATTAACTTAGAAACAATACTTATACATTGGTATAGTGCGACGTTCTTCCTTTTTTTTTCTTTGCTACATACTAAAAATTATTTTATTTTCTAATATCATTCAACTCAATTTTTTTTAATTAAATTATATTCTGATACCACAAATATAGCATCTACTTTTTTCATCATATATTCAATAAAATTTCTCCCAAATTTTAGAATTCAAATGAACAAAATCACCCCTAACTTTTGTCTATTTTTTAATTTACAAATATATCAATATAATATTTATATTTATAACATGATAATAACATAATTTATATCTATAACAATTAACTATAAACAACTGAATATAATAACTATAAATAATTGAAACTATCATAACAATCACATGTTATTGTTTTCACAATTTCTTTATAATATTACAATCAATTTTCACATACATATGTAATATTAAATTTATCACATAATTAATAAGTCATTCAACTCAACTCTTGTAGTATAAATTTTTATAATTTTAATTTTTTATATGCTATTCCTATAGATGATCCTCATTTTGTTAAGGTTTTAATATACTTAAAATATCAGTACCAAAGAAAAACTTTATCATTGACTTAATAGGTTATCTCTAATAATAAATAAATAAATAAAATAAATAATAATTTAAGACGATCGCATGTAATATCTAATCATAAGTATTAATCATAACATATAAATAAGCATACTCTCATCTACATTACGATATAAAAAGAAGTATAATATGTTATAAATGAAAACATTTTATAAACTTTAAAAGAAATAACAAAGACATGTAGTTTTTTTTTTTTAGATTTTTAATCTTTTTCTTAATATGGTTTTATTTATTGAAGCTTATATCTATTTAACTACATAAATTTTACAATGATTAATGTTGTTGTTTTATCTCTCTTAAAATAGTTAGTATCATCATTTTAATTTTCTTAGTTATAATAGAAACCTCTTTCATTAATTTATCATATCATACTTTTATACGCAATCATACTCAATCTTTTATTTTTTTTAATAGATGCATATTTATAACAAATTATAATAATGTGACTCACTGGCAACTAACTATCTCACAACAACAAATCAACAATGGGATACATTAGCCATTAGCTAACTCACGATGATACTTCTCTTAATTTCTTTCACGTGTATAGTCCTCATTTTTTATAGTATCTAGCTCTACATATATTTTTCTATTAGTACATTAAAGTCATGCTTATATAGTTAATCATGTCAAACAATTTTACATAAAGATTTAGCAACATTAAAAGAAACTTTAAAAGAAATAACAAGTACATGCAGTTTCTTATTATATTTTTAAAATTTTACTTGATATGTTTTTGTTTATTAACACCTATTTCTTCACTAAGTAAATCTTTACAATTACTAATGCTATTGCAGCCTCTTTCTCAAGATTGTCAATAAATATCCTCATTTTAGTTTATGTAATTATAATGAAAACTTTTTTTTTATTATTTTATCATATCATATTTTCATGCATGACCATGCCTAATTTTTTTGTATTTTTTTCAATTGTTATATCTTTACAGTAAATTACAACAATGCAACCCACTAGCCACATTCATCTCGTGATTATAATTTTTTTAATTTATTTTCACATGTATAGTTTTCATTTTTCATAGTATTTAACTAGATTTATATTTTTTTATCAACACATCAATGTTATGTTTATACAATTAATAATACCAAATAATTTCATGTTTACACTTTATCAAAATTAAAAAGCATATATTTAGTTATAAGTATAAATTTATGTTAGAATGCTTACTTTTAGTTACAAGTGTAAATTAATATATCATTATATAAAATAATATTGTATTAATTTATTAATATCACATGCTTTATACAAAATTCAAATACAAGATTTGAACTTTAACAATTAGTAACATATGAAACATATGCATATAATATTTATGTTAAAAAGATTACTTCAAGTTACAAGTACAAATTCTCGTATAGTTATATAAAATAGCATTGCATTATTTCGTTAATATTATATGCTTTGTACAAAATTCACATACAATATCTTAATTTTAACAATCAACTATACATTAGACATAAACATAAATATTTATATCAGAGTGTCAACTTCACGTGTTTTCTTATTTTTTGCACTTATCTTTATTGTCAGTTAAATTTCTTGTTTCTAAATTTTAATCTATCAAGCAACACATGTCTTAACTTGATATTAAAAATTATAAAATTCTAACTTATCATGATTTGTAATTTCTTTATTACAAAACTTATTGTAAATTAATAAATTTTTTTCTCTCTCTCTTTAAGCAATTTTTTTTCTTGATTTTACATTTTTTTCGAAACCCTAACTTGTGAAACTTAAGGGATTTTTGCATATCATCAACCTAGTAGCCAAATAGGATCTTAATTAAAACCAAATCCTAATTTATACTATCGAAAACAAGAGAAATCAAAAGCAAGAAGAACAAACAACGGGTTAAGGAACTCACAAATCATTCTTGCCACTTCTTTTTCCCTAAATCTCACAAACAAAAATATAAAACTCTAATTTAGATCTCATATAATGACTTTTACTTAGAATCTAATAAATTTCAAGTTAAATTTTGCAAAATAAAAAGAATTTTTGGGTTTTGATTTTGTTCAACTTACGTAAGGTTCCCAACAATACAAATGGTTGCAAGTTTTTTATTATCTTCAAAGGATGATGGAAATCGATTTTTTCATTGTTAACAAAGTGGCTCTCTGGAAAAACTCCTGGTTGACGTGCGTAAATTCCCTCCCCTCCCTAAGGTTCAAGTAAGGCATGGGATGGAGAGAATGAGAAAATACTATTTTTGAAAAAACCAAAAATAGTTTATAAATATATAATTCCAAATGAATTTTGATCGATATGAAATAAATGTTGTTAGACTTGTCTCAAAATGTATTTTTTTGTTTGACATATTTTGATTGTTAGAAAGAAGCTTGCTTATGTTTAAATTGATTAAGATATTACCTTGGGCCACATCCCAATTGCTCTAGTGTGTCAGCATTGCATGCCAACATATTTGACTATAAAACACCAAGGCAAAACAATCAACCACCGAGGCAAAAGAACCAAACTCGTTAAAAAATACTCAAGGGATAAAAACAGCATTCTTAAATGTAGTAGTTCTTCATCAATTGCTTCGATTAATTGGATGAGCTGTCCGTTTCGATACTAATGCCATTTAATGAAGTCAAATATGAAGACCATTAGGTAAACAAGACATAACATCTTCACATTACCAGGCACCGCAGCACCGTCGGGAACCCTCCTCAGAGCAAGACATCACTTCGGCCTACAGTCGTGGCCAATCCGCAGCCCAGCTCCACCTGCCTTGCCGTGAAAAGCTTCCTATCTCACGAGCGGCCACCTGTGCCACCTCTCATCTCCAGACATCTGCACTTGCCGCGGGCCGCCACCCCCGGCCTGAGGTCGTCTATCTGCCTCATCAATTCGTCTAATGGGTCCAACTTTCGACCGGTGGATCGAGCGTTCAAACCGTTAATTAATATATCGTACAGTCCGATCCCTTTCAACAATAGTATAAAATTTGATTTTTTAAATAATTTTAAAAGGATTTAAATATTAAAAATTGTGTAAAAGCTTGAATAAAATATGATATATTTCTTTCATGATAAATGCATTTTTAATTCATTTAGTTAAATGATTTAAATATTTAAGTAGAACAAATAATTTTAAATGTTGATGACTTAATTAGAAACTTCCTAATTAATTTATAGGATTTTTTTGCTAAACATAATTATGATTTTAGATTGTAAAATCAAATATAATGGATAATCAAAAAAATATATACCATATTACTACTTGGCGTATGTTATTATAGCTATTGTTAGTATTAATGAATTAATCTATAATAAAATTTTTATGAGTACAACTTCATACATAATTGAATATATAAATATATATTAAAAATCTTATCCTTATATTTACTATTATCAATCTCATAAAAAATTTTACAAGATTGGCAAGTTATTGTTGGTGATAATAAAATTAGTTTTTTTGTGACGTTTGTTATGTTCTATATCTATTATTATTATTTGTATGGTATTTAACATTTGAACATAAGTTCAATGTATTTTTTATGAAATTTTTTGTTAAAATCATTTTTTATGAATTTTTTATTTTATGATTCTCTATTTATGTTAATGTTTGTTGTCTTTTTATCATGACTCAAAAGATTTGTTCTTACTATCTTCTTAGTAATACTTAATTTTTTTTATTTACAAATTGATTGTCATGTTTAAAAAGTAAAACACAATATGACTTTTCAAAATATATAGTATAATTTATCAAAACATTTTATGAAACATACCTGATGTGTAAATAGTTTCTCTATATGTCATCAAATACATTTGTTATAGCATATTCTCTCATAAGATCAAGGTTCTTATTTAAAGTGTTGAAGGAGAGTGATATTAGATTCTTTAACTTATCTTGCAATAACAAGCTTATCTTTTAGATCTTGCCTAGCATCTCATTGATTATATATGGGCCAAGAAGGTATGGATAAATGAGCACATGACCATTATTATTTTTGTGAAACTCATGATGTCTAAAATGTACTTCAAACTTTTCAATGACTATTTCAAAACATTTTCATGTTGGATTAATATAGCTTATTTATGAAAATGATTTGCTTTAGATATAATACATTGAGTTTGTGTCATCACAAATTGTTAGGATTTGTTAGTATATAAAATTATTTTTTCATTACATTAAGGTAATTTATTAGACACAAGTCTAAAATTGATTAGTACAAATGGAATATATTAGCTTTAGCAATTGACAGTAATACCCAATGTAAAATTCTACGACAACATTTAATTTCACTATGCATTTCCTCACATAAATATTAGTTTTTCTAGATTATTATAACTAACATGTGTTGACAAGCATGCATTCTTATGTATTTTAGATATCATTCTTAAACATAAACATAATATTATAAAATTATATTAGTTATTATCTTTTGTATTTTGACATTTTTTTATTGGGTAAAAAAGAAAGTTAATAGAAACAATAAGATAACATTATGGGTTAGTATCGACAATATATTTCTTATTAGAATATACTATATTTCGTAACTTTGTCATATGATAGATTAGTATCCATGTTGATATTGAATATCTATTTTCTATTAAAAGGTTTATAAGAATCATTTATCTATTACATTTATTTAATATTATACTTTAAGATGAATATATGTTTATGATATGATTGATAGAATTTTGAGATTATTTTATGTGTATTGATCATTTTATAGTCATTTTCACAACATATATTGTGACATTGCATTCATATACACTTGATTCATATTAGAAGCATAGATTTTGTATCATCTAGAAGTATATAGTAACCATTACTTAGAAAAAATTACATTTTTTTTGCCAACTTACACACTTTTAACCAGGAATTAGGGTTTTGAAAGGCAAGTTTCACTTCGTTCCTGTCAATGCGACTTTTCAAATCCATCAACGGCCTCCAACGGCGCATTTAAAGCCATTGATCGATTTTTAAAATTCAGCTCTATCAACTTACCCAACAACGGTACCATCTGCATATTAAATGTTAAGAAGAAAGCGCCGGTCTGTTCACATGGCCGGTATGGTCCCCCGGGAGGGTGGAGCCATCGTTTTGAATGAACCATTGAAAGCTTCATAGAAAGGACATGAAGATCCAGTTTGGGGAGGGGCAGTGTTCAAGTGAGGAGTAAGGGGAGAGATCAATGGAGATGAAGAGGGTTGTAGAGGAGGCGAGGGAAGCGTTTGAGAGCAGGATAACGCGGAGTTATTTCTGGAGATCGTCTCAGCTGAGGGCCCTCAGGGATCTCCTCGTCGAGAAGGAGGCCGAAATCTGTGACGTCCTTAGAAAGGACCTTGGGAAGCACTACGTTGAAGCTTACCGCGACGAGGTAGTCACAGCGTTTCTTCCTCTCGGGTCTTTGTGTGATGTTTCTCAGGCATTTTTCTTCATGGAGTTTGGTTGTAGGTAGGGTTCCTGATCAAGTCTGTGGATTATGCGCTGGGCAATCTCAAGAAGTGGATGACACCCAGAAAGGTACGCTACAAATTCAGGTTAGGGTTTATCGGGTTGAAGACAGTTTATGCTCTGATTTGTTTGGAAGGATGTTTTCAGGTTGATTTACCTTTTGTTTGCTTTCCGAGCACCGGTGCGGTGGTGCCGGAGCCCCTCGGCACCGTCCTTATCTTCTCTTCATGGAATTTCCCCATAGGTTATCCTCTCTCTCTCTCTCTATCTCTGTTCTGTTTCATCTACCCAAGGTGACGGCTTTATTTGCTACAGTATTCATGAGCTGTTTTGCTTATATCAAGTGTTTTTAAGAAAGCATTTTTTTTTTTCAAAACCACATTTGTTAAGTTTCTTTTTCTAAAATATTTATAAATCTTAAAAAAAATATTTTCAATAAACAATATCAAATAATTTTTGAAAATCTTTTTAATATTGTTAGATGTTTGAAGAAAACTTTTTTTTTTTCAATTTTTTTTAATAATAATTGCATCAAGTAAAATTATTGTGAATCAAATAAACACATAAGTTTTTAGTTCTTAACACATGACTCCCACCAAGTATATTAGCTTGTTTAACACAATTGATGGTGTTATTTGAACAAGCAACATGTGTTAAAGGTGGCTTAATTGTTGCAATAAAGGGATTGGAGCTTTTATTTGAACCTAAGACAGGTTTTCTAGTGGCAAGAACAAGAAAGCACAATAACAAAGCTTTTGGATTCAATTTAGGTTGTTGTAGATTTAATTTAGTTCGATTGATAAAGTTGAACTTTGTTCGATTACAAGATAACCTTTTAGAGCTTTGGGAGCTTTATAATTTGTAGAGTGAAGTCAAAGAGAAGAGTTGTAAAGATTTTTCTCTTTATTGATTATTCCAAATATTAGATTTAAGATATTGTTTATAAAAATAAAAACATTAGTCATTTGTGTAGGTCTTAAACTTCTCTAGATGATGTAGATTAAGCCGACTTTATATTTGAGACTTCTTCATGCATATCCTCGTTGATTTAAGAGTTGGTATTTTTGCTTCATCATTTCTTTAAGTCTCTTATCTCTCTCTGATGAGTCGTATTGATGAGAGAAATTTGGATGTGTTTTATGTGGAGCAAATTTGGTATGTATTCAACATTAAGAGTATTTTTCGTCCTATTTTTTGACCTAATTTGTGATCGAGTTAGCACAAATGTTTTGCTCATCTTTTTCATGCAGGACTATCTTTAGAACCATTAATTGGAGCTTTATCAGCTGGAAATGCTCTTGTGTTGAAAACCTCAGAGTTTGCACCTGCTTCTTCCAGTTTTCTAGCTAACAATATACCAAAGTATTTGGATAACAAAGCTGTGAAGATTGTTGAAGGAGGCCCAGTTACAGGGGAGCAATTGTTAGAATATAAATGGGATAAGATCTTCTTTACTGGTAAATAATAAAATATTAATAATCATAATGGTTATGAATCTGTTCAATTGTTGAAGCTATTCTTTCTATATTTCTCAGGGAGTTCTAGAGTTGGACGCCTTGTAATGGCTGCTGCTGCAAAGCATTTAACTCCAGTTTGCCTTGAACTAGGAGGAAAATGCCCAGCCATAATAGATAAGCTCAAGAGCTCCAGGGATATGATGGTCAGTTTAACAATTTCAAAAAGCTATTAAAAGGGTTGAAATATATGTTATAAGATCAAAATCATGTTATGCAAACTGTTATATTGCTTTTGCTTATCAAACTGTACTTAGATAACATTTGTTTCTTCTCATGCTTGTATAGATAACTGTCAACAGAGTTGCTGGAGCTAAATGGGGTCTTTGCAGTGGTCAAGCATGCATATCAATTGACTATATACTTGTTGATGAAAAGTTTGCACCGCTTCTGGTAATCGAGAATGATTAATAAAGTTTTGAATGAAACACTAGAGATTTAATAGTTCTTATTCCTTATCTTGCATAAACAGTTAGGATTCAGCATATAGTTTTGGTTCTTTTGATCTGTTGCACCATTGAGTGAAGAAATTAATTGCTTTGATACATTTAGTGAGAAATAATATGCAATTGAACAGATTGAGAATACTATTGTTGACATTGGATTCTATTGAGTATTGTTGGGCTTGATCATAAAAACATCAAGCACTGATTCAATGTTAAATATAGAACAGTAAGCCATCATCTAGTAGAAAATCAAAAAGCTGTTCTTTAAATCTAAAAACTTCCAAACTTTGACTACATGTATCACACATGAAAGTTACATATCTATTATAGATCATTTTGCATTATTCTCATATGAATTTCACATTTGCTACACATCCAATATTATTATCAAACCTTATCGCTCCTTTAATGACAATATACTAGAACACCGTTGAATTCATCATCATCAAGTAAACATAATAAAATTTATTCTAGAGTAGTCTTCCTTAAAAGTTTGTTGGGAAAGTTTTAGTTTAAACTAACAATTTCTTATTTTGATTGGTGTATTCATCTTTGGGCTTCTCTTGACAAGTCATATTAAGGCTTTGACATAAAATATTTTTTGCAGCCCCTAATATTCTTGAGTGAAAGGAAACTCTTTTCAATGAAAGAGTAGGGACAAATAACATAAATTTATTCTATCTATCTACCTCCATTTTCTGGATATATGACTTTTAGGCAAAGGATCATAATTAAGGACTAAAAAATATAGGGTCTTTAGGGAATGTTTTTTGTAGGCTTTGACCAATATTTTTTTATCAAGATATTATATGTGACAAAATGTAAATTAATGGTTGGATTCTTAAAAGATGTTGCCCTTAAATGGTTCTAGCACCTTCTTGAGGGTAAATAACTTTGAATTTTAAAGGTCATTTTGTTAGCCATTGTCATATATATGAAAAATAAAGAAAAAGGATGCCAAGGTCCTCTCAATTATTTAAGGGGACAAAGAACCCATTTAAGTATATATCTAGAGATTTAATCAAGTAACCCATGAATGTATTGATGTTACAGAAAATTTGCTGGTGGCTCTTCTTGTTCAAGTCCTACTGCCCTTGGGATTGCCTGAGTTACATTCTTGATTCCGTCAATTCTCGATTCCTTGTGGAATCCATTGATGAACTTCTCAAGCAAGCTACCTGTTCTATTGTTTTCGAGAAGGATAAGACAAAAATAAAGGACTATAAACACAAGCTTGGTTTTAAAGAAGCTTTAGCTTGTGCCTCTAAGTCAAAAACTATGAAAATGTCTCAAATTTCTAGTCTAAAAAGAACATCCTTAGGCCTCCTTATGTCATGTATCGTCTATTATATCCTTAATATTATCGTCTAATTGACAACAAATCAGAATTCTCACGGTTAGAAATGAAGACATAAAGTATTATAGATGATACTGACGAAATAATAAAATACATTTTATCTTGATAATCAATCTAATTTTCATCACAACAAAATAAAATACATGTATATTTGTTTTGTAATATCTTTAGAAATATGATAACAAAATAAATCAACATGTATAAGATTGTTTATACATCTCACACCATTCTAAACATCTTCTTTATGTGGATTTGTGGTATATATTATAATGTAAATAGGAGTGAGTATAAAATATCAATATGTGAATTAATATGAATAAATAATAAAGGTATAATATCAAAATTGATAACAAGATATCAACATTGCATACAAAAAATACTCAAAATATAAAAAATATAAATAATAATATTTTAGAATACATTAAATATATACACATTTTTGTTCTTTTATTTCATATTACTTCTCTTTTCTTCATTCTTTTTTTTCTTTTTAATTTTTGTTTTATTTTTTTATATTTATGCCCTAAATATACATTTAAGATTATCTCATCTCAATTGTATCTTATCTCATCTATGACATTTCATCATATCTTGACATACTATTTGTAGGCATAAGCATAACTAACCAATTGTATCAATCTCCATCTCTCATCCCTATACTAAGTGTAAAGTCGTATTGAAGGTCTATGATGGCATCTCATCTCATGGCATTGGTATAAAACCAGTGCCAATAATACCCAGTATCCTGTGTTGATATTTATCACATATCATAGAATATCATAACCTGACATCAAACTAGTTCTTTTAATGTCTAACATTTTGTGCCAGTGCTCATCACATCTCGTAAAGTATCATATCCCTGTATCAAACCAGTGTATATGATGTCCAGCATTTTGTGCTGATGCTCGTCATATCTCGTAGAATATCATAGCTCGTTATCAAACCAATGCCTATGTTACTCAGCATCTTGTGTTGGTGTTCATCATATCTCATAGAATATAATAGCTCAGTATTAAACTAGTGTCTATAATGTCTAGTATCATGTGTTGGTGTGTGTTAGTCACATCTCTTGGAGTAATGAGAATAAGTTTAGAGAAATTTTATTTTTTTAAATTTTTTTCTTTTTTAATAAGGTATTTAACCTTGTTATATTTATTATAATACTCATACACATTATGTTATATGCTTATATTTTATTCTCTTTTTCAAAATATGACATAATGTTATATTATGTAATTTATACATCGTGAATATCATATCATATTTAATTTAAATCATATTTACTTATATCATTAATAATTTAATTTACTCACCTTTGTTTGAGATGATCTCTTAATTTTTTTTCTTTCAATTTTTCTTTTATTTTAGACAAAACAATTTATAATTTATTGAGATCAATTCTTATAATTACATATATCAGTATCAATTAGATATTAGAATTAAATTGACTTCAATAAAATTTCTTACTCTTATTTATAGAGATTTTTTTGTCATGGTTATTGTCTTTAAGGCAATCTTTCCTTTGTATAAAAAAGTTTATTAATTTGTCTTACTAATAATAAATCGTTACAACAAAATTATAATATTTATTGTCTTTTTTATTTTATTTTTTTTCCTATAACAACTATTGTAAGACTTTTTTTCTCCTATTTTTTTAATATACAACAACAATCCCCCTTTTTTTTTTTTTTTTTCTCGATTTTTCATTTTTTTATTTTAATTTATTTTATTTTATTTTGGATTACCCTATTTCATCAGCTAAAGCATAGAGACACCACCACATGCTTGTTGGCGACAACCCAAAGTGTCCCAAAATAGTGCATGCCAACAAAAAAATTGGAAACCAAAGGGAACTCTTGTTCCATGTTGAAAAACAAAGAGATCGAAAGGAGAAATATGACATGAGCTTACCTTTTTTAATTTGCTCCCTTTTGGGTTTCGGATAGTAGCTATCCTTGAAATTTCGTCGAACATGCATTTCCCTTTTGATTGTAAATCCCTTCCATGGTTGTGGTTTGGTGGCCAAATAGCCTCTCAAAAATTACTGTTGTTGCAACCCTAGTTATGTTGATGAAAGCTATGGGAAACGAGGCATAAGGGATTTCGAGATATTTATTTTCTTGATTTCTCTCTTTTATTTATTTATTTATTTCTTAGTATTTAATATTATTTTTTAATAACTTCAAAATTTTATTACAAATTAACTAAGACCAAAAAATTATGCGACAAGAATCAAAATTTGTTGTGAATTTTGTTTTATTCAATTTTATATTCACATTTCAATTTTAACTGATAGTAATTATCCTGCAAAATGTGAAAATACTCATACTTTTAGGTGATTACAATGACAAGTGATTATATTATGCTCCTCAATTTGAGGAAACCTTCACTCTTACATATTATCGAAGCAAGGTTATGCCAATATTAATAACAAAGAGATTATCAAACCCTTAGTCTTATGAAAGCCCTTGGTCTTATAAAGCCCTTAGAAAGAAATGATCAACAATCTACTAAAAGAGGAGAAACTACAACTATATTGTCAAAATAAAACTTTGATAATAAACAAATCCAAGACTAGAACCCAAGATGTTGATATCTCTTAGCAAAATTCAAAAGAACTTCCATGGTGGTTGATAAAGGTAAAAAGAGTATTATTTACTAGATCTTTATTGGCAAGACTTTAGCCTTCATGAAGTTTTCTTCAAAATTTTGATCACCTTTGCGAAGGACACGCATTGCTCAGGAATCCATTCAATGACATCATCTTCATCACTAAAATTGCCAACCCCAAGGTCAGAAGGATTTTTTGTGGAGAAGAAACTACAAAAACATTGCCAAAAGAAAACTTTGACCATAAACAAATCTGAGCCTAGCAACCACGATGTTGAGGTCTCTTAGCAAAATCCTAAGGAACTTCCATGGTATTTGATAAAGGTAAAAAGAGTATTATTTACAAGTTTTTGATTAGAAAGACTATAGCCTTCATGAAGTTTTTGTCAAAATTATGATCACCTCTACAAAGGACCACGTATTACCCAAGAATCCATTCATGACATCATTGTCATCACTAAAATGGCAAACCCCAAGGTCAAAAGGATTTTTTTGTGCAGGAGGAGAAAATACTAGAACATTGCCAAAAGAAAACTTTGAATATAAGCAAAAAGTCTAGCACCCAAGATATCGAGGTCCCTTAGGAACTTCGTAGTTGATAAAGGTAAAGAGTATTCTTTACAAGATCTTTATTGGCAAGACTTTAACCTTCATGAAGTTTCCTTCAAAATTTTGATAACTCTACAAAGGACCACACATTGCTAAGGAATCTATTCAATGACATCATCGTCATCACTAAAATTGCCAACCCCAAGGTCAGAAGGAGTTTTTGGAAAGGAGGAGAAACTATAGGAGCATTGCTAAAAGAAAACTTTGATTATAAACAAATTCGAGTATAACACCCAAGATGTTGAGGTCTCTTAGCAAAATTTAAAGGAACTTTTATGGTGCTAATAAAGGTAAAAAGAGTATTATTTATAAGATTTTTATTAATAAGACTTTAGCCTTCATGAAGTTTCCTTCAAAATTTTGATCACCTTTACAAAGGACCTCATATTGCTCAAGAATCCATTCAATGATATCGTCATCATCACTAAAATTGCAAACCCAAGGTCTTTTTGTGTCTTTGGAAAGCTCAACTGATGTCTTTTTTTAGACAAAAAACTTTCTTGAGATGTGCTCCAAGCTATGTATGGTGCACTCATCAAATGCTTTGGAGATTTTTGCTACCCTAAATATATCGTTATTTTCCCCCTCTCTCGCATCTAATCACTTGACAACCATGCCTATGACTGATTTGCTATAACCCCCTCATTCAAAAATGCTTTACTTGGGAGTGCTTCAAACTGCATTTGAGGCTGTTCACATCGCTGTCAAATTCTACACCTTAGTGGGCATTGTAATGATCAAAGAGGACTTGCTGCAATAAGGTGCTAACTCACCTCTTCTGAGAAACCAAGGATAAGGCTAGTATAAGGGAGAGGGAAGGTGTATAAAATTTGTCTTTCGAGTCAAGCATAACGAAAATGTAGGCCACACAAAAATTGATATCATCCATAATTAGTGTCAAGCCTATTAATATTTGTAAGTAAGCTACATTCACAATGTTTTCAAAAATGCTGTACTTGGGAGTGCTTTAAACTGCATTTGAGCAATTGAGTAAGCTGTTCACATCGCTGTCAAATTCTAAACCTTAGTGGGCATTGTAATGATCAAAGAGGATTTGTTGCAATAAGGTGCTAACTCACCTCTTTTGAGAAACCAAGGATAAGCTACATTCACAATGTTTTCTAATTATTTTTGATGTGTTTGCATAGAGTACATCAGATATGTCTGAGCTTGATCATGATGTCATTGAGCATCGATTCAACGTTACATATGGAGTCTTCTTGGTTTAACATTGCAAAATGTCATTTAACTTTGAAAAATAAGATGTTGTTTGGGAGGACATTAACAAACCAATCAACGTGAAGTTTGCTTGCTAGTTCAATGTCTTGAGTAGAACTCAAATGTTATATTCTTTATAAAAAGCCAATGATATGTGTAGACTAAACTCCCTTTGACAATGCTTACCTAAGAGATGCCTACTCTCTCCCTCAATTTGATGCTTTAATTGATTTGATCATTGGTCATCATTTTCTTAGCTTTCTTAATGTATTATCTAGGTTGCACTAGATAAAAATGGCTATGAACAATGAAGAAAATTTGCCTTCATTTGTTGATTTTGGAACTTATAGCTATGTTGTCATAGTGTTTAGTCCCCATAATGTTGGTGCTATCTACCAGACGATGATGGATTAAATTTTTGCAAAAACAAATAGTTGAAATGCCGAATTTTATGTTGATAACATTCTCATAAAGATCACATCTTTTTTTGACCTTCTTGACAATCTTTGAAAGACTCAACTTTTTGGCACAATAATATGAAACTAAATCTAACAAACCATAGCTTTGAGGCTTTCTTTGGAAAGTTCTTTAAATTCTATGTTTTCAAAAGAGGTATTAGACTAATTCCTAAGAAGGTAAAAACTATTCTTGATATGATGTCGCTTAAAACCACCCATATGGTACAATTGTCCAATTGAAAAATGATGGGCATCAATAGATTTTTTTGTCTCTACTAGGCTAGATGTTAGAGACATTTTGCAAGACCTTCCAAGGCAATTGAAAACCTGAATAGACTTCTGAGATTGCTCATCCAAAAGCGGGCAAGTCAAGTTGCCATTAGAGACAAGATGCTTGTCTCTCAAAAAATTTGCTTCAATACGCATAATGTCCTTGAGAAAGCTCTTTAACATTTGTAAGCACATAAATTTATTGTGCAACAAATGATCCTCTTAGATAGGGACTTTATTCTCCTGAATGATAAGGAATTTACCATATTTCATGATGTCATGAGTTATTTGGGTGCATAATCTCACAAGATTTATGATGGTATTTCCCCCTCATTTTTTGAGACAAGAAATCAATTTTCAAGTTAAACTATGTTAAAAGAAAATTCTAGTGAGCATAATAGATTCAAGTTGTGTTGACAAGCCCCAAAGAAGTAACAATCATATAGGTCAATCATATTTCATTCACCATTAAAACAAACTAGTAGAATATGGGGCTCTCCTTATCGGATTGAAATTCATCTTAGGATTAAACAACAAATGATTGATTTTGAACACTAATTCTTAGCTCATATTAAATTAAGTTTGAGAAACTTTTGAGCCCCAAGATTTTATCATGGAAACTCAAAACATTTTGTTATGATATCTTTTCATTCTTAAAGAGCAAAAATAACTTAGTAAGTGGGGTTATAACAAGCACCTATTACACATCATTGGTAAAAGAAAATTTTAAAAAAGTAATAGAAAAATTTTGAATTCCTTATCAATGTTTACAGTCAAACAAAATAAAGGCGATTGTTACATTATTTGAGTAGAGTCTTCAAATATGAGATATTTAATTTGTGATCCTCTTCGAAGAACTTTTAAAGATATTTGAAATGCTTTTTTGGAAATTGTATCCTATAAATACTTCGTGGTTAAAAGTTTCTTGAGTCAAGGTTCTCATAAAAAGGAAACCCTCAAATTATGAATAGGCTTGGGCTTTCATCCAATCCTTTGAGATGAAGACCACAAAGTGACTAGTTAGAGTCTGAAGTTGTAGTATCTAAGCAAACATGAAAAGAGAGATTTTAATAGTCAACATTGTGAAAGTTATTATAATTTCTAACCTCAATTGACAAGTCATTTCCTAACTAGATTATAAGACCAGAGTCTTCATCTTAATTTGAACAAGTTATGACAAGCAACTAATAACTTAAGGAATCGATAGGGAGCTCCTTCATCCCATGGTGCAAACCTCTACAAGGTTTCTGAATCTCAATCATTGTGCCATAAGAAGTTTTCTCGAGTACCTTCCAAATAGTTCTTCAACTAGAATCCAAGCTAATCCTCGAGTCACCTTTAGGTCTCATTCAAGTGATGCAATACTTCCTCAACGTCTTCTGAGAGGTTTCCCAAATTGCTTCCACAATCAAACGATCATAAAATTCTAGGAACTTCGTTGTAGTTCTAACTTTGTGTAACTAATTACAACTAATTTTTTTAGTTTGAGATTTTTGAAGATTTTTGTACCTTTGACACTTATTTCTTAACATTTGTTAATCATTTTAGGGAGAAAAACTTGGGTTATTATAGTTATTCTCTAGTTCTTTTTGTATATTCTCTCTTTTTTCATGATCATTTTTCCTTATTACATGAACATCCCTTGTAACCTTCACCACATTTATTGGGGATAACTAGCCAAAACTAAATTAAATAAGGGTTTTATTTGGTTGAGTATGAGTGCAAGAAGAAACAATCAATAAACTATCAATTTTAAATATGCCAACATTTTTGTGAGAAAATATTCTCTTATATGGTTTAATGCAACATTGTTGGTCTCCTCTTGACATTGCTGCACATTGAAGATTGATTCATTGAAGTCGAGGATCAGCATGTCCTACAGTGACACCAAGAATGTTGCAAGGATTGCCCAAATGCAACATTTCGAAAGGCTTCGCAGCTTCCTGAAGGAACCTGAAGTTGCTGCCTCCATTGTTCATGGTGGTTCTCTAGATGCAAAAAGCCTGTAAACCTAATGCCCAAGAAACCCTCCAAATTTTCCATTCACCAAATTAATCATACAAGTTTGACAACACACTACTTAAAATTGCAGGTCTATTGAGCCTACCATTCTGCTAAATCCCCCTCTGGATTCTCAGATCATGAAAGAGGAGATTTTTGGTCCATTGCTTCCTATAATCACTGTAAGACATATACTATGTGCTATTTGATAAAAGATTGAACATCATAGCATTCACTTCAGCTTCAGGTACTGCTGAAATGGTTTACAGCTGAAGAATCTTGAAGACAGTATTGGATTTATAAAGGCGATGCCGAAGCCTTTGGTTATTTATGCCTTCACTAAAAACGAAAGCTTTAAGAAGCGAATCGTTGAAGAAACAACATCTGGAGGCGTTGTCTTCAACGACGCAATGGTTCAGGTAAGCTCAGACACCTCTGAAAGCTTTGGTATGTCATATTTCCTCATTCTAGTTCATTTTAAGGAGCAAAACTCGTTGCACATTGTGATAGTTTGCATGTGATACGCTACCATTTGGAGGAATTGGTGAGAGTGGCTTTGGGAAGTACCATGGGAAGTTCTCTTTCGACCTGTTCACCCATGGGAAAGCTGTCCTGAGGAGAAGCTTTCTTATAGAGTTTGGGTTTAGATACCCACCATGGAATGAAAATAAGCTACAGTTAATAAGATACTTGATTAGGTTCAATTACTTTGGGTTGGCGTTGATGCTACTTGGGCTGAAGAAATCTTAAGCCATAATTTAAAACTGAACGGATGTTGTAATATGTATTTTATACATGTATCTTTGTGTACTTTTGTCTATGTCTTCTTAACATTGTCTTATATGGGATTATATTTCGTTGGAAAACATGTCCATTTAATATTAATGCATCCGTTCATCATGTACTACCTCCTAGTTTTGATCCATTGATAGTTCCTGTAGTTCTAAAATTAGAATGTGTTTATGGAGAACTTACTTGTACAGCAGTGTATGTAGAAATCTCCTCGTTTTGGGCTGAAGAGTTGAGTGCTTCTCTGCAATGCATTGAATAAAGATGTTAGAGTCTAATTGATAATTGGTTATTTCACCCTCGATGATCGAGTCTATTTGGGTTGTGAAATTGTCCAGTTTAGTCTTTGACTCAAAGGTGTTGTTCATGTGATTACATTTCAAGCATTGAAATCATTTGTTTCTGGCTTCACATCACTGAGCAATTGTAGAATCATCTACTGGCCAACATGCATGACATAACAGATGGTTTTAAAAAGATGAGCATCAAAATTTAGCTGAAATCACTAAAACCATAGTTTGGTCTCAAATATCTTCAAACCTATGATTGGTTTGCCATCGTCTTTTGCCCTTATGTAATTTACATCTATTGACGACTTAAATCGTTGAAAAGAAACATTTTTTCATCAATCTTGTGATTTATGTGCAAGTATTGCAAGAATGCACCATCCAACAAAACCAACTTCCCATATAGATTTGGACAAAACAAGATATCAAATACCAGGGATCAGGTGCTCAACTTGCATATATTCACAAACTTTTTGACTGCATTTTGATATTGTGTTCCCTGGAATAGAAAGAAGTTAGCATCAATGTCATATGGAATACAAATTAGCAAATTGAGCAAACATAATAAGAATTCAATAAAAAATAGATGGTTTATCAAGATGCCGATGTAAATATTAGCAATATAATTTTGGGTAAGGTACATTGCTATGAAAAGGTTTCTCTCTACATGTGTAAAATAATACCCATCTAAAGTGTGCTTCTTAAAAAATGACCAAATAGAAAAAAGCTAGCAACATGACGTATGGGAGACAGAAGAAAATTAAGCAAGCATAATAAGAATTCAATAAAAAAATAGATGGTCGATGAAAAAGACTGTAAATATGTTAACACTATTACAGTAATCAAGAACAAAATGAGATGACACCAATAACTTTTGAGATATATCTTATGTCTACATGGGATGAGAAGCCCAAACGCTCTTATCAAAATCAAGTAGAATATATAGGTAAACAATATTGAATCAAAAGCCTTCTTAAAAAATACAACAAATTCTTACCGAAATTGAAAGCCAATCTCAAAACCAAATCGAGCTTAAATCACCAAACAATAATCTCCCTTCTATTACTCAAAACTCACAATCAAAAAGTTGAAAGATGAAAAGCTAAATTATTTTGGATGGAGAAGCTAAAACTAAATCCTATTTCTTTTTCTGCCCTCTGTTTTGTCACCACCTTCAGCAATCCTATTTTCCCCATTTCATGCGCAATAGTCTAGAGAGAGAGAGGGTTTTTATTATCCTTTTTTCTCTTTTACCTTTCAGTTATTTGATGCATTTTTAAACCTAGAAATTGGATTTAAGAATAAAGAATTTTGTTGAACATACCTAAAAAATCCCTCAAAATATTTCCATCAACTTGCCATATAAAATTGATTATTTGTCGATTTAATAAAAAAAAATTAATTTTCTTCTTTGTTTAAATTCAATATAATATTTAACAAAATTTTCTCTTATCTTAAATTTTTTATCTTGTAAAACAAAATGATATCAATTAACAAATCTTTAAAACCTCTTCAGCCAAAAACTCCACTCAAGTTCAAGTATAGCTTGTGCTTGTCAATTATTAGTACTACTTTGGCAAGCAAACCAATAGAAGTATGTGCTCTGTTAGTATTCAAATATAAAAAATCATCACGCTCAATCTTGTCTTTGGTAAAATAAAACCTGAGGTCAATATTCTTAGCTTATTCATGGTGCATTTAGTCTTAATCAAGATGAAAACACTTCGACCGTCATAGTAAATAACAGAGTAACTTAGTATAGTTCAAGTCTTCAGACAAATATCTCGATCAAATAGTTTCTTTAACTACTTCAGCAAGCACCAAAAACACTCAGTGGTACATAAATAAAACCACAATAAACTATAGAAAGTCTTTCAAATATGGGCATAACCTATGAGAGAAACTATGCATTCTTTATGAGATCTAATCCTATCATGTTCATTGCTTCCCATATAAATCTCAACTATCACAAAAGCTATTTTACTGCTTCCCAATGAGCCTTATAAAGCTTACCGTTTATCTATTGTTGACACTAATTACATGTGAAATATCAACGGTAATGCATACCATAGCATATAAAACACTTCTCATTGCATTTACATAAGACGCACAAGTCATATATTTCTACTCTTTATCTGATTGGGAAGACAACTGCTGACAAATGAAAGAGACTTGTCAATGAAGAACTAATAGACCTAACATTTTGCATACAAACTCTTTTTAGACCCTTTTCAATTTATCTTTTCTATGACAGATACATATGGCAGCTTTTTGCCTCTAATTATCTCCATCCTAAGCATTTTCTTTGCATCACTAAATCCTTCATATCAAATATAATATCTAACTCATAACTGAGCTTTTGCACATCAAACAAATGCCTTGTTACAATTAATATGTCATCAACAAAAAACAAGCAAATAAATTATACATTTGAAACGTATATGTGGCAAACTAAACAAATATAAAGACTGTTACAAAACGAATGAGTCATCATAAAACCGTCAAACCTCATATATCATTTCGTTGGTGACTACTTCAAGCCATATAAAAATCTTTTTAGTAGACATATATAATGATTCTTCTTAGAAACTTCAAATTTTGACGATTGATGCATATGAATCTCTACTTTAAGATCATCATGAAGAAAAATTTTTACATCAACTTATTCCAATTCCAGATTCTAAGATGCAACCAAAGTAAGCAAAATAAAAATTGAGAGAATATCTTACTAAAGTTTACTACATTACAATTATAACCTTAGCAACCAACCATGCTTTATATTTGACACCTTCAACACCTAAAGTCTTTCCTTTCTTTTATAGACCCACTTGTCACTCATAACTTCTCTTCTATTTAGAAAGCTTAACTAGTTATGATGTCTGGTTCTTTTGGAGAGACTAAAACTCCTCTATACTAGCATTAAATACTGAAGAGCATTTTTTTCTTTCGACAATTGCTTAATAAGTGGATGTTTCTTTATAACCAATACATTGGTTCACTTGTAGAAAAAAAGCAACTACATGAAAGTAAGATGAAACATCAAAAGTAAGCCTTTGATGGTGTATAATTTTATCTTTTGAGCAATTCAAGAAGCAAGAGTTTTTATTGTTATTGAAACTATAGCATTGTCTTCTCCTGATGATTACATATAATAGGATGTTGTGATAAACTCACTATTTAATTTTGATCAAACTAAATTTTGACAACCTACTAGTCTTGTAACACCTCTAAAACTGTCATTTTGTTCTAACCTTTCTATAGCATGGCTAATTCAACAACTTTATCTCCTTGCTAATAGAAATTCAAAAGACTTATGATCAACACACTAAAACCTATACTCCTCTTGGGTTCAACTTATCCTCTTTGGCATAGACAAAAGTTAAATAACCAAATATCTGAAGTACCAAATAATCTATAGGATGGGCTCTTAAAGTATCGCGTCTTCTTTCATCCAAAAGCCAAACAATTGTTTCTTTAAATACATGCAATTTGTGAGTGGCTTGGTCATGTAAAAACTTCTAACTTTTCCCAGAGGCACTTTGTGGTCTCCTAATCAAAAACATTCCAAAGAGTTTTATCTCGTAGGATAACTAAATTCATTTTGACATACTCTTAATATTTCTTCTTTCCCCTCATTAGTTCCACCAAAGTTATTCTTTGTGCTTTAAGGTATTGAAAAAACCTTTTTTGATTAAACATGTTGGACCTTGATCCTTCAGAAATTAAAGCCATTGTTATTATCAAATTTCTCATATTCATACTTTGTAGTGCTTAGAATTCAATAAGGACAAGCATTAATATTAATTTGTTGTGAAAATGATACTTTGTATGTGTAAAAAAAAACTTTTTCAAGACCAAGTATAAATAAGGAAAAATAATCTTCATTTAAAAGCCTTTTATAAAATTTATAAAGAAAATACGAAACTTTTCCCTAAAGATAGAGGTTGAAGTCACATCCAAATCTAACTCTAGAAGCGAAACAATAATTCTCTTTTTCCTTCCATTTTGTCACACAATATTCACACTTGAAAAATCGAAAGACAAAAAACCAAATTTATACTTACAAAGAAACTACAATAGTCTCTTTCTTCAATTTGTCCTATCACTACCTACCCTCTCATGCACATAAATAGAGTTGTCATAAATTTTTTATTTTAAAGATAAATAATTAAAATTAAACTTAAATAATTCACATAAAAATATTTTAAAAATCCCTTCAAATATCCTTAACTTAGTCATCTGAATTTAATCATTTCAAGTTTAGTAAATCAAAATAATTAACTTAAAGCATAACTTTTGATGCAGCATAGCATACAAAAAATTTTTAATGGAACAAAGCAGACAATAGATTTGTAGAAAAGAATGTTAAATGTTTACTCAAATGCAACTGCATTAAGAGGCACACACATCACAAAGACTTGGTTGGAGTATTCCTTTTTCTATTTATAGGACTATCTATTTGATCACATATAATGCTAAACGACATTAACCAGAAACTGCGTGTTGCAACATACCCATAGGTGACCTTTTAAAGAACAGCATCTCAAATATAGATTAAAATTTAAATGGAGCTCAATGAAACCAATTACCTCAATACTTTAGTTCATCAAATAACTAATCAATTTATTTTTTTTTATCAATGTGGGGTTTAATTAAGTGGGACATACTAGATTAATTGCAGATTAAACTAGTTTAAAAGCATTTGTAGGTAATGTACGAGGCAGTAATAATAACAGCTTGCTTAATTAGCAAAAGTATGATTTGTTTAGATGATGTATCAAACAAAATATGAAGATAAACCAACAAATGATGGACGAATAGAAAGGAGAAAAATAAAAGACCCACCTCCCAGTATAGCTGCCTGCAGGCTGTGCATTGCCAAAACTCAATGTCCCGATTAAAGAGGCAGTCAGGAATGATTTGAAAACCCTTGGAAGCTTCCATGGCTTCCTGCAATGTCAAAGGTTTCTGAATGAAGCTCCCGTTGCATTTTGTGCATCTTGACATGAGCTGTTCCTCAGAAATCTTCAAATCAAATGCATCAATCACCTATAGAATGGAGTTGCCAACAATTAACATGGAGCACTCAGCCAGCTTTTGGGTTTGCAAGACAAAAATTCATGTAACTACGACAACTACAGGGAAAAAACCTAGAATCAACTTATGCAAACTTTAGCACTATATAGAGTTTAGAAGCTTGGTCTTGTTCATATAGAACAAAGAATTAATGAAATGATTATTTACTCATAATGTAACTTGGATGAACACATGAAGTAAAAATATGTCTCCTCCATGAGATCGTACGTAAAATTACAAAGGGAACATTTTGGAAGTACATTGTCTGAAAAATAAATAGCAATTATAATTACAATAGTTTAGTACAGAGTAATTGTGTTGCAAAATAAAAGTCTACTGCATTTACTAGATCCAAAAGCAAATGTGGCCGAATCGGAAATATTTGTTTTAAGCTGAGCACAGCTATTCCAAGGGAACCATGGAACTTGCATATGCCACTTGCCATTTGCCACACCCCTCCTGCTGGCTAGGGAAAAAACGCATCACCAGCAGTTTGACAAAGTTGTGGATGGCTTTGGGTTACAAGGGGAGAGAGCCTTAAAATGCTTCATTGCCATTCAATCAACAATTACAGGTAAGATTGTGAGGAGAGAGAAAGAGCAAACTCTACGTGTACAGAAAAGAGAATGAGAGACATGGGGGAAGACTCTTATAACTTTATAGGTCCACTTGTTTCATTATCGGTTAAAGATAAGTGAACTTCCACTTTTAGAAGTAGAACTTGAGATATCATTTCTCAAAATAATGTTTGATTATCCATAGGAAACAAAACTTCCAACAATATAAGGTTTTGTCAATTTTGAAGTAAAAGTGAGAGTAAGAACACATTTTAGAGGATGTCTCGGACAGCTTGCCACCATTTGTTACCACCTGCTTACCTACCACACGTTACTGATTGGTTGCATCCTACAGCCTGTTCGTAGCCAAAATGCCATATGCTACCACCCATTATTTGTAACTCAAATTCAATTTCTTGTCACTAGCTAAACATAGGTCTACTGCCTATCAACCACCTCCGGTGCCCCGTCTAAACTTCCCACCATCAACTGCTGGTTGCCACCCCACCTCCAACGATTGTCAAGCTAGTTGGTCTCAACAGGCGTCTTGTGACAAACAACAACCAATGGTTTGCAGGCTTTCCTTCAATGTGTGAAAGATGAGAAAAATGATGTAAGTGATTTCGACAATTTCATTATCGAAGAAGAGAAAGTGAAAAAATAACACACATTTATTTGGAAAAAAGAGATTTACCTCAATGAATCAAAGAGAAACTTGGGAAGTAACTTCATCTAATTCCTATTTATTTTCTAAGGGTGATGTAGGATATGCACTTTTCGAGAATACAAAGTAGGATATGCACAAGGTGTTAATAGAGGTGTGAAAGGTTCATTAAATCAATTAGGAAAAGAACAAATATGTGGTAAGCATCCAAAAGACAATTTAGCTCTTTGTTATTTGTTAGAAATTGATTAAGATAGAGTTTGAGGGTTTTAAGGGGATTCAATGATTTGAGAGAATTGAAAATAAGTTTTAGTTGGAATTTATAAAATGGAGATGACAAGATTGGTCAACTTTGATTTTGAACGAAAGTGATTGGGACTACACTGGTTGTCGATTATGGATACCTCATAGTTCTCAAATATCAACAATATGCCTTTTGATTTTGTTCAAAATGACCATAAATGTTTCCTTGTTGATTTTACTATTTGGGAGGTCTAGGCCTTGGTCATAACATGCTTGCTTATTGCTTTCAACACACAAAAAAAAGATTATCCATAGGTTCAAATCTCAATAAGAACAAAAATACTAACACAAAAGTTTCACTTTCACTCTGTCATGGTTGATTACAAATTATGGATTATTGAATAAATTTTTCATTCATCTCAAAATTCATGAGACAGCTTATTGTAGAAATCCTATGACTAGAAAAAACCATGTTAACAACATGCATAAAATCTTCGTTAAAATTCCAAGCTAATGAATAATGTTATCAAAACTTTCAACCAAATTAATATTCCAATTAATCAAAAGCTTTTCGGGATTTGATCAGTTCGACTCCTTCAGTCAGAGAATTCACATTAGATTCCTTGATCAGATAATTCATAAAATTGGTTCATTAATTCACAAATAATTATTAATTATTAGTAATCATTTGTATTTATCATATGATAAAGAAATAATGAGGCCTACGAGGGGGTACAACACCATAAAAATTTTGTTTCTTCCTTTGAATCATCGCCTTCCATGTTATATATCTAAAACTTCTTTTTATGCAAAAAAACTTTTCATTTCGATCCAAACTTCTAGGTTCCTAAATAACCTATACATATTGATGGTTAAGATTGAGTGTTATTTTTTTGGGATCATCAAGTATTCTTTCCTAGGGATACATCTTATGTAGCAAATCCTAAATACTTTTAATAAAGTGGAGTTTAACATAGTAGAAAATGTTTAGTTCCATGTCATTGGGAAACTAAGAAATACATATATATATGTCTTTTTAACATTGTTTGCAAAATATAGAACTCTTGTTTGCACAACTTGGACCAATCAAATTGATGTTTACATTAACAAAGAATTTCTTTAAGTTGGATGCCATGATAAACAAATAGATTCCACAAAAAAAACCAAATTGAAGGTCACAAAAATTCTTATTTATCTATAAAAAAAGGTCAAACAATTAGTTAATGCAAGAACATTATGCAAGTCTTAGAAAAAGAGAAATTCTTTTATTGGAATTATCTTGGATGGGAGGTAGGAGAACAATAAGTCAAACGTTATGGAAGGGAGATGGGAAAGATAAAAGAAGGAAGCAATTAAATAGGTGGCATAAGGTTTAAGTGTTGTTGAGTCATGCAACAGTGAGGGGTCTAGCCTTCATGGAGTCATAGGGAAGGCCTGGGTAAGACAGGATTGAAAAGAGGTAGACTTGGGGTTGTGGAGAGATAAGATGATAGAATCTCAATGGATGAGATATACAAAGAAACAAGACAATGATCACAAGAACACAGAAACAACATGTGCATGACCTAAGGGTCACAACCTGGGGGCTACGCTGCAAAAGGATCAATTGGTGAGAGACACTATAAGGAGAGGAGGCATGGTAAGGAGGATGCGATACTATAAGTGGCAACTCTAAGAACGCAACATGGTTAAGGCAAATGATGGCTGGTGGTTAGTTAAGACTTAATGGGTGGCCTAAGGCATATGGATCACATGATTTTGATTCCATGTCCAAAATATGCTTTTTTTTTTCTTAATCCAAGAGAGAGAACTAGAAGAACTTTATATATGGACCAATCAAACATACATACAAAGAAAAAAAATTTAAGAAATGTTATAAAAGCACAATAAAAAACTTGGTATAATTAGACTTATTATTTATATTATTTCACAAATATGGCTATTATAATTCAGCAGACTATATTCAAGCATAAGCATATAAGCATATATATATATATATATATATATAGCATAAAAATTGCTAAAAAGCACGAGGATCATAATGGTTGTAGTTACTAGAAAAAGGTTCCACAGCAAAATGCAAGTTTCTCCCAATTCAGAAAATTACAGTAGAAAAAACAGTTAAATGACTTAAATCTGAATAACTGTTGTTTCTTAAATTACCTCTAGAAGTTGGTCTTCTTTTAGTAGACTCTTCACTTTATATACTTGATTATTTACCAAATACTGGTGTTTTAGGAGCTTGGAATCCCGCGTAAGAAGCACCCTTTTTTCTTTGTGCGTTTGATCCAACAGTTGCCTAAACATAATAAAGCAAATCAAAGCTGAGATAATGGCAATCAGACATTTTATTTGTATTATTGAGCCTTCATATGTCAATGCTAGCTTAGCTATGCTGTAACAAATAAAATTTATATTCACAAAGATGAACAAATTGCTAAAGAATTCATGTTAAGAATGCTACTAGTGGTGCACAAGCGATACTATGTTTCTTATAATATAAACAAAAGCCACTTGCTACGCTACCTTTCCATAAAAGAAGGGGCAAAAAAAGAAGAAGTTGAAGACACATTCATGGAAGGCACCTTGGCTCAGGTTTTTTTAATGATGGAGTAGCAGCATCAATTCCAACACATCGCAGATGTCGTGCTAAGCCTTGCACCTGATGTCATTAGAACAATTCAAGCTTTAACCCACTTGCATTTCTGTTGTTTGACTAGATTCAGCATAATAAGAAGTTAGAAACATCCAATTAAATAAAAAATAGAAGCAAAGAAGCATAGTCATCTACTTTGCCTATTTCTTAGTGTTCCATTAATTTGTTATTTTCTCCTTTATCTAGTGCTCCCTCAATTTAAGCATAAAGGTCTTGCAAAGCATTCCCAACATCCTATTAACTAGCAGCAACAAAGGGGCTTGGATGGAACAGATGTCAAAGATGGCCATTAATAAACTTGAAATCCTTTTTGACCTTAAGCCAATTCTTAAGTTTAAAAAAGCTTTTTATGCCACAAAAGGGCAAAAAAAATGTGCCAAAGAGCATTAAACTAGAAATCAAATTAAACCTTTTACTTCAAAACAAAAAAAAAAAAAATCAAGTATTTATATAACAAAAGAATTCATGCATAAAAAAACTATTAATCTTCTAATCTACTGAAGGGATTCATAAAAAGATATCAATTTCAAACAATAAAAATAACATAAATTCTCACTCAATGAATGTTTACCTAAAGAAAAAGTATAACGTAGATTATATTAAAAAATAGTAAAACAGGCGAGATTCTTACCATAACATCACAAAGAAATCTTGGGCAGCCATCTCCACCAATTACATGATTCCATGGTGGGAGCCCCTGCCAATCACCTTTGAAATCAAACTGCTCTTTGCTATTGCTATGTACAAATGATCGGCGCTCTCCTTTTCTCCTCGAGATCCTAGGTTTTTTGTCTGATTCTTTCAAGATAATTCTTTCACCATACTTCTTGACAATATCAAAGATATTCTCATTTAGGGAACAATTAGTTTCACAAGAAGGGTCCAAGGTAGATCTAATTGCAGTGGTACCCAAAAGTTGCTGGCTCACATAACTAGATTTCATCATGTCCACAGCACTGCATAACTTAATCCTAAAATTATTCTTGCACGCATTTGATTGCATAGAGATTTCCTTTAATCCATTTGTTGTATCAGAGAAACTCAATTCCACAGGAGTGATGACACCTGTCCTGAGATTTAAAGATCAATAAATACCAAATATTTAAGTGAAAAAACATAAAGGAAAAAAGTTAAAATAAGAGTATTCTAATTCCTCATTGGCATTCTCGAGATTTTTCTTTTGATAATGCAACAAAAATTTAGAGCGCGTCATGCTGAGTGCATAAAGTTCTCATGACTATAGACCCGAGGGCAAAAAAAAAATGTAACCTTGTTTCTGCATTGCATATAGTTTGTTCCAGTATTTTCAGCCGTCCCACTCCAAATCATAACTAAGACAGATTAGACAATCTGGGACTAGCCCACAAAAGCTGCTAGTTCCTGGCCAACAGAAGGCTTCTAATAATTCAGGACTATTGACTAATTTCAAAACAGACCCTAACACAGCAATGTTGGAGGGAATAAATTCCACGACCGCTTCATTAAATATCAACATAAGAATTTAGGCTCTATTCCATAACAGTTTCTGTAATGACAAAAAAAAGCTTCTAAAAAGATATTTTAAAAATTGAAGCTCTTTTGATCAGTTTAGCTATTTTTGATAACTTTTCCTAGCAAGAAGTTTTCTTTTCAATAATTGGTACTTCAAAATTTATTTTCTTTAAAATAAGATTTGTCCTTTGTCATCCTTCATTTAGGACTATTGACTAATTTCAAAACAGACCCAAACACGGTAATGTTGGAGGGAATAAATTCCATGACCGCTTCATTAAATATCAACATAAGAATTTAGGCTCTATTTCTATAATAGTTTCTGTAATGACAAAAAAAAGCTTCTAAAAAGATATTTTAAAAATTGAAGCTCTTTTGATCAGTTTAACTATTTTTGAGAACTTTTCCTAACAAGAAGTTTTCTTTTCAATAATTGATACTTCAAAATTTATTTTCTTTAAAATAAGATTTGTCCTTTGTCATCCTTAATTTAGGACCAGACTTTTATATCATCGAGATTCAATGTAACATTTATTAGTAGACAATTTGGTACAGTCATTTCTAACACATTTACTTTTTGTTTCTTTGTTCAAAGTGACACAATTGTTTTTAAGTTACTAGCTCAAAAAATAGTTTATTAAATTTCGGCAAGAGTTTCAAGCATTAAACACCAAAACAAAAGCATAACGTTGCATTTTAAGTTATGTGGCAAGAGTGTGTCTTGTTGAACAAACTTGGGCATCATGCTCCGTAGGAATGAAGAATATGTGGAGGTTTACTCTCCCAGCTCCACAGAATTTCACAGCCAAATTTGTTCAATGAGAAACACTCTTGGCACATAACATTATGCTTTTTTTTTTTTGGTGCACAAGGCTCGAAACCCTTGCCAACAAATAATAGCCTATTTTTGGGGCTAGTAGCCTAAAAATAAATCATGTGTCACTCTGCACAAAGGAGCAAGAAGTAAACGAGGTAGAAAGGACTTAGACCAAATTGCCTACTAGTAAATGTTACATTGAAATCTCTATGATATGAAAATCTGGTCCAAGATTAAGGATCACAAAGGACAAATCTTATTTTAAAGAAAATAAATTTTAAAGCATCAATTACTTAAAAGAAAACTTCTTCCTAAGAAAAGTTCTCAAAGATAGCAAAACTGATCAAAAGAACTTCAGATGAAAAGCTGGATTCCAAGAGAACTTATTTAGTCAAAACTTGCTAAGCTTGAGAGTGCCTTCTTGCAAGCAAAGATCTTTAAGAAATGAAAACAAAACAAAAGACTTCAAGTTAAGAAACCGATTTGCAGGAGCAGCACTTAACCTTCAAACTTGCTCTTGCTATAGACTCAGCGGCAAAGCTTTCATCAGGGAAACTCTCACAGCAGCAAGATGAGCAAAGGAAAAGCAGGTGGGAGAACTTTTAATGTTCTTGGACACCAGAAAGCAAGTTGCAAATATGAAATCTTACAGATCTTGCCAAATGTAACGAAGAAGAGGGTTTGTATAGAGGTTTAGAAGTGTTTGATTAAAACCCCACTATGCACGGTTGGCATGATTGCATAATTTGCCTTCCCAAAAAATTACAACAATTACAACTGAAATGTGAAAATCATCAACAAACAGAAGATTGATCAGTTTAAAAGATTTTTGAAATTGTCTAAATAAAGGTGTCAGATCTGCTGCTAATCACTTTATCCAATCTCAAACCATCCAAGCGTTTGAAAAGGATGCTGCAAGCACTTGAGCAACTTCACTTAAAAATTGTTTAGAAATATTATAAGATCCAAATTATCTGACAAACCGAGTATTTTCATAACAATATTTTCAGGTCTTGAAGCCAATAACCTTGGAGCTAAATATATGCATGCCTTACATTAATACCCCAATACACAGAAAACATTAAAGAAATAGCTACAAGAGCACTCTTTAAAGCAATTTTAATAACCCTTGATCAATGTAATTCTATGATTTATGGAAATTCTTCAATAATTATTTAGACAAAGTCTCAAACAAATGTGAATAAGCATATCATCTATCCAATGTGATTGCAGCCATCAAATTCAACATGGGTACAAAATCAACTAGCAATACATGAATAAAAAAAATTAAGACAACCAAAACCACAATATTTGACATTTCATGAGTCAACACAACCTTGAGATGTTAAAATAAGCTGTTTTGAATAAATACTAACAAAAACATGCATTGAATTTATGCCTCTGTACGAAGAGCACAAAATCTCTGGTCACCAGTGCGGATATGGTTCAATGGCCACTTTCAAGTTTTCAAAGGCAATACCCAACCATCCTTTTACATAGAAGAACTTTCCATTCACAATCACATAAAAAAGGGGTATGATCATGAAGGAAGTACTTTTCCAAGAAAGAAATGCTACAAAAGCTTTTAGCAACATTAATGGATAAATATATATGATGTCACATGTGAAAAAAGAAAATGTTGCACAAAAGTCACACTTTTCTCTGAAATGACCATTTCTATAAATGCCAATCAATCTAACGATAATATGATTGAATAGTTATCATTAGATTTATAACATATCGGTTTGATTCATATGCCAATGTATAATTCGAACAATGCTTCGGAAAAACAGATGAAAAAAATATTCATGCAAAGGTGCATAGGAGTCATTGGTCGATTGTTCAGCTTACTAGGATAGTTAATTGCAACCATGACTCAATATTTCCATGTGAACAGCTCTTAATGTCATTAACTAACAACAATCAGTTATCAAGCACTCTCAAGAAATCTAGAGGGAAACAAAGCAAGCAACACATAAGCAGCTGTTTTAGTTAGTTCAGAAAATGCATCAGAATCAAGGCACTGAAATGGTACTTAAAACAATAATGGATAAGCATAAATGTCAATAGCTTATTATTTGATTAACAGAATAATATAGAGTGCAGGAAATGGTAGCTAAGTGGGACAGACAACTGAACCTAGGTAAATATTAGAATTAGGAATAAAAACCTTCAGTCAGTAACTTCTGCTCAAATACGTTAAATATTTCAAGCAAGTAATGTACGTCTGCTACAGCATATGATATTTGCCCTTCAGTAAGAGGACGATAGGACCAGTCACTACGTTGGAATTCCTGCAGAAGAATTCACAAATAGCATCTCAATAAAAAGAATTACATAGCAAGATAATGACAAAAACAAAGCTACAGATAACAGCAATCCATGCATTTGTACAAGAATAAATAGCTTATACAACTCCAAAAAGTTTTCAATTATAAATAACCTTGCTCATGGAAAATGATTGCATCACTGTGTGGATTAGGTTTCTACGATCCTTTGATAGTTTAGACCTTAACAATAAATATAACATAGAACAGACTAATTAGCATGACAATCCAAGTTGATGGAGAAGCCGCAACCATCAATTTTGGCCTCTTAATCATCCCAGTAAACACTCAAAAGTAATGGAGAAAATTATCTTTATATATCACATACATGCAAGAAAAAAAATAATAAAACTACTAAAAGGTTAGATGACCATTGCAAAATGTTGAAATAGAAACACAACTAAAGCGATGGATAGACATGATTCTTTTGGGGCATATGCACAATATCATATTATATGTGAATTTGTGCAAGCATAGGAACATGCAGATGTGTGTGCTTATGACACAGTGCATATGCCCAAAAAAAAATCATACATATGCAACAAGTAACATGAACAAGAACATATTTAGCAATATGAATTAATGCCTTTACACACTTCGAAATCAAAACTGCCAATGTACATATGTAATATCAAATACATGGAGATGAGTATTATTGCTAGCCCTGGCTCAAACAACATTAAATAAATTTTTGAAGCTGAAGTTAACATCTTTTATATACTGCCCAAAAACCCATCAGCAATAGTTCAAAAGGAATTTGAGTCAGATTGGTATAAACGTTCAGAAATAAATTGGATTAAGCATCAAAAGTCAAACTGCTATTGGTAATAAAGTGAGCGGAAAATAAGACTGATCTTGAAGGAAGAAGAAGATTGGAAATAGGGCCAAACCCAACCAGTTATAAAAAAAAAGAAGATAAGCTGTTATTCCCAATCATGCAACAGATAAACTTTAAACGTGATGTTTGATATAGTCAAATATGTTCCACAATGACAATCAGAAAATCTAGCCTAGTGAGTAAGGTCATATCCCTTCATATTTGCATTCATTACATGAATTTTCAAACATTCCAGGCCTGGTGAGCAAGGTCACCCTCCATCCACATTTCAATCATTACATAAAGACTTTTACACAGCTTTATCCTTACTGATTCTAACATGAAAAGCCATGGAACTTACGTTGTCCCAAAATGTGAATCTTGGGACCATCTTGACACCCCTGATCATATTTTTATAGACTTTCGAGTCATCTCTATGCTTGGAATCATTACTCCGAATTTTTTTCAAATCTAACAACCTGAACATGCTAATATCTTTTATCTAAAAATTGGTTTCTATCTAACTTTAGCCTTTAAATGAAAAATAATAAAATAATTCTCCCTTTCCCCCTCTTTTGGTGCATCTAACATGAAAGAAATTATCAAAATATAATGCTAAAAACCCATCTGCTCTCACCAATGCATTTATTTACATAGAAATTTTCTACAAAAAAGCAAACCTTTTGACCTCAAAATCCTTCCATGGCAATACGCCTTCCGCTACGATTTGTAAGATTACCTTAAAATTCCAATAGCCTCCCAAACATCAAATTATTTATTGGAACAAACATCCAAGGAACTGCCCAAAACTTAATATTGCTAATGGCACAAAATCATCTTCTAATAGTTTTGGTGGGCAAGTTCAGATCATAATAGCAAGGTCCTATTCTGCCTCCTTTGACCACTTATCCAATCTTGATTCAATATCAATTCAGCTTTCAATGGTATGATCTGGGGCCTAGACATTAATTCTTCCAACAATTTTTCTAATACAATATTTTAGTAGAGATTGCCTGAATTTGTATTACTAATGAATAACCAATATCTATTAAGATATATTGATCTAATCAAGAAAATTAAACTTCTAAAAATTGTCATCAAAGCAAAATTCACTCTTCATAATGCTCAAGACCAACATGGTAAGTCATTGTCAGGTGATATGCCAAGAATAGGACTCACTAACAAATGAGGCTCTCCGGATAAGCTTCTAAATAAAGGCATACAACAATCAATAATCCCATCTCAAGGAGAATAAAATATAGGTTATATATATAAGATCCTTACCTTTAAAGGTTGATGTTTCTTTGGAGATAAAAATCTGCTTTTGTCGTGAAGAAAAAACAAAATGGTCAAACATCAATAGAATAGGGCCTCATCATGATATAGAAATCATTATATCATGGTATTAAATCAATAAAATCATTATTATAAGCATCATTCTCAGTAGTTCAAAGTACATTTGCCTCCATCAAAGCTTTGTCAACAAAAACTGCCAAAGCATATGCGTCAATCTCTATCTTGTTAGTGTCATAGACGAAGCAATCAAAATCCGCCTGCAAAGCCCTCACCCATCATACGACTCCCACAACTGGTCACTAGCGTCACAACCATCTCGTCGCTCTCTATGCGAGCACTAATATCAATTTCCTCTCCCACTTGAAAGCCTCAAGTCGGCACCCTCTATTCACTCTTTGTCAACACCTATTTAGGAAAGAACTTTACATGGTGAAACACAAGATGATAACGAAGAAACTTAGCTCCTCCTTCGCAACATCCCCAGTCGCTCAAATCACATAAACAAAATCTTCAAACCTGACAGGATGTCAAATAGGAATCGTCATTATTATAAGACAAACTCAATAAGAATAATTATCAACAACTATTCCAATTAATGATATTCATATATGGAAATTGCAAGGATGATTATCTATTTGGTGGACTCCTATGCAAATGACCTGAAGTTTAAAACTTGAAAGATAGAAAGCAATATGATTATTTCATGGTTGATTAATTCCATAACCAATGAGATAAGAGAAAATTTTCTTCTCTGTGGAGCAACAAAAAAAATGGGAGGCAACAAGGGATACATACTCAAAAAAGAACATTTCAAAACTTCTTAATAGATAGTATTCTAAATGATTTGATTGTGACTAAGTATATCAATACGCTCATATAGTGTTGAGAGCAAAAAGACTTGTGCAAAGAACACTTGTGGAGATGCCCTGAAGAGAGACTCATGTACACAAATTATAAAAAAAATGTATAAATCTCTATTTGGGCTTAAGAAAAACTTTGATGAAGTTCAAAAAACAATTTATGGGATGAAACCTCAACTCAAGCCTCCAACAAGACCTTTCTATAGTCAAACAAGAAAAATCGCAAGAGAAAGGATGTATTACAGACTCAACTATTGCATCTTAATTAAAAATTTTTGCCCTAGTAGTTCGTAGGCCTCAAAATCATAACAATGATAACAAGTAAAGAAAATAACAATTACATTGTGAACATTGCCTAAAGACCAATCATATCAAAGACCCATGACGAAAGAGTTACAAAAAACCATCCTATTGGAAGCTCTCATGCCCGCAAACCAACAAGAACTAAAGGGCAACAATACTATCAAATAAGAAAAATCTATATCAGTTAAGCTCAATCCATTTAACAAAAAGCAATTAGAGATTTTGAAATAATGGACTAAGTAATCACAAGCAACTATATCAACAATGACAACTGGAACTAAATTCTTAGCTCAGAAAACTAATTTCATCAATGTCTTGAATGTTGAAAAAAATAATTTCAATTTACAATGTGATGACAAATTTTAGCCATTTTCACGAGAATATAATAGACATTATAATAGACGAATCACTTTTTAAATTGATTGGTCATAGATCAATAAAAACTAAAAAAAAATATAATACTCAACTTTGTCTTGTTTAGTACCTCAATTAAAAATTATTAGTCAATAAACTCACTTGGGATAAAAAATGTGTCACTAAAGTTTCTCCAAATTCTTGTGAATTTTAGGTTTTGAATTTACAAAGTATGATAAGTAATGCTAAAGTGCTCAAAGCTCTATCTATTTATGATTCTTCTACAAAATTTGATCCTAATTTTCATTGTTTAGTATTTGTAAGTCAAGATTTAGCTTTTGTTTTTCAATTAAAAAGGGAAAGGTGCAATCATATTACAACACAAGTTAGAATATCTAAATTTCCTATATCTATAAAAATATTTTCAATTATTTTTTAATAAAAAAAATCCACAAAAGTTTCAAAATGAAATTTGTTAGTCTACAAAATATGCTCAAAATTATTATCGTAACCATACAAAAAATCACAACATTTTTCATTGATTCATAATGTTGAATCAAGACCATCTATGGTAAAAAGCATTATTACATCTCATTGGTTCATATTATTTATATATGATCACATAAGAATTAAATGGATTTAAAATACAAATTAGAAAACAAACAAAACAAAAATATTTTACAACAATCCTTAGTGGTTAATAAAGCAAAAGATTATACATATAGGCTCCTATATCGACACACCTCAACAAAATGATACAGCCAAAAAGAAAAACAAAATTCTCCTAAAAATAACACAATCCCTTATGTTCTCTACGCATGTACCAAAAAAAAATATGGGAAAAACCTATACCGCAACTTATCTCATTGATAAAATGCTCTCTCAAGTCCTAAACTACTAAAAATTATGTTAAACACTATCCAAAACAAAACAAACCACCAATTTTATATCCCCCATTCCTTTTAAAATATTCAAAAATCCTGTATTTGTACACATCCATAGCCAACACCGAGAAGAAACATGACCCTAGAACCATTAACTAAATCTTGATGTACTCTTCCAAAAAAAAATGTACAAATGTTATTAACTAATTATAAAGAAACTCAATGGTTACATGGATGTTACATCCATTGAATACCAATTATATTAACCTAAATCTGATATTCAAGGGGAAACTTCACACGGGAATATCAACTTTAGGATCTCAATATGGAAATCAATACCTTAGATATTCCTTAAATTTCATCAAATCAAATCAACAATCAAGGTACCAAATCTTCCAAGCCCTTCTTATACAAACACTAATTAATGAAGCCTCAATTTCTTGAATACTACTTATTCCAAAAACAACAAAGATATTTTCACCTACTCTATAAGAAATATGAACCAAATGGAGTGAGCAACAAATATCTCTTGAGCAAATCCAAGAATTGGATTTAGATTCAAGATCACAAGGTCTCAAGGTAATCCTAATCCTAAACCTTCTAAAGTTAGTGAGCTACTTATTGCAACAAAAAAGAGTGTTAAAGAATGCACAAAATATCTAATTAATAAATTTGCATCATATCAAAGTTTATCTATATGACATTTGTGACAAGTTTGGACCATATATAGACTCCTAAATCCATACAAGAATTTCTAAAGATATTGGAATGAAAAACTATCATTATAGAAGAAATTTGTGTATTAGAAAAGAATAGAACATGAAAAATCAAAAAATAACCACCTAGAAAGCATCCCACTGATTACAAATGGATCTTCATAGTGAACTGCAAAGGTGGAAGAGTTGATCCAATCAAGGCTCATTACTAAAATGATTTACATAGTCCTATGGAATCAATTATGAAGAAATCTACACTTTGATAACCAAATTAAACATAGACATCTTCAACCTTTGGCAACAATTTGAATCAGCCACTCCACCAATTAGATGTCAATAATGCTTTTCTTAACAAAAACTTGAAAAAATATACATAAGTGGTTATCCTAGATCTACCACAATTAATGAAGTCTACAAACTAAGAAGTTATTTATACAACTTAAACAAACGCCAAATTTCTAGTTTGATAGATTTACAAAAGTAATGAGACTATATAGATATTCAAAATATTAGACAAAATCATACTCCTTATTAAACACTTACCTAAACATTGTTGCACTTGTCATATATGCAAATGGCATTATTTTAACAAGTGATTATGAATAGATGATCACCATTGTCAAGAACTATTCACCAAAGAATTTGAAATGAAAAAATTGGAAACCTCAAATACTTTATCAAAATGAAAATAACTTGATTAAAAGTAAGAATTTTTGTACCTCAAAAGAAATATATTTTGAATATTATAAAAAAACAAGAATGTATGAATGAAAAACAGGCAAATAAAACTTTCCGTTAAATACTTATCTGAATGGAAACTTATCATTCTTAATATATATGTAGATTGATATTATTTTAACAAGTGATTATGAATAGAAGGTTAACATTTTTAAGATCTACCAACCAAAGAGTTTGAAATAAAAAACTTAAAATCCTTAAATACAATCTAAAAATGAAAATAATTTGGTCAAAGTAAGAATTTCAATGTCTCAAAGGAAATATGTCCTAGACCTTCTAAAAAACAAGAATACTCAAATTCAAGCCACTAGACACCAAATAAACTTAACAAATAAACGAGAAATTAAAGAAGATAATGCATCAATTGATAAAAGTAAATATTAGAGACTTGTGAAAAAACTCATTTATTTTACAAAAAAGCCTAAAATTGGTTTCTTTATTAGTATGGTAAATCAGTCCAAGAATAATTTTAATAAAGAGCACATGCATGCAATTTATAAGATACTGATGTACCTAAAACAAAGGAGCACGTATTTTAAAAAATCACAAGAAAAAAACAACAAAATTTACAATGATGCTAATTGGGCATGATTAGAAAAAGAATGAAAATCAACTTTTGGCTTTTGTACATATGCTTTTAGGAATTTAGTTATGCGACGAGAAACAATTTGTTGTGTCAAGAAGCAATGCAAAAGCCAAATTCAAAGAAATGACACATGTTATATGTCTAAGTATATGGCTAAAAAGACTTCTAAATGAATTGAGTATCATGATTGAAGAACATATAATGATGTTTGTAACAATCAATCATCTATTAGTATCATAAATAATCCAATGCATGTTAAGACAAAGCATGTGAAAATTGCTACACATTTCATAAAAGAGAAGAAACGAATACTCAAATTACTACATTTGCCAAGGTGTCGACAAAATCTTCACTAAAATCATATAAAAGTAGAACATGGAAGATTTGAGTTCCAAGTTAGGCTTATCAATATTTATAACTCCACTTGAAAATAGACATAAAATATTTTGATATTTATAACTCAAATTTGATTGATTATTTTGATATTATGTAAAATATTTTGATTTATGCATTTTTATTTGGTAGGCTATTCACGTAGAAAATTTAGTAATTTATTTTTTGTTGAAGTACCAAATAAATTCTCATCAATGAGGGGTTCTACAATACAATTTTAAGAAAAAATAAAATACATTATTCAAAATTCACTCAATACCCAACACACTATGTTCTTAATGGTGTATCCTTTTAAAAATAATATCAACGGTCCTAATGATTATAAAAGGGACATTTGAGGTGATGTGAACTAAACCTTCATACAGTAGAAGATGATCTAATTGAGCTCGATTAGCCACTACATTTGATTGTACTGATAAAAACATTAGAAGTCATTATTATGATGATCCAATATTATTTCAAATATATATTATAAGCCAATTACATGAGATAGGTAGCATTGCATGTCATTGAGTACATTTGCGCTTGAACTAAGAGCTTAAAGACTATTTTGATGGCTTAACAGCATTGATCAATTGAAGTTTTTTCCAAGATTTACATGAGTTCAAGATCAGAATTGGATTATCTACTAAGAACTAACATATGATGCTTTACCTTCTATTCAAAAGACTCTAAATACACACTATACTTTCCATTGTCATATCTTGTATGTGGTATGCGCATATAAGAATGGCTTGATAGTGAAATAAACTAAGTTAATACTCACCTAAATTCTAGAACCATGGTCTTATACCATTGGCTGATAATTTAATTATAAGAGAAATAAAGATGTCCTAATTTGCCTATAAGATCAATGTTTAGTATTAACCTGAACAAGCATCTAACTTGATCAGCCAAGAGACCGAATTAACAACCTATACTTAATCATGGATCGTAATTTCAATTTCAATCCCTAGAAAGAATACTACTTTCGATTGATTTAAGTTTAGATTTCAAAAAAAATTTTAATGCATTAAATTCAGTTTTAAATATTTTTGAAGTATTTTTATTTTTTTATAAAATTAAAGGTTTCTAAAAAAATAACTAAAATTTTTAAATAAACAAACATAAATAAATAATATACTATATGAATCAACAAATAATTTTTATGTTAATAAAAATATTACATCAAACAAATAAAATTTTAAATAAAGCATTAAAATCTAAACAACATAACCTTTTAATATTCAAGAAATATATGAAACGCTCAAATTGTCTTTATTAGTGTTCACTTTAAAGAAATAATTATTTTATCAAATGTCTTCCAATAGATCAAGTATAAAAATTATTTAAAAAATAAAATAAGATTAATTTAAAAATATAACAAAATATAAATTCTTTTTTGAATTGAATGGAACAAATATATTATATAAACTAAAAATATAAAACAAATTATCAACTAAATATAATTATTTTTCAAAAATACTTACATAGATATAATTATTAAAACAAAAAATAGATACAATTTTTATGAATTAAGCTTAATTTTTACATATATTCAACCATCTATAAAATTAAACGACTTTATAATTCGTATTGTCATTTATAAGTTTAATTAAAGACCATTGAAATTAATTTATTTAAATCAAAAGTTTGATAACACTTAAAAAAAATGTAACAAAACTTTAGTGAAAATCAAGCCTTAGTTTCACCCAATTTTGACAACAATTGACCAATCTAGTATGTGGCTTTGGTCTAAACCGATAAATTATCAAAACCTAATTTTTATAGCTAGTTTCAAATAGGTTTCAAACAGAACCAAGAGTTTCAATCGAAACTACGAATTATGACTTTTATATGTGAACGACATAAGAAACATCATTTCCTTTCTATGGTATAGGGTTGGATTTATTTCGATATATAATTGAACCCATAGGCTTCTTTTGTTATATTAAAAAGAATCATGTGATTAAAAAGTAAATTACGTAGGAAATATTATTTCCATATTATGGCCCGAGTTTGAATTCATTTGAATATCAACTCAATTAGACTATTTGGCTACTTTTGTAATGTTAAAAGCATTATATATATTACACATAATGTATATGGTTCTATCAAAATTTGGTACAAGTAATGCATTTTAAATGTTACTTGTATGCTATGATCCAAATCTTATTTAATTTGGATATCATTATATTGATTTGGACACATATTAATTGAGTTAATAATTAAAAGAGTTTGCTCTTAACCAATCCATATCCTGAATCATGAATTTCATGATCAAATTACAAAAAAAAATATCATTCAATTAAATATAAAGTTTTTGCTCGTGGAAGTAAATTTTCAAGATTTTTAAAGACAAACAATTTTTTATGAACTTTATAAAGCAAAATATTCTTTTAAATAAAATATGAATGTTTTATGTTCACTTTCACATACTGGAGGCCACATTTCACGCTTTAGAATTTAAACTCTAAGAATATTAAGTTCCAAACCTCAATTTGTCACAACCTGATCTCCTCATATCAAGATATTATCTCTCTATGGTTATCCTATACAAACTAAACAAGTTTTATTCCCAAAAAACATTTTGAATATCAAGACCATAACCTCATATATAAGACTCAGAATTATTCATTCCTTTTCAAATGGGAGATTATTCATCCTTGTACCTCAAAAACTTACAGGTGTGCAAATAATTACTCCTTATCCAATGATTCTACCTCTGAGTCATTACCTAACAATCACTCTCTACACACTTCAGTCCCAATTGCTATATACCCACTAGCTTCCATCTAGTTCATCCTCGAACCATATTGTATTATAAGAAACATCACTTTGATATCATGATATCACAAACTAATCTCACTATGTTAAGACATTATCTCCCTTTGGTTGTTTTATATTAACCAAAACGGGCTTTGTAGCTAAAAGGCATCTCGATATTTTAAGATAATAATTTCACATGTAATGCCCAGAACCATTCCCTACATTTTCTAATGAGAAACAATTCATCTTTATACTTCTCTACATAAAAGCCCATTAAAAACTACTCCTTACCCAATGACATAACAATCACTCCCAAACATCTTCATTCCTAAATGTTAAATTCGTTATCCATCGCAAAAATATCTTCGCAGGGTCAGTGAGATTCAATCTTACATTATTAGTTGAATTGAGAGATTGTTCATGCTATTCTTGGAATTTCTTTGGTTCTCTACCTTCCCTCAGGGTATATTATATGAAAAACTAGATTTATGGTCTAGTTTTAACACAACGAAGCCCAAATATTGTAGCCACCAGCTTCTGCTTTTTTGGCATGCTAGAGAAATCCATGCAACTTTGATCTAAAAAGGTTTTACTAGCCGTAGATAATGAAGGCACCTTCAAGTGATTTATCTCTTAGATACCAATTCTCTCTTCTCACCAATGCAGAGCAATATTTGGACTTTTGTAAATTTAGAAGCTATGTTAATTCTTAAATGATTGGCTTACCAACAATGATTTCTAGAATGTAATACTACTAAATTTTGCAAGAGAAGAAACTATAGGAATTCAAAAAAAAGAGAAAGAATGTAGCATAAGCTAATTTTCAATACTTAGATGAGAAATGATTTCTTAATTCCTCTCCTTTCACCTACCCAAGAGTTTATATGAGCATTGAAAGACAATTTAGTCCTTTGAGTCATAAGGTGATAGTGTTTCATTTGAGCCATGAACTTAACCATAATGCAACTATTTGGACAACTCCTAATCTTTCACAAACTTTAATACATAAAAGCTTCAAGGCCAATATAACCTCGAGGAACCTCTATGGTGGCAATAGGTAAGGGTGCAATGGACAGGAAAAGGGACAACAATAAAAAGTATTTATACATCCCTATTGCATCCCTTCGAGACCAACATCGTCAAAGGAGCTTAATTAAAAAACCATCTCAATAGGCTATCACCTCAGGTATTTTTCTTCTTTTTAGACCTAGATGGTCTTGAGAGCTTTCTTTAATTTTTGAAATCCATGAAAGGTCTTAATACTAGTATAATTCTAGAGAATATCTCTAGATTATGGACCTTTTTTTCTAAGGATTCACAACCTTAAATCTTCTTATTTTAACATACAATTAGATGCTCAAATTACACTCTAACTCCCTTATCTTGGGGCTTTATTCATAAAATTAAGATAATTCTATCATTCTTCCATCTTGCCCATACCTAATTATGGTGAGCTTGTGCTTTTCATTGATGCAATAAGATGACATTATTCCTCATCTTGTGGGTTATCATTCTCTATCCCAAGATATTATCTTGTCAAAGGATTTAATTATTTCGTATATTCTAACCACAAATACAAACCTCCTTAAAGAATGTCAACCATTGGTGGCACTCGTTCATTTGGTTCCTTGTCAAGCATCGTTGGCTCAAAGTATTTACGATTGTCAAATTTCAATCCCAAATAGAACTCCATGTATGAAAAAATCTTGAGCTAATAAGTATTGTAATTAACCTTTTTGAAGAAGTTGAAGGGTTCTAACTTGATTGATTTTAGCTCTCTTCCTTCATCCTTCTGCTATTCATTGTCGATTAGTAGCCATGTAAGTCATAACCGTCAAATTTCTTTTCAACTTAATATTTATCATGGATTTCTTTATAATAACAAAAATATTTATTATAATGAATTGTTAATTTTACAATTTTAGCAATGTAAAATTGCAATAAGTCAATAAGAATATCATAAGCAGTTAGCTTTGAGAAATCATTCCTCTCCAAAAATAATAAAAAACTGTTCAGTGCAATATATTAGATAGTAATTTTTAATGTTTGTATCTCCAATTGATTTAAACAAAAATGAAGCCAGATTGCGGCCATTGTCTTTAAATAGTATGACCGCTGGTATGTGCAGCATGTGCTTGGGGCGTAAGAATGTGTGGGATGAGTGGTGAGCACCTTTGGTACCTATGTATCACAATAAAAATTATCACAGATTTCCACAGAAATGCATAAATTAAATCAAGCATCCAATAATCAATCAAACAACAAACTGCCAAAAAAAACTTTCAAAACCAAACCTCAAAATTAGATTTGGGACAATAAAAAAAAAAAGAATTATTCAGCAGTTCGAGAGCAGAACCTTGGATAGACATATGCCAAGAATTTCCCTGCAAATAGTAGCCAAGCTTTTGGTTTCCTCTCGAAGATTTTTCCCCGTATTCTTATATTTAAAATAATAGTACATGCTAGTGATATCAATAAAGGGTTCCACCTGTCCCAATCAATTGCAAAAAAGTATTTAATAGCCAACGTTGGAGTAATAAAGCACAGAACTACTCAAACCTAAAATCACTTCAGGTTAAATTCAGTACAATGTGATGGCAATTTGGTAATAATGGTTTTAAACCTCTAAAATTGTAAAACCTTGAACGATTATATAAAGCATTATAGTAAGAATAAGTGAATTAAAGTATACGTCCTGTAAAAGGAGTGTTATATGAACCATTCCTTTGAGAAACAACCAAGATTCCTCTTACTCCTAATCCTTTAGACACCCATTTGGACTGATTTAAAAAACCCAATCCCAAGATTCATGCGTCAGCAAAAGGATGGACAAATGAAGTGTTGTAGCTTGTGAATTCTCAAGACAACAAATATGTGTCATAATCAAGGTAAAATGAAGCATGTCACACAAGTAGGCTCTCCAACTCCTATTTATTATTCTACTTCTCAATCATATTGTACAGCAACTATGCTACTAAATAAACAAGAAGGACTAGATAAAATAAGTATTTGATGATACAATATGGAAAAAAGAGAGCTTCTAAACCTGAGGAAAGCCAATCTACGAAGATATCAGTAAATTTCAATCAGGATAACGCATTTTAGGAAAAGTATGGAACTACCAATATTTTTTTTATTTTTTCATGTTTAGTCTAAAAAGTATGCTAGTAAAATCGAACTTAAAAACTGCCAAATCTATACACAAAAAAAGCACATCGTAATTTAATTCATATAAGCAGCAACAGAAAAGCACAATATTCAACTTAGGAACAACAAGCATTTGTCACAACTGAAATACAAAAGTATTTCATCTTCTTTGTCCATTCAATTTGAGCAATCTCATTGGTTATTTCAGCAAAGCTATCCCTCACAAATAATTGAGCTCTACACAGTACATAATACCATAGTACAATATATGTGCAAGCTGACCATGGTGCTTAACAGGGAGGTATTTGATGTGTTATGAGAGGAAGAAAACTGCATTCAAGAACTGACTTAGGATCTTATTTTTGGTAATTTTATGTCCAACTTGTGGTGTCTAATAACTAATGTCCTAGAATTGGAATTGATAGAAGTCTGTGATGTACATACTAGATGCCTGGAAATTTCAGTTTTGCATACCTGAAGGTCAGTAAGATATCCCTGATTGTGAGATAATATCCATAACTAAATTCCAAAGCATTGATCATCTGTACTAAATTAGACTAGTATCACAAAATCTGGTTAAGATATTTCAGAAAATACCAAAATAAGAATTGACGATATGGGCTTTTTCTTCTATTGCAAGAGCAAATATTACTCTTCACAAGCAACACATGCACAATAATATCAAGAAATTTACCAAAATAGTTCATCCACTTGAGCTTGGATAGGCTTGTCCAAACACTCACCAAATTATATCATAGCTATTAGTTTTTATAATCCTTAATTTGAGCAAGTCCCATTACATGCAAAACCGACGACCATCTGCTTGAAAACCCAGTCAAGTATTGGAAACTATTAATATGAAAATGAATGACACCCCACCTCTTCCCCTAAAACCACAAAACATTTAGGTTGAACTGAAGATCTAAAACCAATCCCAAGAGATGCCGTCCTCATGCCATAGGTTCACATCCATCTAATCATGTAAAATTTAAAGGATCGTCCACCACTGCTTTTACAATAACTTACCCCTAATCCATAATATAGGTACTGTCCCCTAGCCGTGTGTGTGTCAATTGCAAAACAAAAAATGGAATTACTAATAAGATGGGGAATGATAAATTGTCATTTGGCAGACATTTAATGTAGCTTTTGCTATGTTAAGTCATTTTATTGGCTCAAGGTCACTGGTGAATATAAAGATGATTGAATTATATAGTGTTGAACACTTTTAGCTTTTTCAGAAATTAAAAAGTAAAAATAGAAATTCATTTCACTTGTCATGATAGGAATTTAAAGAATTCTCATTTCTGAAGTTAAGGAATTCACTTTTTGTTTCAGAATATATGAATCAATTCAAGTATATGATGAGTTACTGTGATGTGTCGAATAACAATTTAAACAATATCCAAATAGATATCTTTGGAGGAAAAATATTTGAGGATATTTTTTTGTTCTCTTTCACTCGTATGCACATATAGAAGTACATAGAAAATAATCATTCGAAGGAATTACAAAAAACAAAATAGGAAATTAATAAATCGAACATGCAAGGTACAAACTAGTAATAGAAACGAAATAAAGGTAAAAAATTCCTATATAATACTGCAAAAATCTTTAAATATTATAGTAATAAGAAAAAAAATTATTGCAGAATTACTAAAGAATTAATGAAGAGGTAATGAAAAACAAATTATTATAGAACCATTTCAAGATTATTGTAGTAATTGACGACAAAATTCTACAAAACTATTTTGCACTCTCCTTAAAATTGGGTTAAATATGTTGTTCACACGAATCTTGGGTCTTTGATCTTCAAACTTCTTATACAATAGTGCTTTATGATATCTACAATTTCAAGGCACGTGAGAGTAAAGAACAATTTGATAGCTATTTAATTTTGTGTCTTGGTTCTATCATGAGGAAAAAAATTTGGCATAATTTTAAATAAAATTTCTAAGTGCTTTCTTGCCCAAATTTCCTAATAAATGTCATGGATCATGGCCTTAACCTCTACAATGCCAAAAAAAACATGTCTCTCAATTCTCCAAATTACAATATTTTCTTAAAACATAAATGCAAATCTTCAAATATAGATTGAGCTAGCCCAAGATGTATCACTGTATCTTCTACATCTATTCCCGGGGTACATTGATATATTAGCTTATGAGACTAAAAACTAAGGTCCAATATACTATAACATAGATGAGTTTGCCAAATAGTCTTTAACATCAACCATTATTTACCAAATCACCTTAGTAATGGAATCTATGGCATTGTTATTTGTTCTACAATCCAACATCCCATACTATGAAAGTAAATCCAAGACAAATTTGAATTGAGAGACATATATACCACCCCTTGGACTAGAAACCTCCATACCCTCAAATTATCGAAGATCTCCTAGGTGGTTGATTTAAATCCCATGGCAAGCACACTAGTAAGATGTCTTTCTTTCTCTAATTCCCATGTGACAATGTTGTCATCAAAAAAACGAGAATGGACATTAACATCATAAAATCATGACATAGAAAGTGTGAATAACATGATATTGATATTATCAATGTAATTTCACTATCTTCAATGTCTAGTGATCAGATTTCCCTCAATTTTAAAGATGAGTACAAACATTGAAAATGAATGAGATATTTAATGAAGATTTGTATAAGTGCCTTGAATTTGTGAACTCAAGAATGCACACCATTTATGAGGTAAGTGGAGTTGAAAACTATATTTCCCCAAAAATACTTGGGTACATCGATTAAAAGTAAGAGCAAACAATTAATCTAAAAAATATCTATTTTTTCTTTAGTGTTATGCCATTTTGTTGGAATACATCAATACATAATATTTTGGACATAATACCTTGGCTTGAAAGATAATCACTAAGAATTGATGCAAAATATTCTTTTTCCCATAAGATTTGAATTTTTGTTTGAAATTGTATTTCAACTCTATTTTAGATTTTTCTTTCAAAAGAAATACAGGCATTAGTCTAGAATGAACATTCATAAATGAGACAAATCAACAAGAATCCCATGATATGTATTTTTCAAGATGACAAACAAAAATTATTATAAAGCATTACAAAGAATGAAGACCTAATATGATTTCGAAAATTGGTAAACTTTATACTAAAACTGAGTGTTTATTCTTGGAAAACAACAAAACAATTCTCCCAAAATGCACATAGATATGTAAGCCTAGACATCCTTACCATTGCCAATCAACCTACCCAACTAAAAATCACAAACATTTTTGAAAACCTTGATGATACATTTTTGTGCTTAAGTTGTTAATGGATAATATCTTACATTACAAATAATATAGGCAATCCAAATAAAGAATAAACTAAATTCAGTTAAGAGTTGAGGCCATTCTTCCTATTTATAACACCAAGATTTTGTGCCGTCAATATTTCTTTACAATTCACTTCTCATTACATTAATTAAAGCTGGTGAATAACATTGAATCTCTAGTCATGTGATTTGAGGGCAACAAATCTATCATCCATACACTCAATTAACCTCTTCTAAAACTAAAAACTTTAAAGAGAATTCATTTATAAGCTACAAATCCAAATGAAAAGATTAAAGAATGAAGAAACATTTTGGGACTGGGTAAAGAGGCTTTGAAACAACTCCACTTGCTCTTTGCAAAAAAGTATGTCCTTTAAAATATTAGGTTATGAAAGGATATCCCGAATACCAGTAATCAAGAATGCTCTTAATTTCATCAAGAATTCTCTCAATTTCAAATAGTTTGAAAGTATTCAAAATATGTGAATAAGCCCCTAGTGGTTTCCCCATCCCTTAGATAGTATGATGAAAAGGATAGTTCACAGCAAGTTCATTTTTTATGGAAACTTTGAGGCCATTAGCCCAATAAAATACTTCTACTTTAAAAGCTAGTTATAAATAGAAATCAGGAGTCAACTATCAAAAACAAATTATCTTATGAGCACAAATGTAAAGGCCCAAACAAAAAGTATATAATAAAAAAGAACTAAATAACCCAAAAAAAAAACGAAACAAAAAAAAATAATTATGGTGAAATGATGAAAAAGGGTACTTCGTAGTCAAATAAGAGCATCCTCCAGAAGTGATAAAACTCAAGAACTAGTGGTGTGGCTCAATAACAACACAACAACAAATTCAGTCAAAGAGCAAGATGAGTAAGTAATAGGTTTTGATGTTTTATAGTCCAAGTTGAATGACACAACCCAATGGTCATAATGGAGGTCACCAAATCAACATGATTTTGTTGATAAGCTAGTGATGAAACAAGGTTAATTACAATTCAAGATAAAATGAACACGAAAGCCTATCCACTAATCATAATATATTTTATATCAGCACAAATAAATGGTTTGAGATTTTGACATGTTATGTCTTTAGTGAGGTCAAAGTGGCTTTGAAGTTTCCTGCATTTCTTTGTAGTTATATATAAAGAAATTACAATAAAATAAGTTTTACAATGCCAAAAGAGCATGCCTTGCACCCTTAGCCAATGAAAAGTCTTTAAGAGAACAAAGATCCTATGACAAGTAAGGGAAGTTAAACATAGTTCAAAAGTTGGATCTTCCCTATTCAATAGAACTACAATTCCAACAAGATAATCATGCTTCACCTTGCTGTAGATGAACATCAATGCAGATTGCAAGTAGTTATGCACTTACAATTTATGCCTAATGATAGACAATAAAGTATTGTAAATGGCTCCTAAATCATTGGCAAAACGTCGGGTAATTCCAAGGATGAAATATCCCTTGTGGTAGTTTAAAAGAAGTATTAGAAGCCTTATTTTAATTAATGTTAAGGTAGTTCATACAAAATCATCAGATATAATAGTACTAAATCCAGTAGGCAAGGGCATTTTCTTAACCGACAAAGAATCAAAAAATATTGCAAAAGTTGTCATCCAATCAGTAGCAACAATTCCTTCTCTAAAGACATAAGATAATTGGTACCCTACAAAAGACAACTCCCAAAGAGGCCTACAAGAAGTGCTCTCCAAAATCCTCCCAAATAAGTAAGCTAGTTTATTCATCACAGCCAAAGAATCTAATTCTAGCCATATTTTATAAGAGTTGTCAAACCAATTGACACCAATGTAATCACCACAAGGACAGTTAGCTCCGCAATAACACGTGCCATGGTTAAAAAATTCATGTCTAGAAAAGGCAAGAAGCAACCAACCATCAAAGTTTCAAATCACAATGCTAAGGGATAGGGAAGACACCAAGAAAAGGAGAACAAGCAGCCTACATGGCTCAGGTGGTTCCAATGGCCCAAATCCAAGAATGAGATCAAATGTCCTAAAGATTAAATGATATAACGAAGTAATACCAAATGTCTCATGATACATTTGGAATGGAGCTTACAATTTCTATTGTGCTAGAAACAGCAAAAAACGTAGCCACAATAATTGAAGGCATATATCATGTTCTTATATGTGTGCCGCTACATATAATGTATAATAAAAACCAAGAAAATAACATGAAGCCACAGGACATACCGCTGAAGAAGGAGACGACTAGTCACACCATGACATAGTAGATCAAAGAATGCTCAATAGTTTTAGTGCAAGTGCAGCCCCATAGGCAGTGTTTATGGGACCTCAGTTCGCACACAGAGAGCCAATTGTGTGTTAGTTGAGCACAATAGCAAAGGAGCCAGAGAAAAGCATGAACGCTGCCATGCACATAGTTTCCATGCCTAGGCACTGTGATGTGCGCGCCTAATATCCTTGTCTAGGCAAGTGATTTCAAGGGTCGCATAGCTCAGCTTTGCTACCTCCAAATTGCGTCGCACCAAAAAGTCACCTACACCCCATGGCACACAGGATGCAAATAATCCAACAAACAAATTCTTCCTGAAAATATGTCATGATAGTGTCCCAATCCCAATTACTTGACCTATAAAGGAAACTTACAAGAGACCACGACAATTCCAAATCCATATTGATAAATGTCGACCATACATCCAAAGCACTCAATGTCGACCAGGTCACCAACAATGAAAAGCAACCACCAAACGAAGCAGTCACCATGATGAGAATGAAACATAAGGTAGCAATCCCCATACTTGGCCTTCATACTGTGCATCTAGAGGGACTTTCATGAGCCACAAATCACCATGTATGGAGAGCAATAAGATTCATGCACCTCCCAAAGTTTGTGAATTTGCAGGCCACCCATTTCCTTTGGTTTAAAAATGAAGTCCCTGTGAACTTAGTGCAACGAACGATGGGGATGAGATTCACCCCCAAAAAAAGCTCTAACGATTCTCTCAATCAAAGAAAGAACAACCATTGGATCCAAAACAAAAGACATATAGTACATAGGGATTGCTGAGAGAACAAAATTGGTAAGAACCAATCAAACTGACAAAACTAATTGTCTCTTACCCAGCTAGAAAGCATATCAATAATATGCTAGATGATTTCGACAAAATCAATAGCCTTGGGACTCCTACCTTGATTAGAATGCCCAAATACATTCCCTCAATATGCTTCATTTTTTAACTTGTTTGTTATCATCTTCTTGCATCTATTGCTCATGCCTTTATTGAAGATAACACTTGACTTGAGACAATTTCCCTGCTACCTGACCAAAAACCCATATTAATGTAAGATATCCGAGAATATAAAAACAATCAACGAGGTAACAGACAATAGAAGAGCACATCGTCTACGCACAAAAAGGTGCAAAGCAGTAAGCAAAGACTTGCAAACATGAATACACAACTTGGCCCCTTAGGCTTAATGCCGATGAAACTAAAGTGAGATGTTTCAAACAAATGATGAAAAGTTATGGGGATAGGAGGCATCCTTAAAGAAGAGCACAAAAGACAATGATCATAGGAAGGCACTTGCACAAAGAACACCATACCTAAGTTCAGCAATGCATGTCTAAACCCAGGCACAAACAATGTCTAAAAATCCCATATGAGGAAGCATTACATTTGAGGAAATCTTAATCGATGGAGCCGTACATCTACTAAATGTCAACTTATAACTATGAGGCACTCAGTAAAAAAAGAGATGAAAAGTAGATTACTAATCTCTTGTGCCAACAAAACATTATCTAAAATAGACCAGCCACTCACAAAAGCACATTGTTTATGGGCGGGGCAATAAGATCTTGGAGAATGTTCTGAAGTCTAAAAACAAAAACCTTCGCCACCACCTTATAGATGGCGTTACACAGACAAATGGGTCGATATTGACTAAGAGAAGTAGCGTCCTTGATTTGGTAATAAGAACCACTAAAATGCCCCGCCATTGGGTCGACATATGTACAATGGTGAAAACCTCCAGAACACGTCCTTTTCTATGATGTCTTAAAAACCTTTCAAAAAGAAGCAATAATGCCATCAACGCTTGGGGCCTGGCTAAAACTTAAAGGCCAAATAAAGCTCTAAAACTTAGAGGATTTGATGAGGGCAGCCAGCATACCCACCTGAGTAGGATCAAACCGCAAAGCAAGGATATCCATAGGAGAGTTGGGATGCTGTGAAGTGGTCCACGTTGAGTGAAAAAAGTCAACATATCAAAAATCCTATCATGGGAGGTCTCCATGATACCTTCCAAATAGGCAAACTAATGAATATGATTGTCCTAACATCTTGCTGTGGCATAGCATGAAAGAAACTAGTGTTACAATTGCCAAGGTGGGCCAATCTAGATTTAGCACATTAGCAATACCAAATATTTACTCTAGCAAGCCCATTGTAATATTGTGTAATAAGATCAACAAGACATTGGTGCTTACCCGCCTGAAGATGGCCCCTCTATAATTTCCTTACAATGTAAGCAAAAAATCTCCTGCTCAAGCTACTAGATGGAATTAGTATGCCTACCAAACTCCTACTTTCCCCACTTGCTAAGGGCACAAAGAGTTATGGAGAACTTATTACATAGTTTAGAGAGAGTCGTCCCCATGGCATGCCTACTCTAAGTAGAGAAAGCAATATTCCAAGCCTCAAGGCTAGTGAACTAGATACCCTCAAATTTCAAATAATTGCCAAAAGAAACTCGGTGTTTTAATATTGAAGAAAAAAGGGGAAATGGTTCAAACCAATGCTCATCAGGAGATCCACAATAGTTATATGAGAAAGACTAGAGTGCTGGCACAATAAAGAACACTCTATCCAATCTCTTAAAAATATCAACCAAACAAGATTTATTGTTGCACCAAATGTAGAAATTGCCAATAAACCCAACATCACACAACTTAGTGGCACAATGAATTGTGAGAATTCCTTAATGATAATGAAGTGGCATGCCTTGTTTCCCTTGTTATTTTAAAAAAAGATGACATTGAAGTCACCAAAAAAACCATGGGGTAGCTTCCCATCAATGGTTTAAGGAATAAGGTGCCATATGGTCCCAAATGGCAAAGTCCTTTGATGCATAAACCAAGCAAAAAAGTCACAATGAGTCTCCTAAAACATTAATCTTAAGAATAGCAGCTTGTTTGATATGACAGAGAATGCAAACCTTGGCAAAGGTGCACAAAAATAATAAAGCCATCAGACTTTTCCAGGGCTCCAATGAATAATCACAATTTCTCCCTAAAAGAATTCAAGCATCACAAAGAAAGAAAGATGACACTCTTTTTTCCAATAGTCATATCAAAAAAATATGATTCAGGAAAAAAACTTCTTGCAAGTCATACCTCAACGGTGTAGATCTAACCCTCAATCATTCCATTGCAAAATTCCAATCATGGAGAAGGGAAAGAATAAGAGGGGCACCACCTTCCTGACATCCAAGTAATAGACTTTCTTATTGCTGAATAACTAGAGATGTGGACCTGGATCATTCAATTTGTGACTCTAATTCTTTGAAGTCATTTGGCAAAACACTTTACTTGAACCCTAATTTGCTAATTACAGGACCATGAAAAACACTATTGTAACACAATACTGACACAATTGAGTTGAATCATCACAAATCATATCAATCTCATCCTCTTTTGGATCACTGCATCAAGGATGACTCATATAATTTGCACATGGAATAACCAATACAAGTTGTTATCAATCTACAATGGATGCTTGCCTTTCTCCAATGCATCAGTCAGGGCACAACAAGGAATAACACTTGCATGCATGGGAGCGTCTGCATGCAAAAGTGAAGTCTGTCTTTTGCAGACCATGCACTACACATAACATTCCCGCCAATGTCATTCGTTGAGCATTATGTCCCATTCGTGTGTCCTTTAGGGTACCCTTATGCTTAGAAAATTTAGCAACCATCATCCAAGAGCCCAACTTTTGCATGTCCTACACATCTTCCACCCTTAAACCTCAGGAAGGGTAAATGTTTATCTAATAAAAATAATTTAGCCTCTATCAATAACCATAAATTCTAAGCCAAGAACAATTTGAACACAATAATAGTGAAAAAGATGCAAACTATGCATTAGATGATATAGTGTAACATTTTACCTTATAATTCAATAGAATAACTATTAAAGATTACAAATATTATTAGTTTTTCATTGCTTGTATCTCAAACAATTACTAAATGAGATTCCATCCCAATGTACTATCCAATATACCATTGCTCTAATCCATTCTAATCTTGATTCCTTCATGAATCATACTATTAATCTTCCAATTTAGGAGAAAAGGAACAATAACAAAATTGGAAGCCTTTGCTTCTATTGCTAGGGCTTCAAAACACTAATTGAGACAAAGACTTATTTGGTTTCATTATAATTACAACAGATTTCTGCAAAAAATATACGTAAAATAATTCAAATTTAGATGACATTAACCTTCCACCCAAAAAATAGAAATATCTCTTGATCATTAGAATATCCTTCAATTTCAAACTCTCTTATTATTGATTGAAGAAAATTCCTTCTAAGCATATCCTTCAAAGAATATTCCTCGCATCCCAATAGCTTCTTGAAATCCTCCCCATATGCTCAAAGGGTCCTCAAGTCAATCCCTCTTTACTTGGAATTCTAGAGCAATATACTATCCCGACAACCTATGCCTGGCACTTGGTTATCTTTCTCCATGGTACCCATGTTCTTGAAATGGTGAATTATCTCAACTTATGCTAACGCTTGTTGCACATGTTACTTGAGACTTCATTGTTCACCCATACGCCTTCTCAAGGCTTAAGGAGTTGTGCTCAAGTCCTAAAAAAGATCCTTGAGTAGAATGATACTTGAGGGCTACTACTTCCTTCTTGATGTTTCACTCAAAAGTTTTGCTCATGAGATTAATCGAATATCCTTCCTTTAGGTTTGCTTCCCCTTGAGGGATATTGTTATGCCTTTCTCGAGGCCTTACACTACTCAATGGAACTTGACATGCCTTCCTAAGAGCCTTGCTTTTCCTTCTCCAAGAATCTATGCTATTTGAGAGAATTTGTTATGCCATCCTCAAGAATCGGCACGTCTCAAGAAGACTTTCTTTCCTTTCTTGAGGCCTTTTTTCGTTGTCTTAGGAAACAATAAGGCCTCTAAAATCTTCCTCTATACTTATCTAGGATAGATCTTTGATCAAATATCTGCCTAATTTGCTAAAATATATGACCCCCAAACGGGCTGATTTGGAGAGGATGCTACGTGAATTGCTTGAGAAAACATCTCACAAAAAAGCATGTATTATGATGGAATTCTTACTCATAGCAAGAATGGTAGTATTCTCAAATGACAAGCCACTACAAGTATAGGTCTATTGATCCTAAAATTGATTTCAAAATTGACGAACAACATTTTCTTCCTCTAGGAATTATTAACATCAGTTTGCATGAGTTAGGTATATAAGTGAAATAGCTTCCAAAATGAATAATAAAGTGGTTTGTCATGCAATTTAGTCTTTCAAATGCTATTAACACATTCATATCAAGATGAACAAAGTATCATCCCTTTATTGGCACATTTATAATCACACATTTTGACGGCATCTTAGATTATAGTATAGATCACTCGCAATCAATTCTTCAGCTCTAAGTTGCAATAAATTGTATGATAATATAAAAAAGGGCATATCAATGACTTACAATTATATTTTTAAGTTTTGAAGCATTGATGAAGCTGTTTCATTAGATATAGACTAATTAAGAATAGCTTATCTTGATAACAGTCCATAAAATTTTGTATTTTTTCAAGGATTAATTGTTTCTCAGAAAATATTTAGTAGAAACTTCAATAAAACCTTGGGTCCCAACATTGATTAGAAACGGTGCTCAACTAGACTTTTACAATGGATCATACCTCTGATAGCATCAAGGAACTTTTTATTCATTTCTCCTAGGTTGAGTTTTCTTAACATTAGCAACGAATTTGAGGTTTCTTAACATGATTCATAGGTTAGGACATTAGCAATGATTATCCAAGAAGGAACAATTAATTTGATTTAATTGTCTGCATTCCATGTCTGCTTGACATAAATTCAAAATAACTCAATGATTTCCAAAACTTATTGTTTTCTAAAAGCCTAAACAAGAATTGATTTAATAGAATGGCCTTAGAATCTGCTTTGTACTGCACCAATTATTGATCTAGAATTATACTCAGTTAGACTTTATTTTTATTCTGCATGCTTTATGCTTGAACCTACAATTTTACAGCTGAGCAGCAGTCACGAAAACATTTTGCATGCTTGAATTCATATTGATATTATTTAGGAAGTTCTAAAGGATTGTTTCATCATCCTTAACACTAAATGGCAAGTCTAGACCATCGATTCTGAATCACTTGTAACCAATTACAATGGTTTAACTCTAAGACAAGAAAACAGACAGCAGGATTCAGATTCAGACCTACAATTAGTACTTAGGAAAGTGGCTCAAAAAGTGATCTGCTAGACTAGAAGTTAACCTGAACAATTCAAAAATTGACAAAGAACTGCAAGGTTAAAATTTTCAATGCCTTTGGCCTAGCAAATATGCTACGTTTTTTTTCGATCTAAGTATCAACAGCAAATAATTTTCAAGATCACTGTAATGGGTTAACAACAGCATTAGAAGTAAACAAGAAAAAAAGGGGGGAAGCGAGAGATTACTCTATCGAATCCAGAATGGAAACCCTGGGAAGCGAAGGTTGAAGAAAGATACACTAAATCCTGCTTAAACCTGAACCCCAGCTTAAGCACGGAGGGAGAGACGAACATCTCCCTAAGAAGCTCCCAAAGAGCACCGAGACGGACCGACAGCAAGTCCACAAGGAAAATTATCGGATTGCCACCGCCTCCAAAGAGAGAAAAAGCATCCCCGCGGCTAAACCTGCAAGCAATTTGGAGGAGAGTAACCGTGGGAAACGATGGCCCGCCGCCATTGCCAGCAGATCCATCTACGCTCCGGCGAGATCCAAAGGGCTTCCACTCAGCATCGAGCCCCACGACGGACGAATGACGGACAGCAAAGTCAAGACGAGAGAACTCCGGTGAGTCTTCCGAAGTCACCATGAAAACTTCCAAGGGCGGCAAGGTAGCACCAATTTCTGCAGGCTTCATGGAGATGGGAAGCTGTGACGAATGCTCGGAAGCAGCGACCGTGGAAGCGAAGAATCGGTAGATTAGGTCAGAGCCACGGAGGAGCGCCGCGCTGGGTCTTTTGAAACAAAATGACATAAACGTCCGTCGCTCATGTTGACGACAATCCAGAAGAATAAATCATTATCAGTTCTAACTCAGACGACGCTGCTATAATTCAAATTAATTTTTTTTTTCAAAATTTACTTTTAAAAAATATTATTTTGATTAAATTTTATTTTTCAATTAAGTAAAAATTCTGCATTTTGTTCATATATATAATTAAAATATTTTTATTCAAATATATATTTATCATAGACTTTTAGGCAAAATTAAAAAATACTAATGTATTCAAATTAATGTATTATATAAAAATTTTGAATTCCTTCTTAGAAAACAAACTTTTTTGATATTTTGATCTATTTTAACTTGGCCACTCGTTCCAATGCCAAATATTCATTGTTTCTTGACTCAAGCAAAAACTAATCACCATCAATTATAATAATCAAAAAATTATAAAAATTAACCAATGATAAATATTCTATTTATAATCATAATATTCATTTAAATTAATTTTTTTGTATTTAATTGTCTATCATATGTTACACTATCAATGTGAGTAAACCCTCTTAACATAAAAATATCTAGACATTGGTTGAATCTGAGTGATATTATTAAACAAAAGCAATCAAATTGCTTGTTATTGGAATTTAGAAGGAATTCATATGTCACAGAGAAAGGAAACATGCCTCAGAGATTAGCTACAGGCATTATGTAGTAAGTTGCACGCGAAGTGTAAGCCAGCTTCTTAGATTCCTTGAGCCTGAACTCGATCGAAGTCACAATAATACTTCTGCCCTGCCGAAGGATGCGTCCTTCAACTTCGATCTTGGCCTGTAAACCAAGATTGAAAGGTCACAAGGTCTTAGTTTTGCAGAAGATAAAGCAATGTTAATAGAAGCTATATGATTTGATCATTCAAAGGAATTATGCAGAAGATTCCTTGTACTCGTACATGAGACAAACATCAAGTAGATCACTTTGAAGGTATTGCAATCCAATGCTTGGTTAGTCGAGAGGAGAACCGTCGTCATGAGGGTCTCTACATTTGGCTGGCAAAGATGCTGATTGAGTTTACTCCGAAAGAATGTTGGTCGAATCTATTTGGTCAAACTTTTCCGAGACCGTGGTATCGAATAAGTTGTTCACTAGATTTTGGTAGGACAAACATGTTATGTAGTTGTAAAGTGCGGTAACATTCCTCTTGGAGATTGTCTCAGAGAATTATGGGGATTATGTAAAAGATATGTTAGAATTTGATTGTTCATAGTCATTATAATAAATGAAAAAGGAAAATACTTTCGAATGGAACATCCAAGTTCAAATGCATCTATAAAAACTATCATTCAAAGGAAAATGTGATCTATTTTATTCCATAAGAAATTAAAAAAATCTATGCCAAAGTTCATTCCTAGACCACAGTTTGAGGGAATAGGTTTCCTTGAGAGGATTTTATAGCTAAAATCTCAAGCGAACTCAAGGAAAGAGGGGGAAAAAGAAACAAAAAAAGAGTTATAGATGTTTCCTAGAAATCTGAGCTCTTGGTTTTCATGTTCAATTTTAAAAAGGGAATAAGGATTGACCTCAAGAATAGTCTTCCATTGGTCATGGATGCTACAACTCCTCTCAAGGTTCCTAGTGATAGAAGAGAGGAAGCAAATCTAATTTTGAAAGACAACTTTCAAGCTTTTCTAATCATCACAACATTAATTTCAATGAGGATCAAATCATAGCTCCAGACAACCTGAACGAAGCATTGAAATAGAACCTCAAGGAGGTTAAAGAGGTGCAGAGGGACCTCAAGATAGTTAATGTAAGTTGGTTCATCTCTAACAAATTCTGCAACATTATATTGGTTGAGATAAAAAAATGATGAAAAATCAATATGATAAAAATATTGTCCTACCTCGAAAAGAATGAAACTATCAACCATTGAAAAAGAAGAAGAATCCTATCAAAGTCAAGATTGAGGATCCCAATGTACGACATTTTTGCTAATCTCCACGGTTTTTGGTTTCATCCCAGGATTGCCTTGTCAATGCCATTTGTTAAGGAGTGCTCTTTCATTAACAGGTGCACTGAGATCTAAATTGTTGCAAAAAGTTTTTTGCTCAAATCATTTTATGTAGAGTTGACCAACTTTTTAGACATCATCCTAGTCCAATTAGCATCCAATGCGATGGCTACTACTTATGCATTCAATAATGTTTTAGAGAAGAATAACATGAAATGATTGATGGTAAAGTTTTAACTTACATTTGATAAGAATAACATGAATAATATAAATACCTCTCATTTGATAAGCCCAATTGCACCTTTTGAGTCTCTTTATTCAATAATTGGGCTTCTAATGCATCAATCACATCAAGATAAGATAAGTGGGATGCTTGATCTCAACAAGGAGCAACGGTTATGATCCATAAACCCAAGAAAAAAGTGACTTTCCTATGACCACTGAAGGAGTCGTTGAACATGCATACAATAAACCATGGAGTTCATCAGCCCATTTTTCTTTCTTATCATCTAAAAATAGCTTTAAAATTTTTAAAGGGCTCTTGCTGCCCCAACTTGACCATTTGTTCTTAAGTGAGCAACAGAGACGTATTTGAGATGACAACCATACTTGATACAAGATTGTTGAAATTACTCAACTTACAACAATTTTGCACTGATAGTAATTTGTTGAACACAAAAAGTTTTCAATCTTGGCCATGTTCTGGTTGACAAGAGTCTTAGCCTCAATCCACTTGACATAATTGATAGCCACAAAAAAAACTTCTTTTCCTTCCTAATAATTGGGAATTGGCCAAGGAAACCTATGCCCCAAAAAGACAAGGATAAAACCATGTTATAGCTTTCCTTTACCTACTAACTATAAAGAGAGAGAAGCATGAATCTTACAACCCCTAAATATTCTTACAAATGAGCAATGCATTTCTACAAAATTGTTCTAAATAATCATTCATACATAACCGTCAGAAACAAACTACAGCTTGATGCATCATTGTCATACTATCCTAATTAGATCAACTGAGTAATGTCCTAGACTTCTAATGGGCAAATGCATTTAAGAAAGTCTCGATATAAAACTTTCTATATAGCCACCCTTCAACTGGGAAATACCTTTGGCCTGGGTTCTTAATTCTACATCAACCTTTGAGAGCGAAGAACCCCTAACTTTAGATATGCTTTCCTTTACCTGGCATGTTTTTATGCAAGTGGGGCGTGTGCTTGGTGGTGCAACCATTGTTGTGAACTCGTGTATGCATCCACAACTTCGTGCGTTCGCCAGTATGTGTGCGTCCGCCAGTGTGCTACGTACACACTAATCTATAACACTCAGGTCATATGAGCTACATGTGTTACTTTTGAATGCATAATAATTCCTTGATGCCCCCTCAATGTTAAATGGTCAATAAATAGAACAAATCTCTTGATCATATTTCAACACCCTTTTCTTGGCGATTCAAGACCAATCGAATTTTCGTCTTAAGTGCTCGATATATAAATAGATTCTACAGTTGCATTTGTTTTTCACTCATATCAAGGTATTCAAAATTTGTTCAAGACTAAATTGGAGAAGAAGCACATACGTGCACACCATAGATGGCACATACTGCACTTACCACATGCATGACTCACATGTGAATAATAGGGGAAAAACTTAATCTCGATAGTTACATGAGCCACTTAACACAAATGCATAAAACGCACACGTGCTACTTACCCAAGTGCAGAGCTAAGCATGTAGAGAATTGTGCACACTTACCTACACAAGATAGGTGCGACATGCATCGATCGTCCACACATGAGTTAAGTGTGTGGTAAGTGCAGCACACACCACTTACCACATACATATACACGATAAATGCAACAACCCACCTTGAACAGCCCGTGTGAGGAAAAATTATCAAAGACATACGCTCTCTCTTTTATACTTTCTTAGTTTTTTTGGTCATTCCACACGTCACCAACCCAAACTTTGAAAAAAAGGTCATTGTTAAGTGCTCAAAACATGACACTTCACAAATCAATTAAGAAGCTTACCAAATATCCAAAAGCAAAGAGAAATATTTGATTAATGCCTATCTTTTCCAAGGGCCGAGGAATAAAAGAATAACAAAATGTCATTTTAATGAACATCCGATGAACTTTAATGTTTGCATCCTCAACTGACTATAGAAACACTGTAATGAATGCCAAGAAGTGGTATATGTTTCATAATGAAATATTTCGAAGCATCATCAAAACATTGAATGGTCATTTTGTCCACTAAAGATCACTCAAGATAGTTTACAAAAAACCTCCTCCAATACACTTGATTTTCTCTTGACATGATGTATACAATCTTAATTGGAGCAATGGTTATGTTTCTAAACATTAGGTACAAAACTTAGCCCTTATAAATAGCCAAAAAATGTCAAAAGAGAAGAGAGATCTTAGGATCTTCACGAGTTAACAATGACAAAGGAAAACAAGGGACAAACCCTATTGAAAAGAAGTATAAAGGGAGAGAATTAGGAAAAGATAAAGAGCTCTCCACAAAAGAATTTGACGAGAGTAGATTGAATCTAATAGGCTTAGAATGGATCTGTATCTATCTAATTGAATGCCATGAATTGAACCCTTAGGCTACTAATTATAGTTGAACAAGTTGATTACATAAACGAATATCATTTCCACACATGAGCAATTACAACTACCATTTAATCTAATGGCATAATCGTTCACGGTCAACACATGCATTCTGCTAACGTGATAGCATTAGCTATAATCACTATGTAGGAATTCGACTGTTAATGACACGTTGAATCAATTATAACCATTAGAATAAGGAGTTTGACAATTAACAGTATCATCAAATTAGTCATAACTATCAAACTGGCCACAACTTAAAGAAATGAATTTGGATTCATTTATCTAATGTCTATTTGATTAATTGAGATCCATATTTATCGAAAGCTTGTCCTTAACAAACTGGCTTAAAGGAACTAGTCTTGAAAGTGTGATCTCAAGAGTGTGTGCTCACGAGTTACTAATGGCTACTACGTAGCTGCAATTTGGATTAATGGCTTAGATTTTACAAGTGAAATTTTGCATCTTCAATTCCATAAATGATATTAAAAGATTTTGTGCAAATAGCTATAATAGAAATTTGCCTTTGTCAAGATGATAAGATACAATATCCTTGAGAAACTCTATCAATACAAAAAAAATATATCATATGCATATAATAACAATGAAACTACAAACAAATTCTTAAGGAACCAATGAAGATACACTTAAAAAAAACAATAAAATATACTTATCACACATGCTTGAGAAAATCCTCAACATGTGATGCATAAGAGCTTAAAAGTACAACCAAAACACCTATGCAGCTTTTATTATACATGGAATATCGATTCCAAATAGATTGAGCTGAGCACAAATGGCCATCACAAACAATCAACACAACATTAGAAAAAAGAACAAACATAAGTACAAAACCACAAATTGAGACCATTCCTACATAAGCATAGGTGCAGCTTCAATCATCTATGAGAAAATGGATGCCAAGGAATCTGAGATGAGCTCAAAGGGCAGTTATAATCAATCAGCATACTCATAACAGAGAAAAATTCATCATATTGGTAACAACAAATATTGACAATTACTAAGAAAAATTCATCATAGTTCACACCCAACGATAAGATCAACATATGAAGTACCTCTGTCATAGGTGCTAATTTATTTCTAAATATTTAAGCAATAAAGTGATGAACAATAAAAAAAAAATAAAAAAATAATAATAAAAAAAAACGAATTACGGTCGCGAAAAACAGATACAAGAGAAGGTAATGGTTCGCCTCACATCGATCCTGGCTGCCACAAGGTATGCCGTGCTGAACTCCCCAAGGAAAAACTGCTTATCCCCAACAACCGACTTTGCGCAGGCCAACCCTATCTCCTCTGCAACAGCCGCAACAAGTCCACCGTGAAGAGTATTGTACGGATTCTATCTTGACAGCAAAGAATAAATAAGCACAATTTTCAACGCATAATATCGGAAAGAAGGAGAATGTATCAGCTAACAACAGCAAAGGAAAAGTGCTGGGTCATACAGTGACCGCGGAAGTGACGCTGAGAGTGCAGATGACACGGCCGCGCTCGATCCGCTCGACCTTGAGGAGGCTGCGAATTAGGTAAGAGTAGAAGTCCTTCTTCTCTGTTGCTTCTGGGATACTTCGAAATAAACCCATCGTTTGAAAGAAGCCCTTCGTTTTCGCGATAGAAATCTCCGATGGCGAATCCATCCTTGAAACTGCCGCTCGCCGGCGAGTGATGTACCGTCGACGCGACAAGGGCAGAGGCAAACGAATTTGACGACGAAAACGCTGCCTGGTGAACCCCCCTCAACAAAACAACGAAGCATCTTTAATATCTTTACAGTGGATTTTCCCTGTTTTTTTCTCATTTGGATTTTCGGTATATTTCTCGCATTAATACCTCTTTCGGTTTATTTCTATTATCTAAATTTTAAAAAGAAAAATAGTATAAAAATAAAAAACAAATTTATTTCTATAAAATAATATTAAAATTTTATCAAAAAAACAAAAAATAAAATAATTTTATAATATTATTTATTTTATTAAACATCTATTTATAAAAAATCTATCAAATATAAATTTTTGTTAATCAACTTAATATTCATCAACCCTTATATCAAACAAAATCTAATTAACAGTTAATATAGAATTATTCATTAAAAATTTTTAATATGAAATTATAAAAGTATTTATAAGAAATAATAAAAAAATAAAAAATAAAATTTATCAAATGCCTCGCATATATTTCTCTTTTGGATTTTCCATATATTTTTGGCATTAATATCTCGTTCAGTTTATTTCTATTATAATAAAATAAAAAACAATTTTATAGTTATAAGAGAATATTAAAATTTTATCAAAAAACATAATCATTTTATAATATAATTTATTTTACCAGACATTTATTTATAAAATATTACTCAAAGGCAATTTTCTATAACACTTGATAAAAAAAAATTGTTAATCAGCTTAATATTATTCAACTATTATACCAAGCATACTCTAATAATATTTAGTATATTGTTATTTATTAAAAATGTTTAATGTGATATTACAAAATTCATAAAACAAAAAAATTAGAACTATTTTTTATTTTTAAAAGTTTTCTTAAATTCCTATTATTTAGAACTATTTATTATGAGTGAGCCATGCACGTGCAAAACCACACGCTTCTGGATGAAAAGCTATATAAGCGATTCATTGCATCTTCAAACAGCATATCGTCACTGAATAACCACTCCTTTATTTCCATCGTTTCCTTGTCTCTTGAGTTCCTCTTACGTCCCCTCGTTCCCAGTCCACCATATCCTTCAAGCCTTCATTTTTTGACGTCGGAAAGAGACGGCATGGCAGGCGGCAGTCGGCCGAGCACGCTTGACCTCCTTCTCTTTCACCGACAGGAGCGCGAGTTCTTCCACCGTTTGGTCCATCAGCTGGGCCAGAAACCAGTGACCACGAGATGGGTCATGGCCCTCTGGCTCTGGTTCGAGTCCATCGGCCACCACGACTTCATCCGCCACGTCTCCTCCTCCAACGACCGCATCGTGGAAGCCTTCCTAGCCGAGGCCGACTCTTGCCTCGGCCGCCTCCTCGGCACGCAGACCCACGCGGAGGACGAGCAAGAAGAGCTCCCCCTCACCAACACCCTCGTCGCCGAGCCCATCGGCCTCCGGTTCTTCGACTACCACCGCGACGTCGCTCTCAAGGGCGTCACCTACTTCGTCAAGAACGTCGCCGAGATCATCTTCGACGATGGAATCATGGAGAAGGCTGCCCAAGACCCCAACCACCCAGCCACCCGCCGCGTCCTCTCCAGCGGACTCCACATCTGGCAACCCAACGTCGAACAGAGTGCCTGGTCGATGCCTTCGACCTCGCACTCTCCTCCTCGGCAGACGTCCCGGCCTCCGTCGGTGCTCAACCCGATGGCAAGGCCATGGTCGCCGGTGACGGAGCAGTCGTCGGATGACCAGAGGTCCATGTTCATCACCTTCTCAAGGGGGTATCCCCTGACTCGGGAAGACATCAAGGACTTCTTTAACACGTACGTGATTCGATAGTGCATTAAACTGCTTCATAGCAGGCGTTCATCGGAAAAAGTGTGGCATTTATGCAGGAGGTTTGGGCCGTGCGTAGAGATGGTGATGATAGAGAGAGCGCCGGCGGGGGCAGCGCCAATGTATGGGCGGGTGGTGTTCACCAATGCGTCGATGATCGCGCCGGTGCTCAACGGGCAGAGGACCGCCAAGTTTATGATCAACGGCAGGCATCTATGGGCGCGCATGTACGTGCCGCGTACTTCCGCTAATTAGCCATTTGGGATATGATTTGATTATGTTATAAGAATATTCTTATATGAGGGGATTTCATACAATAAAAAATAAAAAATAAGGTGTTAAAACATATTGTGCTTTTATTTTCTTTATTTAACATATTAATTTTTATAGGACTAACAATAAATATTTTTGTAATAAAATTTGTTGATAGGACTTAATAATATCTTCTTCTTATATTATTCTAATCTTTAACCATATTATATAAAATTATTATTAAATCAATATTACTTCTTTAATTTATAATGAAATCATAAACTAATTAAATCTTTTAAAGGGTGATGATTATTGTGTTTAAAAGGCAACCAATATGAAAATAGTTTTGAAAAAGAAGCTTCAAAATGAGCTACAATTTGTTTTATAAATACATTTCATATATTATTCTTTTCACCATATGGATTCTATCTTTTTCCTAATTGATTCTATATAGCATTACTCACGTATCACTTGTAGGATTAGAGTTATTTCATCTATTTCATTTCACTTTTTTCTAGTTTTTAAAATAAATTTTTATGAAAAAAAAATAAAACATAAATAAAAACAAATTGATAAGCTCATCATTTTGTAAATCAAAATAAAAGTAATATAAAACTCACATTTCTTTAAAAAACTTTATTTATATAACACAATTCAATAAAATAAAAAGTGTCCAATTCTAGCAAAATATAACAAGCCATCATAATATCTTATACAACATTTCACTTGTACAATATGATAGAAAACTAAACAATATCTACATATTATAATCCATGACCTACAAATTTCTCTGTAATTTTAAGGCCTAATAAAATTAATTATCTTGAATGAAAATACAAAGCCAAAAAAATAAAATAAATTAAGTCAATAAAGAAGAAAAAAAGGAAAAATAAAGAGGAGGAGGAGGATGAGAAAGAGAAGTAGAAGAAGAAGAAAAAATTAGAAGAACAAAAAGAAAAGAAGAAGAAGAAGAAGAAAAATAAGAAAAAAAAAGATGCAAAAGGAGAAAAAGAAGAAAAAAGAAGAGAAGAAGGAGAAGAAGAAGAAAAAAAATGAGAAGAAGAAGGAGAATGACAAAAAGAAGAATAAGAAGATGTAGAAAAAGAAGAAGACGATAGAGAAGAAGAAGAAAAAGGAGGAGGAGAAGGAGAAGAAGAAATAAAATGAGAAGATGAAAAAAAGAAGAAAAAGAACAAGAATAAAGAGAAGAAAAAGGAGGAGAAGAAGGAAAAAAAAGAAGAATAAGAAGAGGAAGACAAAGAAAATAAAAAAAGAAAAAATAATAATAATAAATAATAAAAGAAAAAGAACAAGAAAAAAATAATAATTATCATTATTATAATAATAATAAAAAAAGAAATAAAAAAAGGAAGAGAAGTAAGAAAAAGAGAAGAAGAAAAAAATAATAAGAAAAAAAAAAGAAGTAGAAGAAGAACAAGCAAGAGAGAAAAGAGATGGAGAAAAAAAGAAATGAAGCATAAGGAGAAAAAAAAGAAGAAGAAAGATGAGGAAAAGGAGATAGACGAGAAAGAGAAGGAGAAGAAAGAAGAGGACTAGAAGCAAAAGAAGAAAAATGTAAAAGGAGAAGAAGGAGAAAGTAAATATGAGTAAAAAGAAGATGAAGAGAAAGAGGACGAGGAGAATGAGAAGAAGAACAAGAAGGAGGAGAAGAAAAAAGCCAAAAAAAGGAGAAGAAAGAAAAAAGAAGAACATGAAAGAAAGAGAAGAATGATGATAATAATAATAATAATAATAGGGAGAAAGAGTAGGATAATGAGAAGGAGAGGGACAAAAAGAAGGATAATAAAAAAAAAAAGAATGAGAAAAGGAAGAAGAATAATAAAAACAAGAAGAATGAGAAGAAGAAGATCAACAAAAATAAGAAAGATGAGGAGGAGAAGAAGAAAGGTAAGCAGAAGAAGAAGATAGAGAAAAAGGAGATGATATAAAAGAAAGAGGGAGAAGAGAAATGTGAAGAATAAGAAGAGAAATATTGGAAAGAAGAAAAGGTAGAAGCAAAAGAAAAAGAGGAGAAAGGTGCAAGGTTACAGATGATAGATTTCGAATTTTATAAATGATAACATAATAGCAACAAATTGTGTGCCTTATAGCGATAACAACCTCTTTAGTTGGGATGTGGCAGCCAAATGGGCAATATATTGATATCGTAAGGTAGGATCATTGTAATATTATATTTGAGTTTTATCTACCCTCCGACAAGATTTAAGAATGAGTTAATTGGAAGCTTATGTACCAGTAATAGATATGAATAAAAAGTGTAGGTAATAATTTTTAATTGATGTCTAAAGTAGAAAAAGTCATTAGACAAAGTTGCCTTATGACATATTTTTAGATGGAATTTAAGGAGGAACAGTCTCACAATAGCTACAAAGGTAAGATTTTTGGATTCACATCTAACATCATCATCTTAAGATTTGAAGGCAAAGTTTGGGAACAAAACTAAATTTGGTTAGAATGAGCACTCAAGGGATTAATACATTAACGTAATAAAATCAAGTTTTCACACTAAAATATCTTAGTGAGCCTATAACTTGTACGAAAATGAGTAGAGAGTGATCACAATACCATTTTCTTGGGAGAGGAAACATCGTACTTGAAGAGGATCTAAGTTTCATTTTAAGTGGTGGGCTACGAAGATAAATTGTCCCATATCAACTTGAAGTGATGATTTTGGGCTTTATATGTAATATTTTAAATTTTGAGAGCTGAGACCTTTTGTGGGCAAAGTCTACTTAGGTCAAGATAAAGTAACATATGAAGATAATACATTTATATAATGAGATAAAATCATTACCAATATTATAGTCAAGATATACCTTATGTTGTCTAATATGATTCAAAAATAAACCAAGCAAAAACAAAATGACTTATAATAATCAAGATTGAATAAGATAAGAAATGATCAAGAGTGATATACTAAGTAGGGAAATGATATGAGTGACTTCTATTAGACTTCTAGGTTGAGAGGTATGAATATTCTCATACCAACCATAAATGAAAAGATTATGGCTTTATATTTATTTTGAGACATCTTTTCAAAATTCACTTAGGTAGAGATGTAGAGATCGAAGGAGAGAATAGTTTTAAATAATGAAGCAAGCTGTCATACCATACAGAAGCTAACGGGTCTTTAATGCCCAAGATCGAATAAGGGGGGAGTGATTGTTAGGAGATTTATCTAGGAGAGGAACTATTAGACAATAAATTACTTTAATATACTTATTTATATAAAGGTATTAGAATGAATTGTTTCAGATAGGCTATAAAGGAAATATGTTTCACTTTATATGTGATACTAAGATTTTGGGACACCTTTTAAGAGCAAAAACTTAGGTAAAAATGAAATAATTCAAAAAATAATATCTTAATATCATGAGACAAGTCACATAAATATAATATCAGAGTTATACTTTTTTTAATTTGATGTAATATGAAGACAAACTAAGTTAAAATTGACAAGTCTATAACCTTCAAGATTTAAAAAAGTAGAAGAGTATTTGTTAAGTGATATTTCAAAGAAATGAATTATTAAGGAGAGACTTCTAATTGATTTGTAGATTAAGAGATACAATGTTGAATATTGTCATAGTATATGGAGGAATGATTTAACAATTTATATATAATATCACAATTTTAAGATATTAAAATATTTTTTTGATAACAAAATACATTTGGGTTAAAATCAGACAACTTAAGGAGATATTGTCTTACATAATTGGGTTTTATCTTTTTTTCTCAAATGTATTTCAAAGTTTTGATCAAAATAAATCTTAAATTCCAACAATAAAATCTCAAAATATTAATATTACTAAAACAAAATAGTTTTTGTAAGATAATTTTAAAATGTTTTTTTTCAAAAAATTGAATGAATTCAACAACAAAAAAAAAAGAAAAAAAAGAATTTTTCAAATGGTGTACGAAATAAGTTCGTCACTTTTGTTTCTTAGTTCTCTCTCGTCTCTACCTCCCCCTTTTCCTAGCGGTCTCCTTCGAAAACCCTAACCATGTTTTGCTTGACCTCAAGTGGAGCCACCTCTTTCAATTTCCAACACCTTCTCTCCCCTTCTCTCCAACCCAGAAATTTCTATCCTATCCCTAAATCACTGCGCATTCCCACAACACCAATTTCGTATTCCGGTGTTTCTAGGATATCTGCGGTTATATCCTCTAATTCGGTACAACAGCGGCAGCCGAAAGCGCACCATGTCAAAATTATTGCTGCTGGCATCGTCATACTGGCTGCCACCACCGCTAGAATGTTCTCGGGCCGCCTCTCTTGGGCCTTTGCCGAGGCACCGCCTTCGTCGGTAACGCTTGACGGATCTGCAGCCGAAGCTAGTGGCGATCTCTTGGTCGAATGCAAAGCTGACGACGCTTCATTACTCTCCGAGCCCGAACAGCCTAATTCGGATATAGTCGGCACGCTCCGTCCTCTGCTGTACCAGAAGCTAGAGGAGGGCGACGACTTGGAGGCGCTGTCGATCCTTCGGCAGTTGATGGTGGTGCAACCGATTGAAACGGAGTGGAAATTCCTTGCGGCGCGGCTTCTCAACGAGATGGGCAAGGTAGAGGAGTCGCGTCACCTCTTGGATGAGCTCCTCGAATCCAACCCCCTCTCCCTTGAAGCCCTTTTCGAGAATGCTGTGCTCATGGAACGTTGTGGCGAAGGTTCTGCTGCCGTTGCGCGTCTGAATCAAGCCCTGGAGCTGGCTCGAGCTGAGAACAGGGAGGCAGTCGCGCGAGACATCCGCCTGATCATGGCACAAATCCAGTACCTTCAGAGGAACGTGAAGGAGGCCTTGACGATATATGATGAGCTTTCCATGGAGGATCCCAAAGACTACCGGCCCTTTTTCTGCCTAGGGGTGATCTATACGCTGCTGGATCAGAACAGCAAAGCTAGGGAGAAGTTTGCATTGTGCAATGAACTATCTCAGAAGAAGGCTGAGGTGAACGCCTACCTACAGACTCCACTATCAAGGGTGAAGCTCTTCGGCACTGGGGATTCTTGAATTTGATAACTGCAGAGAAAGTTTTGGAAAGCTGCCATTTTTTGCAGTGAGTTGAGGTGAGCTCCTCATAGCTATTTCCACTGAAAGTATTTCGGAACAAAATGTTGGGAGTTAGAACAACAGCCACTTGAGGTTAGATCACTTATGCTGTTGAACAGAAGATATTTTATATTTCTTGCATCATTTGTTATGTTGCTTGATGATGCAATCTTTTGTGGTTTGATTTTCTTAGATGGAGTTAAACATGGAACTACTTGTATTATGGAGTACAACTTATTCAGAGAGAGAGAGAGATTACAAGGAACTTTATTCATGAAAAACTTTGAAAGAGGGTAGAAACTGCAACCACAAGGCATGAAAGGTATTCACCATCTTGAGGGATTACAAAGGGGCGTCATAGAGAGCTATCCAAACTTTTACAGAGGAATTAGGTATTGGAAAGCGGGTTACAGAGCAATAAGGTATTGGTAAGAATGGTTTTAGAGAAGCCAAGTGTTATTGAATAGTAGAAAGGGGTACTCTTTGTTGATTTTTAGTTTCTCTGCTCAATTAAAACCAGATTGGATTACCCTCTTGTCCATTGTGATGGGTCTTCTTTGTTTTTCCCTTGTGATGAGAGGCAGATTCAGCTTTAGCTTGATGTTTATTGGCTAGGATGACAAGTGTGTAATGCAAGGTGCAACACACGACCTTCATTACACTAGGACAACATCTCAGCATGTGTCTTGGCTTTGGGTTCATCGTTGATTGCTGATATAGTTTCCGCTGAGGTTATCTGGCGAGATTTTTGTGGCAACAATGCTCATTTGCAAGATAAGCATGACTATTCATTAATTGTCTGCATTTACACCATTCTGTCCATGCTAAGGCAACTACTGCTGAGATAGGCAACACGACACTGGCTCGATGATTACTATTAGGCGTTAGATTGTTGTCTTGCCATGAAGGCCTTGGAATATTCTAACTAATTTGATACAACAGGGATTATAGCTGGCATTGTTGATGTTTTTGTTGATACTCAATTCTATGATATTGATAATTTTCAATAGATTGTTGTTGTTGGATTTAGGAATGAATATTTAGAATAAGAAGTAATAACCCCATAATCAGATGTTTTCAAATATTGATAGTCTTCAGTTGTAATTTTTTTCTTCTCCAAATTACCATTCTAGAGTTTAGGTGCTTTTCTTTCTTAGATGTGTTTGTAAATGAGTACATTTTGTTTGCAAGTAGAAAACTAAAAATGCTTAGATGTTGGCATGTTTTATAAGTTGACTCCAGTCGAGCTTAAGATGCCTCAAGAGCTATTTATGGAAAGGAAAGATGATATGGGTATGTGAAAGAGATTATTGGGCTAGATTATCTTGCTTATTGAAAGCTATGTGAGTTTTCACTTGTCCATGATGAGGAAATTACAAAATAGCTAGTTACCCTTTTTCAATCAGTGAGGAAATTATCAATTTTCTTTGTGTAGAAGTGCATTCCCTTCTAATTTGAGTGGGTTTATAGCATAATCTAAGAATCAAAAGACTTGGAAGATGTGATCGAAGCTTTGCTAGGAGATGGGGACATTTTATTTGACATGGGATACGCAAGAGAGGAGTTTAGAAGTTCAATATGTTAACAATTTCCAAAGCCACTTTGGTTAATCAGATAAAATTAATACAAAAAAGTGTTGTAAAACTTTTTATGAACTTGCAATTGTGGATTTGCATACACAAAAGAATTCAAATTAGGATGGTTCACAATGCCCATCTACAATGCTAGTTTATCTCTTGTGAGATCTTCTCTTGATTCAAAAAATGTATAAGCTACAATGATCATACACTAACAATTCTTTCTAAGAATATTCCTTGTTTCATTGTAGCTTCTCATGGCCATCATATTTCTTTCAAGTGTTCCTCAACCCTTTCCACCTTCAATTGAACTCCAAAGTACTCCAAAGTGCTAAAACTACAAGAGATGTTGTCCTTAAGGTCTATCTTACTTCTCCAAAGCATCCTACTTCTAGAGGTGATGTATTAGCTAGTCTTATGTCATGCTACTCAAATCTATTGTTCTCTAACACAACTTTTTGAGGTTTGGGGAGTTATCCATTGTGTTGAGAAGTGATGCTCAAGATCACTAGGTGATACTCTATCTACTGCTTCCCTCTTGATACTTGATCGGGCCTTCCTACACTTATATTCATCTAAACAATATTTCTCTAACCTTGAGTTTTTCTCTCTCTTGAATGGGTACCAACTCATATACCTTCCTTGAGCTACATGTCTAATAAAGGATATTGTTATGCTTTCTTCACACCTTTCTTAAAGGATGATACTTGAGGATGGTTATATACCTTCTTAAGGGTCCATATGGGATGATCTAAGTGAGACCTTAGATCCCTTAGAAGTAATGAAATGTTGCTAAAAGTGGTCATGACTAAATAATAGTACAGCTAAATGCACACATTTATAGATACACTCTTCAAATACATATTGAAAGCATACAATTTCAAAAAAAAAAATGCAAGGCTATTAGGAAAAATGTGATTAGTTTGTCGTCTAACTTATTAGGATATTCTAAGTTCTATGCGAATCAATAACCAAGAATCTAAAATTTCTTTAAAAAATAAAATAAAATTTTTGCTCCAACATTTGTCGAACAATTCAATTTTTAAAATCAAATTTTAATGTATGTGATAAATTGGCGTAGTTTTCTCACATTTTTCAAACAAATCTTAAATATGATTCTAAATTTCAAACAAATAGATTTTTTTATAAATAATTATTTTTTAATTATATTTGTAAAATTTAAATCATTTATTTTACTAAAATATTTGTTCCCTTTATTTTTTTCAATTTTTTATTTGATATTAAAAAATAATTAATATTAGTTTAAGCCTGTTTTTATATCGAAAACATTGGGATTAATCATAAGGTGATAAGTTTTTTGTTCTATATGAATATGAAATGACATTTCAGAGTTCTTATAACTAAGCATTGAATTAAATAATTATTAATTAAAAAAATTAAATTTACAATTTACTCTATACTTGGACAAAAACATTTTTCCATTTTAGTATTCTATAACACAATTTTTTGATTAGCATAAAACATAACCTTTTACTTAATTTAACTAAAAACGTTTTTAATCTTTATAAACAAGTTTAACATAGTTTAAGTAGTTTCATTATTAAATATATTTTATAAAAATAATTAATATTTATTTTTAAAAACAGCATTTTTCACCAAATAGGATTAATCTTGGATGTGACATGAAACTTTCAAACCACCCATAAACTCTTGGGTTTGGTCCATATTTAACCAACTCAAATGTGTTCCTTTTTGCAATAATTATTTAATACATTTTTAATCATATAATTAATCAATGTTTTTTAATTAATAAAAGTGTGACAATGCAAAAAATCGATTTATATGACACAACTTGACTATTAGATGATACCTCATTTATAATACAAAAAATCAAGAAAAACATTGATGCAAGCATTAATCTCTAATCCCTAAAAAAAACGATGCCTATACAAGCTTGGAGGTCATTTGGGATGCACAAAGTATTGTTGAAAGACTACAATACCATCAACCATCGGCCTCATCGGAAATGCTAAAATAACTACGATCATTGCATAACAAATCCTAACTTTCATAGATAATCAATTCTCTCCAACATGCATGCTTGTTTTATCGTCAAGAAAACAAGCATGCCCACAAGAGCATTCCAAGTGATTGGCTATAGCCTAAGGGGTGAAGTTAACCAAGAGAATAATAACAGATACTAAATTTAGATCGCACGACTTTCTATCAATAATTCAATCAAAATTGGTCGACTAACAAATACTCAAACAATAACACATTCATATTGATGTTTGAATTGAATGAGATCAAAATCATTCCAATTTCACAATGGTGACACTCATCGACCTCTCATCCTATGGTCAATAAGTGAAATAGTGGAGATCAAATGAGTGATCTTTTACTAAAATGTAGAAGACCAAAAATAGATCAACCCCAAGTTTAGGGTTTATCGTCACTCAAACTCTCATATCTGAATAAGATTTCATCCCAAAAAAAAATCTCTCCAAGTAATCAAAACAATGTATTTGGTTCCTATATCTCTTTTATAAGATAAATAAAAGAGAATCATAAAGATAATATTCTGTGTGTCAAGCTATTAATTTTAAATCTTATGCTAAGAGGTATAAGCATCATCATAAACTCCATTCAATCTATAACAATCTTTAAAACTAGTAAGATCCAAATTGAATATATCTCTAAAGAATCCCTTTCCACAAATGAATTCAAAAAAAAAGGTTACACAAATCAATAACGTTGTGAAACTTAATTTGAATCAACCAACCTTGCACCACAGTTCGATCGACCCCAAATCCATCTGCAGCTAGAAAAACCTAGTTTGGATCTCAATCAAGCATGGTGACTTCCACTTCAATGAGTTTTCATCTCATCAACTTTATCTCCTTACTGAGAACGGAGTGAGTTCTTTTCTACAATGGTCTACCAATATTTAATGAGAAAAACATCAAGGGTTATTTGGGAGATCCAAACTCAGAAAGTATAGAACAAAGAACTAACTAGATGATCTATTTGGGCCAAAGAATTGAAATCCAGTACAGTTAAATGCAGCACATAGCTAATCGTCTGTAAGAAAACCTACAAAATGGTTTACACTATTTAGGATAATCATTAAGCTTGACAGGATTTTGATTAACACAATTAGCATACATTAGCAAATAAGAAAGTTGCCTGCAAGAGGTAATGACAGGAAGCAAGTATCAAAAACTTAACACCCATATGAGAAATCAAAGATGTTATAGACTCCAAATAAGAAAACAAAAAGATTCACAACAATAGGTTGTAAGATAAGCAAACCATTCTCTGAGAACAAAAGCACCAGGTATAAGACCTTCAACTTACCACAAGAAGTAAGATTGATTTAAATGGGTTAATCACATTAGAATCTGGGAATCCAACTTTGCACAAAAAACATTAAAAAAAATCTGTTTATGGGTGCGAGATGGATTATGAAATCATGAAAATAAAATAAGAAGCTATTTTAAAACATGCAGGATCCATTAAAATTAGACAAAGAAGACACTAACAGGATTTTATTCCGTATGAAATGTAGCAAAATAATGCTTCAGGAGGAACACATCCTGAGTTCAGGTGGCATTTGCAAACTAACACTTAGTAAAGATCAATTAATCAACTAAAGCTGAAAAAGAGATCACGTGTTTGGGAGAATAAAACATTCCACTCACCAAGGATTGAACATTGAATGAAAGAGGTCTTGGCCTCCTGAAGGGAACTCAGACTAGGAGTTCTTTGTTTGGCTAATTTTTGACATTATTTACGTCATATTAAGTATGTATCAATGTTGAGGTGGGATTTGGCATTTAGCATTAGAAAAGATCAACTAATTAGCTAGATAAGAAAGACATCACCTGGATGAGAGGTTCAACTTCTTGATGATTTGTAACCATCTCCAATGGCTTGACTTTTGTAGTATCTCAATTATCGTGTGAAAAGCCAAGAAAAACACTTGATCTAAGAAGGAAGAAGCACCGTAAAAGCCTAGAGGTCGTTTGTGATAACAAAAGTATCATGTAAAGGCTATAGATTTCAAGAGAAAATAGCCATGGGATCGCTATAACTAACTCCATTGAGTTCGCCGCCACAGAATTCAATAGTTACCCCTACTTGTTCAACACAATACTTGGATTTTACCATTCGAAGATGAACATTGGCCCTTACAATTCAGTCTCTATCTACCAAAACTATTGGAAATGTTTATAAAAAAATAGGGATATGAAGTACAAAGAGTTCAAGCCCTTCTTTATCTTGAAATACAGGGTGACCTAACCACCAAACAGCTATTCCATCCCCATTGTCCACTGAATCTGCTCTGACAAACCTTACAGAAGAACCATTAGGTTTTCAGGGCATTGGATTCTCATTAATATTTGCGTTAATGAAGTTGACATTCTCAGTCACATCAACCACACAGAAAATTCTAAAATATCTATAGTGACTCCTAACTTTAGATATTAAAATTCAGGCAACATGAGTCACTATTGACCAACTAACAAATTTTCAAGCAGTGACATAACTATATTAAAGTCTACCAATAGCAGCCACTAGGAAAATTTAATCACCAAATTATTACTTGTAATACATTGCACAAAAATTTAGTTTTAAATGATCCTATTTTCCCCTAACCGCTAACCCATAAAAGCATTCCAATTTGATGTTACCAATGCCCATGCAGCACCAAGCTTATAATCAAAAGGTGAAAACATGGTGATCAAATGACTCAAGGAAACCTCACATCATGTAATACATGATAGCTTTTATTAAGCACAAAATAACTTTAAAATAAAATCATAGATGTCTATTCATTTAAGTTACAACAATATACCTATCATTACTTAAAAAAAATTGATCTATATCCTCTGTAGCCATTGACCAGATCATATCAGGGGCCAGCCCCAAGGGTACTCTTGACTGTACAAGCTTTTAATTCTAGATCACATTCCTAGGAGGTAAAAATACTGTCATAATTTCCATCCAATCCTCAATCATCTTTAAAACTATTTAGATGCAAATTGAATGCATCTCTTAAATATCCTTTCCACAAATTAAATTCAAAAATTAGAGTTACACAAATCAATTACAATCTAGAATTTAAATCAAATCTGTCAACTTTGCCTCATGGTTTGATTGACAATCAATCTATTCGCAGCTAGAAAACCCCAGCTGCCAGGGGTGATCTAGGGCATTTTAACACTTCATAGCTACAATCAAACTAACCAATCCCTATAATGGATGATTTGTTCTTTAGAATTCCAACATCTTTGGCATTTTAGATTTTGCACTTCGTTCTTAATAACCCACCATGATCTCCACTTGCATGGAGTTTTCATTTCATAGTCATTTGCATCTTCCTCAGTGCTACAGTGACATAGATCTCTAAATAATAAACACATGGAAATTGTAACACTTCAACAGTGAGCAATAAAGTTCTAAATGTAAACGTATACAAGCTTATTTTTTCTACATACCTCTCTTAGTAAATGTCAAGCAAATCTATAGGTATCACAAAAATGTATATTTGCAAAGCGAAGGTGATCCACCCCACCATCATAATAAGACATAATGGCATGTATCATTTTCTGTAACCCATGCAATCCTAAATTGATTGTAAGGGCTCTTCTGACTCTAGAAGAAAGCACTTAAACCAAAAAGAGCATCAATGCTAAGAAAAATTGGACTTCAACTTTGAATACTGTTGAGAAAATTAAACGTGGATAGAAGCTAAATGCAGTAGCTGCATTTACATCAAGCATTGCTGTTGACAGTGATAATAAGGAAGGAAAGGATAGTTAAGGTGTAAAAAAAATCTGTATCTGTGCTTAGGATGAAAAGATGTGTTAATTTAAGTTCACCTATGGTTTATTTCTTTAGACATAAGTGGAAGTAAAAGATAAGTTAGGTGACTTTGAAAATTGGTGTTTGGTTCACAATAAATGAGGGGCATCAGTTTGCCCTGCTTAAACTACTGTTTTTTTCACTTTCTTCTCTTCGGCTAAGTTATAATCAAAACTATTTTATGACCACAGTCAATTCTGGTTTGGCCATCATTTGCACATCCAGCATGGCACTGCCTGTTGGCCACCGGCTACCGCTTCCCATGGGCATTGCTAGCCGACAAGTTGCCATCCCTCACTGCCTACTGCTCTTTGCTTCCACTTTGGGATCAGTCAAACAACATAATATATCAAAATAACACCTTCCCAGTAACAAAATTCTGAGAAATGAATTTTTTCCAGTTTTGAAAGCTGAACCCTATTTCTCATTCACTTGCATCAGAACAATAGGAACCTTAACTTACAAGGAAAAGATAAGTCTCATAAGATAGTTTGTCTTATAAAAATATATTGCTATTTTGTTGTTGAAGGAAGGTATGTGATCCCAAAAAGCTCTAACACACAATGTTTAGAAAATCCTTTAGAATTGCCACTATTAATGGAAATTGTTTAATTAAAATTTTAATTCATATGTCACACATCAAAACACAAGTTAATAGTAGATAAGGATAGCATAAATTTTGAAACACAATTGTAATTTTTCAGGATTATTTAGTCCCAACATGCTGACAGAGTTTAGATCACTGTAAAATCATAACAAAACTAGCTGAAAAAGTAATACTAACTCGTTAAGCTTTAGGAAAACATCAAAAATAGCACAAATAAGGTTGAAATTATACGATACTAAAAAAAAAAAAAGTCAACCAGACACAGTTGTCCATCCAATGCACATATGGAGTGATTGAGTGCAGGCACAAGCTATACGAACACAATTAGCCATAATGGGCATAAAATTCAGCACAAACTTCTCAATACACATACAGATGGAATAATGCATGTTCAAATTCTAAACCAAAGGCAATGCTACATGCATACGCTACGAAATTATTTATATACAAAGCAACCAATTGTGCAGAATTAAAGCGACAGCTCGGTATAAATCTTATTTATATAAATTTAATAACAGCATTGGAAGGTCAAATGCTAAAGAACTTTCGAAAGACTTATTTGATAAATTGAAGAGGATTTGTGTTTATCTCCTCTACTCTCCACCTAACAAATTTTGAGAGTTTTTGATAATAGAAGTGAAAATAGGGCCTTGAAAACAATATATGGCACTACGAACAAAGGCAACTTCAACAAGAAAAACTACAAAATAAGTAAGATTTGATTAGGTGGAGAGTAGAGAAGATAAACACAAATCAACTTCACATTAGAAAAAGATGCTCTCTAGCATGCCAACACATAAGGGTACTTCAACTTCTCTTGTAACTTCATACCTCAATAACTTCTTCAATGAACCAAGGAAAGCACTCCACATTAGTTCACTATCTCACTTTAGAATACTTTTCTCTAACAATTGTAAGCCTACTTTAGCTTGTCTTTGTAAAACGTAATCCCTCTTTCCAAAGGAGGGAGAATCCTCAATGTCCTTAACTAAAGGAATGATCTCTTAACCTCATTTACCTAAACTAAAATATAGCTTCACCTACTTGAGATTGTTTTCCTATGAAATGCCTCTGCTCCTAATCCCCAAAAATGAAATGCATCTGATCCTAATCCCCAAAAACCAAGTCTATCATCAACAATGTTGACCCAAAAATTGACATGCTATCAAATTTATTAACATGGGCCAAGTAGTTGATTTCTCAATTTTCAAGGTTTGACAAAGACTTAACTTCTCTCTTTATAAGGTGTTCTCTTTTGGTTCAACATGCTGAATATAATGATAATCAAAAAGAACTTTCTGGAGAATGAAAGAAATTGAATGTAGCCATTTTAGTCATACATGGAAGAATCAATTTTGACATATTCACTCTTTTTGAGGTCTAGAAATTCCCCTCTTCTCCTCCCTTTTTTTTGAAATTCTTTTACCAATTATGTCTACATACTCCATTTACCCATGACTTTACAAACAGAATACCATGTTCTATTTTCTTTAATTCAAGGTCAAGCTTGCCACCATCATCACTGTGGTTTTCCCAAACTTGAGGTTTTCTATGTAATTCATTTTCCTTTCTGTTTTTCAGCTTTTTTTTTTTGTTTTTTTATCTAATTTTATGTGATTCAAGCTCTCATGTTGAACCTCCATTACAAAGCTAGGTGTTGGGACTTTTTTTTTAGATGCTCTCATAAGTTCTCAATAAAAGTAACAAATGTGGATGCCAAAAACATCCCAAAAACTGGGGAGGAGTGGGGTGTGGCCACGGTTAAAACAAGAGATATGTTAGCATAAAAAGAGAGAGAATAGAGAAAGATGAGAAAAACAATTGAGGCAACAAATTATGAGAAAAATCTCAAGTCAGGAAAAAAACTACAATACAACAATATAAGCTTCTCTATAAATAAAAGAAAGTAGAACAATGCTTTCACCTTGCAAAGCCATGGGTTAAGGTGCATAAATATAGGTTATGGAGGGGAAGAGTATCAAGAGGGATAAGAAGTGTAAGTAAATGTTTAAGACCCAAAAAATAAGAGCCCCAAAGAAGCCATTCTCTCCCTTGTTTATGACAAATATAGCTAAAATTAAATTTGATCACTCACAAAATGTTGTTCCTTCAATAACCATCATTCCAAGCACTTTCGAATGAGTGAAAATCTCTCAAAAATAAATAAATTAGTTAATTTCTTGACACTTCAAAAATAAATAAATTAACTCCTTGACACCCTCAATAATAGAGAAATTCAATCTTAAACCGATATGGAGTAGTTGTATGGTTCGTTAATTTTTGCAGTCATCAAACAATCCGAAAACCAAGTTGCCTTAAGCCTAATCCAATCAAACCTAGTATCGCTATAAGGATAAACCAATATAAAATAACCCAACCTCATATCCTATAAAGTAGACGACATTGGTAGAAATCATAGTTGCAATAAAAAATCTCCAATACACTCTGCTCAAATTTTACTCCCTTTCCTTAATTTTCAAATAGCTCAAAAGGACAACAAATTGAGTTAAAACAAAAGACATTCATTCTTCATAGAAAAAGTATCAGCATTTTGTACAGATACGAAAATCCTAGCATCCTTAAATACGAAAACTACCGCACTTCACATGTTAGATCCATCCTAAAGACCCATCAAGGGAGGTCAAATCCTTGGTCACCAGTAACAGCACTACCTCGACAGATGGGGCAAAACTGAGATTTCTCCAGCCACCGATCCACGCAAAGCGCATGGAAGACGTGATTGCATCCGGGGATAGCCCTGCACCACTCCCCCTCTCGGAACACGTCTAGACACACGGCACACTCGCACTGAAACATTTCTATTGCTTCCTGCCTACCTGAGAAACAAAAGCAGGGAAGACATTGCAACTCTTCCTGCGAAAGGCCGCAGCTTTCTGCCGGCAGCGGCCGCACCATAGCATGGAAGAGCCTTCTCCGACGACGTAGGACCCTTCCAAGGACAAACAGGAGGAGTAGGATGAAGACCGCGATGCCGGCCAAGACGAAGAAGAGGGCTAGGGCCACCGCCATGACGATGCCCCTCAAGAGGAAGGACAGAAGCCTGGCGCCACCCTCGGGTTTCGCCGCTGGAAAAGAGCTAACCGTGATGGGCCGACTGTTGGCGAGAGCCATGGCATCATCACCGTCTTCACTTGTCATCTCGCTGGCAGAAAGCAGCCAACACCGCGAAGAAGAAGGAACAAACGGAACGTAAAGACTTGGGGGATTATTCAATGAATTGGGCTATACTTGCTTGTGAAGTTTTAAATTCGGCTTAATTTTTTTTATTTTGAATTTTTTTTTATAAGATACTGTTTTTTCATCAAAAAAAAAAAAAAAAATATCATTCCAACCTTTTTTAGAACTCTTTTTTTTAAGCACAAAAACTATTTTTAACAGAAATAACTCAAACTTTATTTTAAAATAAAGAACGAAAATAGTATATATTTATATACTATATTTATTTTTTGATCCAAAACTTGAGCCTCCAACAACCCTAGGGTAATTGGTGCAAATATTACTTCTAATGTACAACCAATTGACTCTTAAGGGTCGAATTCATTAAGATTGTATTTGGTTAAACTATACATGTCATCTCCAAACACTTTGAATATTAAGTCCAATATTACTATTATCAACTACTATTAAAACCATTTACAATGATTATTGGAATTGTAGGTTTATTATAATATATCTCCAATGATATATGATTCATTAATTAACTATTGAATACTTATATAATTTTCAATAATCATCAATTGTATAGGCTTGATTACAATGCATCCTAACATTTTTTTACAATTCATAAATGATGAACACTATTATCAAATCATATTTGAGGGCATAATATATACATTTTTATTGTTTAGTCTCACATTATTTATATATAAGAACTCTAATTGATGAACTAGTGTTAGCTATAGTAATTTTGAGTGTTATTTATCTATTTCTTTTAAGCAAGAGAGCACCTTGCTTGCAAGTGAAAAATTAGATCAATATTGAATCTAATGATCCCTCAAAAGAGTAGGATTTGAGGCTCGAAGGAAGAGAGTCCTACACATTAACTCGAGTCATGCTAAGCACCTAAAGTGCAACATGCAACAGTGATCGATGAGCAAGAGAAGGGTGATTGCCAATGCATGATCGATCAAAGGGTCTTTGTTGTAGCCAAGCAACCTTAACATAGGTGGTCGAGAAGTTAATTCTTACTAAGCAAAGTAAGAAGTAGACTTCAATGAAGTGAGATGAATTCATCTAACATATAACTTAATTGATTCAGAATAAACATAAGAAGTGAAACATCTTACCTCCTGAGGCATGAGCCTCTAATATCTTCTTTTCACTGTCAATTCTGCTGTTATCAGCAGAGAAGCCAAAACTGCCACTATGTAGAACAGAGATTAGATAACCACCAATGAGCATGTCCACTCAATTCCAGCTTCTACAATCAATAAAGATGCTCAGAGAATGATCTCACACAAGGAGGAGGGAGGACAATATCTCTCCCATGGTCTTTTGGGGCACGTCGTCGTCATTCTCCAAAGCCGTTCCCGACTCGAGCACCGCAGCATCTAATACCAACTTTCGCCTCGCAATTTCGTATATGTTCTCATCCACTGTGCCCTTTGTTACAAGCCTGCAAGGTTGAGAATGTGGTTGAATTAGCTTCCAATCTTCAAAAGCATTAGAACATTGGGCTAACTAGATGATCTATTTGGGCTGAAGAATTAAAAGTCAGTACAGGCAAATGCCGGGAACAGCTAATTTTTCTTTAAGAAAACGTACAAAAAGGAAAAAAAAAATGTTGCTAAAGTTTACACTATTCTGGATAATCACTAGGTTTTACTGGATCTAGACTAACATAATTAGCATATGTTAGCAAATAAGAAAGTCGAGAATATTGAGCAATTCATCAACATGAGGTGCATCGAGTCTCAAAATGAGCTAAGCAAAACAGTTCATCATGGCTTTATATAAAGGAAAACAATGCCAAGAAACTATTCGATAAAGAACTTCGTGCTTAACTAATCCAAAAACCCAAGTAACCCAAGGTTGAATACCAAACTAACAAGACACAAAAAAAATTAAAAAGGATTAAAACTTCAAAATAACAATTTTCAATTTGAATGAACACTTGTATACATTAAGAAAAAAAACTCAAGTAGAAGAGTATGTCTTCAAAAAATGCTCTGCGCCATTCAATACAACTAAATTTTGCAAGGCAACCATCTCAAAAATTGACAATAATACAGTACTTTGCAGAATACCTGTAAACTGTAACAGGCTTAACTTGTCCAATTCGATGGCATCTATCTTCAGCCTGGCGATCCATCTGAGGGTTAAAATCCATATCATGTATAATAACTGTATCAGCTCCAATTAAGTTCAGGCCCTGCCCTCCAGCCCTTGTCGAAAGCAAGCATGCAAAGATCGAAAGATCATTGTTGAAACTATCCACAATGGTTTGTCTCTCAGCCACTGGAGTACTAACATATTTAAACAAAAAAAAAATTAATAAAACAAATTTTAATGAACACCAAAATATAACTATTTCATGTGCAAAAGAGATTTACCTGCCATCAAGACGTCTGTAGGTAACTCCTATAACCTCCAATGCCCATTCAAGTATATCAAGCATTGCAGTCCATTGGCTAAATATAAGAACTCTGTTCCCTTTATTGTGCAAACAAGGCAAAAGATCTGCTAATGCCTAGACATAAAATTTCTTAAACAAGATGAAAAAAAAAAAATAAATGCACGTAAAATAAATTCCATAGTTCAACAGGATTAAAATAAACAGAATTGGTTAATATATAATTCCATAACATTTCCTGAGCAACACTTATGCCAAAATCATATTTAACCTAAACAAATTTATCTTGCAATGATGAGATTGCTAGACCAAAAGATATAACAAATTCCACTTTAAGTGCCTGCCCATTCACCAATTGCTCAAGTAAAAGGTCTAAAAACCTGATCAACATGACTGATCAAGAAGGATGTGGGAACACGATAACTTGCTTACAACTTCACATCAATGAAGCAATTGGCAAACAAATGACATTCTGCTGCAACCTAATAGAGCACAAGAAAAAAACTACATATAGAACCAGGCAACAAACAAAAAATTTACAGTGAGTGGGTGATTTTATGGAATGGGTTGACAAATTTGAGAATGCAAGTGAAAATGTGAAAAGACTGAGGGTCATAGCTTAGGGACACCTTCATCCATAATCCCATTATGCTTTGTTGATTAACAACATCTCCTCAAGTTCCAAGCATGTAGGATTATTTATTTTAACAGTCTCTTGCAAGGTATATTTTAGGACTTTTTCTTTCCCTGGTCAAAGGATAAACACCTCCCGTTTTTTCCCCCTCCAGGTAGGCCAAGTGCCATGGGCCTCCTTCCTCTTTGAGGGCGTTGCATGTAATTTCTCTTCACCATCTTCATGGGAGTTCTCTGCCACCTCGCTTCCCTGCTTTTCTTCTAGAAAGCCTCCTGGGATGTGGCAAAGGACTCAACAAATTCCAATTCACTAAATGATGTTGATTCCTCTTTGCAGGCATCATAAGGAGATAAAGATGTCAGAGAGAATCTAATGAATGAGGATTTCCCAATGGACGTTAAGTGATCTTCCTCCATCCCGACAATAAAAAGCTTTTTCCATTCTCTCCTGCTCTATCATGGAAGATTGGACCAGCAAGTCTTCTGCCAAGGTCAAGAAGAGTTATGCTCAGTCTACCATAGGTGATCGCTGTCGACTTGAAACAATTGGTGACATGGATGGTTTAGAGAATCCTTGTGAGCCCTAGCATGAAGGTTCCTTGCTTGGGCTGTCCTCATCGTCTATGCCACCTTTGCATACAATAGGTCATCATAGAACACCTTCTTTATTGTGTTATACTGCTGTGGATATGCTAGGTACCCGTCTGATTGCACTTCAAGTAGTCTCATTGACTCCTGTCCGTGCTACTTTTGATGCTAAATCTTGTAATAATACGAGAGATGTCACTGTATGGGTGGGGCCAGATATATTTTTCTGTATGAGCATGGAAAAAGGGCAAAAGATGCAGCTACTTATGAAAGATATGAAGTAACAGTAGGGGGGGTGGGGTGCGGGTCGCACCTTATGGTGAGCATGCCACATGACATCATTGATATGGAGGACCATGAGCCGGGGCTGTAGGTGGCAATTAATTGCAAAGATAATGCAGTGGAGAAGCTATACCAGTGATGCACTAATGGGATAGGCAATCTCTGATTAGTTTAATGATGTGCTCATGAATGCAATCAATTGTAGTGATTGTTTGACTCAAAACCTCGGCCCATCCAAGATGGCTTTCACGAACATTCTCTTTGTATATGTTTTGCAGGTTTACCTATTTATGCTTAAGCAGAAATTAGCCCTTCTAGGATTGGGTTAGATGTTGTCATACAACTCAATAAGGATGTTGTTAGGTGAGCGTGCCATTTGCTAGATTTTGTGTGAAGGTTAACACATTCAAGACCCAAAAGTCAGGTGCACGTATGACAGACCATCATGGGCCTTTTTACCAAATGTTTAAGCACAAAGTATGATGATAATTTGTAGGCACTACAATGATGCCGACCATTTGAAAAAGTGATGTCCTTATGCCGAACCTTCTCTAATCAATCCCAAATACATGACATCGGCCAAAACTGGGTAGTCCTACAAAATCAAGCCTAAACTGGGCACACTATCCTGCACCGTAGTGTGGCTATTATTTCTTCATGTGCGTCATCCTCTAACATCAGAAAAACTAACATGTGGTCAGAGATTTTGGGCACTACCAAGGTGGATTGAATTTCATCGAGTGCCAAAGGAAGAGAAAGAGGCCTAAGGCCCCTAAAGCTATTCCTAAGCGCCAAAAGGAAACCTCAATCTCATTGGACCAAATGAAACCCACATCCCCACTCTTAGAATTAATTAACACATCATCCTAGCTACCTGTAAGAGTTGTTTCATGCTTGACACTTGTCACTTGTGTGTGCAAAACCAAGTAGTCTAGGCACCCCTATTTGAGAGCTCAAGCAAAAGAGTAGTCCCCCTCCATCCCTTTGCCTTTGTCCTATATCTAAAGAACCCTTAACAAAACCATTTGCCATAATATTGTGCTCCATCTTGAAGTATGCCTACTAAGAAGGCTTGATGCAATTCCCTTAACACTCCAACAACCACCATAAGTCTCATTTGTTGATAGCCATTGGCAAAGATGCTCATTCGATTAAGCATAGATCAAGAAATATAGATCATGGATTGTTTGAGTGCCAATTCCCACCACTCCTTGCCCATGACAAAAAAACTTTTACAATTATAATCAACCTCACATAACTTTTTGCATAGTCTGATTAGAGACCACTCTCCCTATCTCATCTACCTTCTTGAAAAACCTATCCACTTGTTTCTCCCATTAAAAAATTGAACTGGTGTTGCCTCGAAGTTTCACCTACTCCCTCTTAGAAAGCATAATAGGGTATCCTAGTGATTTGAATAAAAAATTGTCAAGTTCCAGACCATCCTCTATTCTAAGAAAATTGTAATCGTTTTGCATGATAATAACCCCCTCGGATCATTATGATTGTTTATATTGAGTGTGATTGCCTTTTTAAACATCTTTTGTGGGACTAGTTGTCCACAACTTTATGGGGTTCAGCAATCATCATCATGGATTTCAATTGCCCATTATCCCAAGCTAAGTTACACCTTGTGTTCAAGTCTACAAAGCAAGATTTTGCATATTTCACAGCCTTCAATGATTTTCATGACCAATTTTGATGGGCCCAATTTCACAAGATCTAATAATAAGGCTTGAAAAGAAAGAGTATGGTCTAGACTTAACAAGTTCCTCATGAGCTCAAATATCTCATAAGCCTCCTTAACTCTCAAGTCTCCTATTTGGCTTGGATTGGGATGGACTACTAGCCTCTCTTGCAAATGGAAGGAAACTCTACCTGACAATTGAAGTTTGAAAATATTTGACTCTCCTTCGTCAAAACATGCAACAGGGTTAGGAGGGCCTATAATAGACCAACTAAGGGGGTCACTCATATTGTATTTAATAATAATTGGAGTAGAAAATCAAGCATCTTAAAAAATGAAGAAAGATGGATGGGCGACCTTTCTATATGCAAGTCCCTTGAATCCCAAATCATTGAAATCCAAAAGAGATTGTTAGGACATCTCAAAGGAGCAACACCATCTGCTTACTTTCATTTTTTACTGCAATTCTAGCCTTTTCTATCTTGAAACTTGGTGGTGAAAACGAACCAAGGTTCGATAGATTGTTCTAGGGGACAAGAATATGTCATTCATTGATAGGGCTATCAACTATCAAAAGCACGCCGACCACATCCCCTTCTTTGTCAACCCATCAAGGAAAATATTGAAAGACAATGTGACCATTCCAAACCTTTTGTTTGAATTCTACCCAACAGACACACACACATATGTCCATCAACACACTTCTCTTAACCCACCCTTTTCGTCGAAAAGGCTGCTAAACTTTCCTCTTGTATTTCATTAAGCAAGGTGCTCTTAGCTATTTGATCCCCTCTCTTAAACCATGCTCTCAATATTAATGATATCATCAACAATGTATTTTATAAGACAATGTCTTATTAGCTATTCAATCCCTACCTTCAATTGCGTTCTCAATATTAACTCTATCACTAATTTTTTCTTTAAGGATTATTGGGGTATAGAAGAAACCTTACTAAACCCATCTTGCAATTTTTTAATACTACCAGAATGTCTCAAAGCTAATCAAGTATGGTTGTGGACTGTATCAATATTAATGTTATCATAAGGTAGATAGGACCTCCAAACTAAACAAAATTTGTCCAATTAGCCTTTGCAACACAATCAATAAAATTATTGCCAAGGTCCTTAATAATAAACTAAATGATTCTTTGGTTGCAAGCAAGCAAGAAGCATTCAATCAAAGTAGGACACCTTCGAAATTTGCCTTCTAGCCCAAGTATTGGGCCACATGGAGTGTTGTACCTCCTCCATTAACCTAATGACTCTCAAAGTGGACACTGAAAAAGCTTACCACAAGATAAACTTGTTCCTCTTCTACATATTAAGGCACAATGGTTTTTCAAACACTTGGATTCAGCGGGATTCTAAGCATGTATCTAGGTATTGTTTCCTTATATAAGGCAACGGCATCCATTCCAATGGGATTTTAAGCACCCATAACCTTTAGCAAGGTTACCCCCAATCTCCTCATCTTCTTATCCTTCATGGTAAACTTTTCTTGCTTTTGAACAACACTAAGGTGAATGTTGGTGCACTTTAAAGGTATCCATATTACCCCTTCTACTCTTGTAATTTCGTAGCTTCTTTGAACAATGACATTCTCCTATTCTATTTGGTTTATTGCCTTCATCTCATTATCAATGAAAGCCATGTCACATACTTATATCTTGTGTAATATCCTAAACACCATTATGAAGCTTATTTGCAACTTCCTATGGGTAGGGATTCTACTTCACACTCCATCCATTTCCTCTCTTAAGATAAAGTCTACCAGCTGAAAATCAAAGTGAGATTATGTATTCATTGTCTTAAAGGATGGCAAGTATCCCTCACAAAGTACAGACTGCTTTCAAGCCAAGTATGACCAAAGGCTAAGTTGTTTTGAGATTAGACAAAAGGGATAGTCAGCTTGGTATCTGATATGTGCATTGCAAACAATAATACGCCTTGAAAAACAACAATGATAAACTTTGCTCTTTCTCATAAGATCATTAAGGCAACCATATTCTCCCTAATATGTGTAAACTTTTGTTGGCATGTTTGATGGTTAGCTTACCAACCTTTAACTGCTCCTTAGTAACTCAAGCAATTGAAAGCTAAACCACTTCAGCTTATTGTTCCAAGAACGTCTCATTGAGAGCATTTGTGCAAATCATACCTATCTTGAAGCTAGCAATGACTTGCACATTTGGGGGCAAAAAAATTCCATAAATGCACCCACTTCTAACATATATGACAGCCTTGCTACAATTGATTAAGCTTTAGAGGCTTGGCAAGCATGCAATCGGGTCGTACCAACTGCCCTCTGGTTAAAGTACCATAATATTTCTCATGACAATTTGTGACCCTAGATTTACCTGATTGAAGAATCTTTGAAGCATGCATTTTGGGAATGTCTCAAGTCCTCTGTAATCTTTTTAACTCAAGTCAATTTTTTTCACTACCGTGCCATTTTTTTTACTTTCTTGACCCATTTGTAAGAAATAACACCTAAGAAAGGTTGCTCTTAAGTAATGGCTAGCATTGAAACTACTTCATACTAAATCTAAGGGAACCATAATGCCAAAACCCATGAATAATCCACCCTTTCATGGCCAAGTCATTAATGTCTTTGTGCTTCCATGAGTTCTCAAACCTCACCTACTAGCTTAAAGGCATGGGATCCTTACAGACCATTAGGTTGTTTTTCAGTCTCTCAATCACAATGGGATCACCCCATTATGATGAGTTATAAATTTTGATGGCTCGATAACTCAAGGCAGGGTCACTACTACACAGTGGCCATAAAAAACCATTGATAATTTTGTGGCTGCTACGGTTCCCACAATACAACATGCATTGCCTTGTCCACGAAGAAGGAAGTATTTGATCTTGAAGCTGAGTTGGCATGCCCTATAGTATCTTCGTTTATAGGAATCTAGCTCTAAGGAGACTCTTCAATTGTCCTATCTGATATCTAGCACGTGACTCAACTACCCAAATGATGCCATTTGCCAAATAGCTTATGTTTTGCATTCTTTTGGTAGTAGCAATAACTACCTCATGTTCCTCAATGTTTAAATACTACGAATGATTTTTGTACTTGTGAGTTTTTTTTTTCATTCCTTAAAGGTGGGATAGAGACGATTTTTATCCTCCAACTTGAGATCTTCTATATGAATCTTGCCTTTTATACTTAGCCTTTGATTTATATATGGGCTATAGATCAACATTTTTCTACTACAAGTTACAATTAATATTTCGACTACAACTTTTCATCCTTTCATCCTGATATCAAAATTAGAAATGACATCGTATCAATAAATGGCATGCTAAAGTATAGTCAAATTGAACAAAGTTCCTGTTAATTGTTGATGCATACTTTAATAATTAATAAGAAATTTAGTTTAAGTGTACATTGCATACCAATTTTGGTGTATGCAATAGATGTCATAAACTTTGACAAGTTTTGATGTGTTAAAAAGCTAAGAAGAGCTCTACAATTTCTATTTTATTGCTTTTACAAATCCCAATTAAATTAAAGTAAAAATGTTTCAAGAATCTATAGCCTAATCTATTTCAAGTCTTCTTTGAGTTACTCCTGGTATCATTTTTCCTCTACAATCAGGTATGATCCTTCATAAATTAATGTAGTTTAATAAGGGTTTTGTCATTTTACTTTGGTAAGTTTTAAGTTGGCTACAAACTGTCAAAATATAACCTCCTCTTTCTCAAACAGGATTAGAAATGACAATCTTAGTGTTTAAATGAGCATCCAATGCAATGAAAGGCACCCTATGCTGAGATTCAGCGATGGCTTAAATCCAAAGGTCAATTGCAGTCAGCCTTAACCAACATTTTGTGAGAGATTTCACTCTCCAAATCGTCCAATATTTTGGAAATCCTACATGCAAACTCAAAAACAAAAAAGAACAGAAGGAGAATTCAGAAGTTGTAGAAGCTTTCAGAAGTGATGATGTGGTCACACTGTCGACAAGATGCAGCCAGAGCAGAAGGGCTTAGCACCAAATGTGAAGGACTGCAGGAAAGTAGCAAATGAGAACTTTATGCATAGCAAAATGGCAGCAAGTTAATGGTCCCGGGGCATTTCCAGCTCATAAATAAAAGGGAAATGTTTTAATAGCTGATAAAGCTGTTCAAGTTCAAGCACATTTTGAGTAATGCCCTAGCTTGATTTCATCTTTAATACTTAGCCTTTTTTTAAAAAATTTAATACTAATCTTGAATAAGGCTTAAGTCAGAAATTCTTCCTTAAAGTGGACCAGAATAGTAAAAATAAATAACAAAAAATTTAAAGTAAATGTTCTTGATGCATTTTGATGCCATTTAGCTATCACAGGATAACTCTAAAACAATGGAACCATCTGGGTAAACAATCACAAGGAATATGCACCTGACATTTTGCTGATCCAAGGACATGTTCGTTTGTAAGAACTTCATTTGTACCCAAATCACCATACATGAGTAAAAGCTGCGGATTTACAAGAGTGGAAGTTAGTAACCAGAAACTGTTAAAGTAAAAAAATCTTATTTCAGTTGTACTTAAAGCACAAAATTGAAATATCAGAAAACATAATGTTTTATAATCCAGACCATAAGCAATAATTGTGATTGAAATGAGGAAAGTCAACAGAAGTATAGAAGTCTAACAACTATGCTTGAGAAGCTCAGATATTAATACAAAGAATAGAGTTCTAGAAGATGAAGCAGTAATATTGTCAACGTTAGAAACAGAACAAGACCCCTAGTGTAACATGCAATCAGTGGAAAAGAGGTCTATTTGCCCAATCATATAAAGGCAGATAGGCAAAAATTCTTTTATGCATGCCTGTACATGAGACACCGCTTGTAAATTGAATGCATTGCAGAGGAATATATAAGAAGGAGTAAAGAAACTTTGAAGTTAAGTTCATAATATTCAACCAGGTTACAAGAGCACATACAACTGAGTAATATATGCATAGCAAGCCAATAAGATAGTATTAGCATGAGCAGAAGAGGTAGACCAAAGGTAACACTGTGAAACATTGAGCACAAGATAACAATGCTAAAAGTCAAATTATTTTATTCCTTCAAGTTGAAAACTTTTATAGTTTCATAGAATCATTTCATACAAAAAAATCATTTTCACAAAGTTCAAGTTTCTAAGGTACATGTGATGATGCTTCAACAAAGTTGATACAATGATTTAAGGGGTTCATTTCATAAAAAAAAAAAAAAAAAAAAATCAAATGATGCAATTCAGACATATCAGCCAGTCCAAAATAAAATTCAAACAAAACTGATAGTAGTTGATTTCCCATGTCAAAAACCTGGGGTATGCATATTAGACACCCTGATCATGAGATCACTACGTAGTGACAGAATCCTAATTTTAAGGGGTTTATACATATGGACTGTCCGTCAATCTATTGAGAGAGAAAAAGGTCAAAAACATTGAGTAAAAAAACATGCTCTTGCATGAACGAAAAATCCCTAAGTAAATCCTTTGGACTATTAGTTGCAAGATATCGACCATATAAACAGCTGTTTTTCATTTCTAAGAAGAATCAGAGAAACAAGTAGCTATGAGATATGAACTGTATAAATAGTTGTTTCTAATTGATGGCACCTTCAAAATTGCATTTAGAGACAAAAAGCTTAAGTGTTCAATGCTATAGAACTTTGCCTACAGAGACCTTTTCTAAAAGTACGCTTCTAATGCTTCATTGAGGAATTTGTGTTTAATATTGTATGTTCAAAATTTTTAAGAGAAGATTAAGGGAATTAGTGCATATCTCATGTATCTCTATTGTGCCTAAGCCCTTGCTCTATAAAAATGGGATTCATGATGGAATTGCTATGAAGCATATGAGCTTCTGGATTAATAGAAGACTCACAGAGAGGATAGCAAGAGAAATCTTAAAGGGGCCAACCAGCCACATGGACATGCCTAACTCAACTTCTTTTGGTTTCCTTTTCTTTCAAGTTTGATTTTGCTCATTGGCTGTGTTGTTGGAGCATGTGTATGGTTTAATTCTTTAGGATAAAGTCTATAAAGAGAGAAGAATGTCTCGTCTTTTCTAGTATGAATAATCAAAATGAGAGCATTTAATCTCAGGTTGGTATTTCAAGAGAGTTGGGTTTTGCTTGCCTAATGTGGGGGAATTGATTCTCAATTAATGATGCACTAAAGGAGCTAATTAAACATAAATATAAAAAGCATGAAGCACATAAAAAACAAGTACAACATAAGTCAAAAATCTAAAACAAAAATTTTTATCATATACCCCATTATATGAACCATGATAAAGAAAAAAAGTCATAATTGAAAGGAACTAATCTTAGGCCAATAAAAAAAACACAAATATTGGACCAACATTTTCTAACCTAAATAAAACTTCTAGAGTAGGTAGCACATGGTACCCATGTGAAGTTAAAGTGATAATAAATGACTTATGATAAGTAGCTCATTATAGGTTTCAAGTTATCAACAAAGTAAAGATTGAACTTATATTTATAAATTTGAAATGAAAAGCATGTCACTATTAGTTTAGAGTTATTGTTTTATATCTTTGCTTAATAGCCAAAGTGTGGCTAAAACTTGGTGGCTTTTATTTCATTTTGTGACACTTTGGTGAGTGCTATAAGTAAACATGTCAATGAGGTCGATATTACCCCTCTTATTTTCATCCCTTCAATCCATTACCTGTCTTGTTCAAACATCACTTGCATCCCTCCTCCCCACTTTCCTCTTATTTCCTTTCCTTTCTCAACATCTTGGGTCCTATAGAAAATGCAAAGGTCTTGAAGCTTCACTTGACCTACACACTACTCACATGCAACAACAACCACACATGCCTACACGTGATATCATTAGCACACACTCACACAAAACAACCAAACAACAAACAACACCCGAATGCTCACATGCACCCACCATGACAACACCTGCACTATTGCCTCGCCTCCATGCAATTTTGCAAAAGGAACAGTACTTAGGCATTTTCCTTCAATCTTTGAGCTTCATTCCTTTTGGTTCTTCCAGATCTATATTAATTGTTATTATAGCATCAATCTTTCTATCATTTGGAATCAAATGTCAGCATCACAATATTCCATCCATTATGATGATAATGAAATACCAATGATTACATTAACTTATTTTTTCGATCACTTTATTAATTAAGACTTCAAGAGTCAAATGATACCTAAAATTGCAAGAATCAAAACAAATAAAAAATTCATCAAATTAATTAAAAACTTAGCACAGCAAAACAATGTCAAGAAAAAATACAAGATGAACTACAAACTTTCATAAAAAAATGCAAAACATTATACAAAACCATAGGAACAAATTAACCCAAAAAAAAGTTTTCTAGCCCTATTGAAGACGCCAAGGAAGAGGACAAAGTTCAACCCCATAACAAGAAAGATGACGCTTACATTCCTGGATTATCCATAAATACATTATTAACTCAAATTTTAAGATTGATAGTAATCTATCATACAAATAATATTAAATCTGAGTATCTGCAAACTAAACCTTATGCAAGTGATTCAAAACAATAATTGTCTAGCCAAAACTTTTTGAAGGTGTTATCAATGTTGAGATTTTAGTTTGAATTCTTCACACAAATCTCTTAAAAGATGAAGAAATAACCATTCATTAAAGATGCATAACCCACAAAGGAAGAACAAAACAAATTTGCACCACACTTGGTGGCAAAACTATCTCGATTTCAACTCTATAGAATAGAGTTTGTTTAGTTGAGAGTGGAATGATTCAGGACAAAAAAAAAAGCTAAGTGAGCGCAGCCTCCGCATAGAGAGGTCTAGATGCCGCATGCAACAGCAGCCCAAGTCAAACTACACGTAGCATAACACAACCCATGCACAGCCACTGTGCTGGCGCCTACAGCGCCACCAAATCTCCAAATCTCCATGCTATATTACAAAGCAACTAATGCCCATGCAATTTCCATAAACCTCTAAGGCCAATTCCTTTTGTTTCCTCCTCTTCTACATTAATTGGTATTAGAGTATCAATCCTTCTATATAAATTATTTTTCTCAGATGTTTGTGCTTTCTTACAATGTCTTACAATGCTTTGAATTTCTTGCTATTATTGCTGTGACAAACACCATGTCGCATGATACCGGTGGTTTTTCGAGAGGGATCGACTCTTTATTTTCAAGAAATTCTTAGTCTTGAGTTTGTACCATCCAAGAGGAACATTAGCTAATTACATTTCCATGTTGCATATTTGTGTGTTGTGATTGCGCATTTTTGTTTTCCATTACATCACATTAGAAGTTTTTGTCATAAGGTCGCACGCAACTTAAGAAACCAATATAGTGTCATCCCAATCTATGTAGAAAGGATTAACTATAATATGAATATAGATCCTACTAGCAAGAAATTTGGTTCAGTCCAATTTGCAAATCAAGAGGGAATTCTGATCATTCTTAGGAAAGCAAGTTCCAAGCAAGGAAAGCTTGAGAGCATAGCAAGGTAACAAGTTTGCCACCAAATGTTGAGCTCGTCTTCAATGTGTAATTGGATGCTGCTTAAGGATCATGTTTTATAATATAAAAAACCACAAGTGTAGTTTTTAAGTTATTACCATACCATATTTACAACAGACAATAAGATTACCATTCTATTCCTACACTCTACCTTCCCCACCTTGCAACCTAGCTACAATTGAAACACTAGTGCCAAAATAGGCATCGACACAATCGCGGGATTTGAAAAGAAAGAATTAAACAATCACAACCTTTATCAAAGCAATTTAAACAATAACGTGTTACACATGCACACACACACACACACACACACATATACTACAATCACCAAAGAAATAAACATATGCATCAACCTTATGGGTACTATTTCTTTTCTTATCGTGGTCTTGCTTATAGTCATTGTTTCCTTGTGATGAAGTAAACATTCTAATACTTATCTTGATACTACCATTTTTTCGAATAATCATATTACAATGCATATTCTACAATTTAAGTCATTGACATCACTCACCACTTATTTATTATAATATTTCTATTTTTTTATGGTTATATAAATCATGCGACTTGTTTGCCAATGGACATTTTTCAAACCTATCATATATGTTTCACACACTTACTAGTTAGCAAGTATTTCAATCTTTTAATTTACATAACTCACAAATTTTCCTGAGATCTCAACAATATCATCATACAATAGTTACAACAATATATGATTATTTTCATACATGCATACTTCTTGGAATATAATCAAATCCCATAAAAGCAATAAAATACCGATGCTGCACATTCTTAAATATAACATTGTTATGATCATGAACTTGGTAAATATGCTTGATGTAACTCATGCATCACATCATCCAATGCATCATTCATTTTCTTAAGTATAGCATACAACATTATATTTGTGCAACACATTAACAATATAACATATGCATAAAGCTGTATTGTTTGCCTATAATTCAACATTCTATATAGCCTATGGAACTAGCAACTACACAATTTGACTAATTTTAATGTGACGACAATACATCATAGCATACACAAACATCAATTGTGCAATAATTCCTACTCAAGATCAAACTATCAACCATTAGTAAATCAAGCCAATGCACATATAAATGTCTTAGAAGCATACCTATATGTTGTAATGTAGATTTCTCTTCTTCCTCAATTTGCATGCCCTAGATACCACGAACCACAATCGACCTCATCCTCAAATCAACCTAACGAAGAGGCGGCAAGCATGTTCTGCTTCAAACTCATGGATCTCATGATCATGCAAAGGAATCCAGCAATACAAGTGCAAATAATATTTCTAGAGTTTAGGGAAACTTATCAAATCTCCACATCAATGGGAAAACAACTCGATCCACCCTTTTCTTTCTCTTTTCCTCTTTTCCCTTTGTTCACTATATTTTTTTCTTCTCTTTCTCTCTTCTTTTCTCTAAATTTTGAGTCTTTTCTTGGTTTCATTTCCTCTCTTTTACAATCTATCCCCCCTTTCAATTTCTCACCTCTTCTCTTTCTCCTCTGAATTCACTTGATTTCTTCCTCTTAAATCTTTTCCCACCCCGCTTTTGCAAAATGGAAATGAGCAAATCTCTCGACTATGAAAAGAGTCATGACAAGCTAGCACGAAATGGAGAACTCTCAAGAAGACGTTTACAGAGTTACTATAGTAGTCAAAGACTCAGTAATAACGAAAGCCCCACGAAGCATCTACGAAGTTGGCCTCGAGAAATATCCCGACGTAGATTATACTCTCGAGGTGTCTTAAGAAATGAACAAGAAAACTATATACTTGACTGGTAGGCTTGAGGTGTTCCCGAGTAGCTTGTCTTATAGAAGAGATGAAGCAACTCAAAGGAATGCCTCAAGGGCTTTGGGCCTTCATGGAGCAAATAAGAGAGGTTGGCTTCATAAAAATATATGGAGAAAGAAAAACTTAAATGAAAAAGTCATTTAAGTATTCATAGATATAATGGGGCTATCGAGATATTCTCGAATGTTGTTGCAAGTCCAACGTCAATCTCAAGTTGGTTGAGACAATGGCTTTAGAAGATCTGAAGGATGACTCATGGACAATGCTGACAAACACAATTGTTAGATACCAAGGATGGCTCAAGTTCCTGAGCAATTTTACGAAAGTGGTTTCCCAAGGGCACTCCAAACAAGTACAAACCAAGACTTAAGATCAAATCAAGCCACACATTAAAGCAACTTTTGACTTTTATGTGGAAGTAGTTATGCTATTCAAATTTTTAAAGTCGAAATTTGAGAGATTAGCGCTTATCTCTGATGTTTATATCATGCCAAAGTGCTTGGTCTATGATGGAAGCCTATTGCCATCGTATTGTATTAAAGAAAAGAACTAAGACCTAGAGATGAAACTTATTAATCTTACAGTTTTTCCAATACTCTTCTACTTTGCTTTCCTTTTTATAAGTTTAGTTTGGGTGTTTGGCTCTATTGGTCGACTAAACATGGGGTTTTGTTCTATTGTATAGAGTGTGCAAGGGGGAGAGAAGAGTATCTTGTGATCTCCGATATGAATGATTGGTCGGAGTGTATTTGGTCTCGGCTAGGTTTATTAAAGAAGTTTTAAGCCATCGTTTTCATACTGGGCTAGGCAATGCTTTGGATTTCATGCTATTGTTGATGTTCTAGAGTCAACGTTATATGCCTCGATTAGTTTTTTGACGGAGAGTATTTTGAGTTAAGGTGCTTTACCAAGAAGGTTTGCTCTCAATTGTTCCCTCGAGAGTCAGCAGATTTTCTTTATAGAGAGCATGATCACGATGTTTTGCCGTGGGGGAAGATTAAAGTTTTGGTTTTCCAAGAGGTGTTTTGCCTATTGTGTTTATGTCCTATGTTCATGTGTGCTCTTATTTTCCTCCATGTTTTTCTAGAAATATTTGTCATGAGGGCTTGGAAGGGCTCAAGATGACTAAGGAAAACCAAATCAGGTCATCTTGATCTACACAAAACAAATCATATGCCAACAAGTAGAAGTCTATTAGCAAGGGAGCCAAGTGTAGGAGTCGAAAGAGGAGAACAAGCATAGTCCTAACTCTAGAGATGAAGTCGCCAAGCAATCGACTTATGAAGGAGTCATCAAAGTAGAAGTCATTGAGAAGAGTGTAGATTAAGGCCTAGGATTAAAGCAGGCCTAGCATTATAGGTAGCTTTGGCTTCTACGTTCTATGGAGGTCATTATGCCTATTCAAATTTGTAAGGCACAGATTTGAGGGATTACTGCTCATTTGTTATATCTCTATTGTGCTTGAGTCTTTTGTCTATAAAAAGGATCAAGATATGTGGCTTTATAATGTTCTAAGATTAATATAAGACATTTGTCTCTCATTTATCCCAATTGTGTATGGGTTCTCGATCAACAAAAAGAGAACAAGATAACACGCTTTGTAACCTTTTGGAATAATAGAAAAAACCTATCTATCATAATGTTAGAAAAAGGAGATGAAGAGAGACATGAGAAAAGGAAGGGAAGAGCAGAGGGGAGGAGGGGGGGTTAGCCAAACTCATGCTCATGTCTCCTTAACTACTTTGTTTTCCTTTTTTGTTCTTTCAAGTTTGATTTTATTTATTGATTTTGAAAGTGGAGCAAATAAAGGATTTAATTTTGCAATGTAGGGCCCATAGAATTATCGATAAGGTATTTAGTCTCCCATTGGTATTCATAATGTGTTTGATTTTGCTTCTTGAGATAGGGGATGTTATCGCGATTAATTTTCCGAAGTGTTGATGATTTCTTCTATGCTGTACTAAGTTCGAATATCCTACTAATATCGGTGTGTCCAAGTCTATGCTTCACACTTTTGCTGATTTTTTGAGGACTTATATTCTCAATAAGAAGGTTTTAGTCTCTAGTTTGGCTTTTCTAAGAGGTACACTAAAAGTTGCATTTCCATGCCGCAGTGATTTGGAAACATAATTTGTGAGACTATGGGATGAGTCAAGAAACATCTATGGGGTCATCTTGGTTCGTGTGAAATGGATCATCATCATGGGTGTAATGGCATATGTGTGATATTTGTTGATCATTATCCTAGCCCAAGCAACTTTAGGAGACTAAATCAATGGTCAACTTGGATAGAGATGGACCACATCGATAATGGCACCAAAAGAAACACAACAATATGCATTCTTTCACAAAAAAGATAAATAAAAAAAATAGCACAAGTATCGAAAAAAACAAAAAAAATACAAGGAAAAATAATAATTTATTTGAGAAAAACTCAAATCAAACTCTATTCAAAATAATCAAAACCAACACTCCACTTGTGGCAAATATCCTCACATCTCAAAAGCAATCGATCTCTTCATTGGCCATGAACTTTAAACTCACCATAGGCACTTGTAGAATCTCCTTTTGAATTCTTGATCCCATCCTTTAATAACACGAAGATCTCTTTAACTAAATCCCACAATGCCAAAAGCAAGACCTTTAAAGAGGATACTCTCCTATCAACCTAAGATGACCCTTCTCTCTCTCTCTCTCTCCAAAGATATCACAAACCAATACTTTTCAAAGTACTCTCCCTTGCCAAATCTCATGAGATCTTAGTTCCCTAAGATTCCTCAAGATGTCCAAGAACTTCCATCCCGGGAACCTTACACATTTAAGGGCCCTTGGGTTACAATTATAAACAATCCTCTAAAAGTTCAAGCCTATACCTACTAAAGTGGAATATAGAAAAGATATGAACAAATCACCATTTAGTTTCCCTTTAGTCTAACTTCTCAATCCTCGAGATTGGATCAACAACCAAATCAAACAATGAAGATATCACGTTTGGCAAAAAATCGATATTTAATCCTTTTATTAACTAAAATCTAGTAGATCTGCCAGCATAAATTTATCTAGTATGAAAAACATGTCCACACAATTTAAAAGGCATGAATGCATCCCATATCAGCATTATCCAGAAGTAAACAAATTCTAAGGTCCCCTTTGAGTCATGACTTGCCGACACAACTCTTCCATGTATACAAAAACCAAAACCAACTCCACTAAACTGTAATATACATGCACTGAGATTTGTATTTATACTTAATTTGGACATTCACAAATTAAATTGTGAACAGTTTTTAAGTGCTCTTGATGGCATGTATGCACATGAGTTTGTTGCATGCATTGTGCCCAACTGTATGCAACTTAGTGAACTATGCATGCACATATCTATTTATACAAGCATTACTGTCTGATCAGCTCAATAGGCAATTTTTTAGGGCTCCTTACATAACTAAGCTCCATGCCAAGAATTTGAGAACTGTAATTGAGTACATTTTTACAATTTAACCAAGACCAGCTCTCGATTAGGGACTTTCCTCAAAGAAGAGACTCACTCCTATGAGTCATCATGCTTGCAATCAAGTCCAAGTGTCCAAAAACACTATCGTCACTTCCTTTGGCAACCATTGCTATTTAGAGTTTTGTAACATCAGCTTCGGCACTTACTTTGACGATGGTTTCTACGATCACCATTAGCCTCTGTTCATCATACTTTACCACTCTAAGCCAAGTATCACCTTAACCATGTAAAACAAATTAACTTGTATCCACTCAACCTCCATAAGTGAGTACCTCTACCTATATGGATTATAATAACTGTATTCTCCATTAACTACAAACTATGGTCAACTTATACCAATTGTAACAACAAAATCCTTCTTTGCATAGTCAATATTCCTTTGGTCTTCAGCCTTCTTATCTCTAGATGCAATAAATAGCATTTCCTTCTGAAAAATCATGGTCTTTTGCAATGAGAGCATCACATAGAATTTAATCAAAAAGAGTGACTATTAAGAACATTTTGTGATAAACTTCTCTCTCATTGTTTTCCTATTGAGGTCATTTTTTTTATGAAAGGGTATTGTGAAAAAAAGAGTCATAAAAACATCATAACAGAGTTTTCACATGAAAACCCCCTTTGAAATAAGGGAAACCATGATCACTAGAAAGAACAACGGCTTCATTAGGTGTCATTGGTTATAAGATAGCTTACAAAAACATTCTCAAGTCCTTTACAAAATTCAACAATCTTAAAAGGAAAGCTTTATATAGAAGATGACAATAGTCTAGGGAAGGCACCCAAAGGGACACTAAGGTAATTAATGAGGTATTAAAAAGAAAGTCAATAGGGAAAGAAAAGGTTGGAAAAAATAATTGCCCTTAAGTCTCCAAAAGGCTTCTTTTTATACCCATCACAAACAACTTTAAGGTAATGGCTATTACCATTGGACCTACAATCTATACAAGTGCACAAACAATATGGGGTCGTAGATCTACGACGTCCACAACCTCCTTCAAGCCAAAATGAATGAAACTAATGATTGTGCAGAGCCTTTGGAGGAAGTCATAGATCTTTGACGTAGACAGTGATCACATAATAAACTCCATGGCAAAACAACTCTCCATTTCTATCAATAATTGTCAAATAAAAAATGACTATTCTATCACAGAAGTTGATAGGCTCAGGATGAAGTGTCAATTGAATTTTTGTCACTAAGACCTATGAAGAGCAATTATTGTATCATTCAGAACATCGAATCTACATGATGTAAGAAATCAATTATAACACTATAGAAACATTGCATTAAAAAAAATCAATGAAAAAAATATACCTGATGAATAGAAAAATCATTATAGCCCCTTATTTCTTGAATCACTCTTTCTAAGGTACACTCAAATCCAAATACTCCTTTGGGATATAATGCCTTGGCAATATGATCAACATCCTCATCATTATATACACGTCGAACCAATAGTGGATGATTTGCAATCTGATAAAAAAATGAAACCCTATAATTTATAAAAAAAAAATCACTGCAAAACTAAAGTCATAAATATATAAGTTTGGGAACAAAAGATGCATGATAGGCAGATATTCATTAAAAAAATGTGAACACCTTACGAAATTGCATAAAATAATTAGATATCTGACGACTAGGCAGGAGGCAAAAAGCATCATTGGGCTTCTTAGACGAAAATTTTGCCTTACGAGCTTCAGAAGCTGCACGATACTCACTTATAGCATCATTGTATGCAACTGATTGTTCCTTTCCCATCACAACATACTCAACCTGCATTATTAATATGATTAATTCCCTCTATAGGAAAAGAGAAAATAAGAGCTCTGAGAATTAGCAGTATTATACACATATCCTATGGGTCTCACATGCTGTATTTTTGGTACTAGCTGCTGCATTACATCGGATTTTAAGCGCCTTAAAATAAATGGTCCAAGAATGGATTTTATACGTGGAATGAGATCATTGTTTTCCAGATTCAACAACTTTTTCAAGTCAATATCTCCAGTTGTGAAAATATCAGGCATCATAAATTCCAGTAAGGACCACAGTTCCTGCAGAAAAGAATTTGTCATCAAGCAAACTGCTCAGGTCAATGATAATAGCAAGTGCTTCTAAATAAAAGAATGTACACAGAAAGTAAAGCATACAACGATTTAGTTTAATGATAGTTTTCTAATAAGCTAGCCATATTAACACAAATGCAATCAATATGACTCAACACCAGGATCAAGACGGTAAGAAGATTAGGAAGGCAACCAGTTCATTTAAAAGACAAATTAAAGTAATTAAGGTAGAGAACAAGACAGTCAACGCTTGCATCAAGAAGTTTATGCAATCTTTTGCATTTCCTTAATTAGGCACTTTTTAGTCCTACATTGCTTGGAGGAACGCCTACCTAGTCTGTAATGAAGCTCATTTTGTCATTTGTTAGTAACTCTTACATAGGTAGTCCCACATCCTGCAGAGGCCCTTCATGACTTGCATGAAGCTCAAAAACTTACGACACATACACCCCTCTCTTTGTGATATCTGGAGCTTAGTTTGCTGCCTCTTTCTCTTGTGTCAGGATTCCCATCACCAATTAACTGAAAATTCAATTGGTGAACTTTAACAATTCCCAATAGGGAGGATGACAATGCCAAGAGGGGGAAAACTACACAAAAAATTTGCACATCTACTTCAATTTCATTTTAGGCAATATTTTCTTTTACCTTAATTTCCATCCTCAGCCTTCAGCTCCTTTCCTATCCCTAGTTCCTTCTAACCATCTTAACAAGGATCAACATTACCCAAAGTGGTATGCACAACACGTCCAGAGCAATCCGCCTACACTAGACTATCTACAGCAATCTGCCCATAACTCAAGATAGAGGGTCTGAAGTTTCAGAGAGAAGGGACTAACCCATTTGAAAGAGATATAGCTAAAGAGAAAAAACATAATTCAATTAGATAAACACAGACGACTACCATCCTCTAAAGAGAAAAGCTTCATCTCCAAACTTAGTCAAGGAACTGCACCTGAGCAACTCTCAATTACCAAGCTACTCTTATGAATTCTCATACCAGTTCTAACTCCTTTTCAATTCAAACACATTATTTTGTTCTCAATAAAGTCCCAAGTATACACACTATCCACGATGAAGCACCCTCAAACCTTCTTGAGATTATAGTTTTTTTTTTCTACATTAACATTTTGTGTTTTTGCCCACTTGTTTCCATTTGTAATTATATTATAATCCTTTAGCCAAGAATGTGTAGTAAATTCCTACTAAAGACTTAAGTATCACATTCAACAAATTCTGAAGAATCAAACCATCCAATCTCATGAATTGAATCATTTGATCAAGGGCTACCTAGTGTGGCATTGTTGAATAAATACAATGCAAATTTTTTGCTTTCAAGTTTGTGAAGTAAGGACTAGTTGGGGATTCAAACAGAAAATTTAAAGCGACATTTTGGGCACAAATATTTATCTATTTAGAGGGAATTAGATAAGATCTATAGAGGTTACTAAAATTTGAAACCTAAGAGAGATAAAGAGAGAGAGAGGTCAAAAAAGCCTTTTAAGTTTAATCTAAAAAAATTGAAATGACAAGGGTGTTTTCTATCAAAGATAAGGGTTACGAGTTCTTGAGGGTGCATATTTAATTCTTATATTTAATTATGGTTAGCAACAATAAAACAAGAGTTATTCATGTATTTTCTACATATTTTAGTCTAAAATCTCATCAATGCATCCTACTAAGATTTTTCTTATCAATACGACCAACGACAAACTCAAAGGCATTTTAAAAAACACTAGACTAGTCATTTGTCATTTGGACATCAATTCCCATCTTCTTGATCAACTGCCATCACTTGGACTTACATGAGGTTCGTAAAAACTTGTGTCCAATCTCTTCGACCACACCAGTGAAAATACAATGCAAGAAGAACTCTCTTGGATTTTCAGGGGAGAAGAAAAGAGAAAAAAATATTTAAAAATTCAAATTCTAGAGAGAAGCAAATAATGCAAGCGAAATTTAAAAAATTTAGATCTGAAATTATTTCAAGCTCTCCAATTTTCAACAATGGTTCATTGTACGCAAATTCAAGTTAATCTTCTCAAACCAATAGCAGTGGTAATTCAAAAAAAAACAATGAGTTCAACATATTATGATAACATGGATATTTATAAAGTTCATCAAAAACAAAACATAACAGGTCCTCAGGGTCAAATATGGTTTAGAGGGGAACATGACTTTAAGCCACAGTTCTATTCTAATAATTTACCCCTTATGACCTCAAAGGAAGATCTCTCGATAAAAATTACCTATGAAGGGTTTATGGATTTAATTATTTTTTTCTCTCAAAACAAAAATGTCAAGAATATTGTCTTAAAACATAACAATCTTTGATAAGATGTCTCATGACTTACATGGTCTTGACAATAATCTCAAGAAAAACTCAAGAAAGCACAAGGACCATTCAGTTGCATCATAGACATTATTTTGGTTTATTGAAAATGGAGGGCATTCTCGACACAAGCATCTCTCCCAAGAACACCTATTCAACAAGAGAGACCAAACTAATGTCACAACAAGCAATCTTCTTGCTTTACATCCAACAACACATCACTAAACATTTTAAGTTAAGATCTAAATATTTCTCTAAAATTTTGCTTCAAGTCAAGCAAACTCATAGTCATCTTCTTTGGCTTTACAAAATTTCTAAATGCAAAGGAAAAAACTCTACTAAGTTTATCCAAATTACATGGAATGGGAAATAAATTTATAATATCACTATCATTGAGTCGAAAAAAACCTACACTTGATGGCATCAATAGAATACACAAGCACACGGTGGTTTTAAATTTTTTCAAGAAGATGTATGGATTCAATTTTCAAAGAAAGAAAGGCGAGGGAGGAACCTAAGCTTTGATGAAATAGTGATGAGAATCTATTTTAAGAATGGAAAACTTTCTACAATGAGATAACTGGAATGACTTTAAGTCATCAGAAATCTTAATTAGACATTCATGGAATAGAAACATAGATTCATTGGATGAGAGCAAATTCACATATGGGATATGAAGGTTGAACTATGGCTAGATGATATGCAAAAACTGTATAAAGCTAATAAGTAAATGCAAGAGGATTTTAAGCTATGGGAAACTTCCATGAAGAAAAGACAATTCAAGCCAAAGCTAGGCCACCTAATTGCTAAGGAACTAACATAGCTATAGAGCTTGTGTAAAACAATCTGCATCTAACCAAATTTTGAATATAAATAAAAGGATTAGAAATTGATGCAGCTAAAGGCAAAGCAGCATATGATAGAATTGATATGACGTTGAATAAGAGAATTTCATTCAAATTTTCAATGGCGATTCAATAGGAATTTCTTATACATATGCAAACTTTGGCAACCGATTAGTGATCAGATGAGGAAGGACTTTTCATGAACTCTTTTATATTCATCAAGGAGCATTCAACAGTTGATGTCACTAATCTAGAAGATCATAAACATATCCATCTGCTGAGGAACCAACAAATTTTCAAATTTTTCTAGTGTATATTTGATGTTTGTATATCAATATGTATATGGAGTACTTGGGTATCACAATGGCAGTTCATCCTATGGTTCCAACATATGATATTCAGCTGGATTACATGATCTATAAGCTGGAGAACATTGAGGCTACTCAGATTGTTTCACGACATCCCATTGTATTTTTTCACAACTAACAGTTTGCACTTCACTTAAGTATATCAGTCCAAATATCTTCGGGATTATGTAAGGTGATTGTTCTAAGGCAATACAAGACCCAATACAAAAACAAACAACCCCATATCCTAAAACTGACTGCCCTATGCAGTCCAAGGAACACTCCAAGGTAATTCACTTAGATTCCCCTAAGCACTTCAACAAGAACCACCACGAGCAGCTCAGGCCAATCACAGGATGAATGGTCCAGTTCAATTTGTGCATTTTTGAGATTTTGGTTTTTAATACTTTTCCTTCTTCCATGCATATAGAACCATGAAAAAACTTTGCAAAAATAGTTCTCAATGATGTTCTATGCATGGTAACAAAGGCAATTGCTGTAGCTAGAAAATTTATGCAGTTGCTTGAGAAACCAACGAGACTCCAATCAATCTACACAAGCACCGCCATCTGAGACTCACAATGTTATCTAGCCACTAGGCCTCATTCAATTCACTCGGCATGGTGTTGCCTAGTTTTAGGGAAGATTCCAAAGTTATCATCATGTTTCCTTATTTCCAAGTAAAACTCTTATACATCACTTCATTATAACACTTTTAGATAAATACAATAATTGTCTCGATAATTAAACTTTTGCACAACCAAATGAACATCGATTGCAAATTTGACAGTTAGATAGATCTAAAGTTCCACAAGTCTATCATACTTATCACCACATTTGAACCAACCCTTATTGCTCACAAAAAACTAACTTTACCAAGGTTTGTCCAAGACCTAGAATGTTTTACCTAAGAGTAGTGTTTGGTGAATTTGACCATCAATTAAACTCAAAGGAATCTAAAATTTTAGGAGAGCCTTCTTGACTCAAAACCATACAAATTTGATATTTATTGCTCTCAAAGATTCACTCGTTTCATTGGTAAATGAAAATTCTTCAAATCAGACCTCATTTTTTGTACATATTTTGATATTTTACAATTTTTTTATTTATTAAGTTGCTTCAATTCAAAAAACATGTTGATAAAGAAGGCAAGATTAGAATTCCTGCAAAAAGATTTCAACTAAGCTATGATACCAAAATTGATGACAAAGGAGACAAAATGAAACCCTGTGCTGAGATCTGTTGTGGAAAACAGCAATAACGAGCATGGAGACCGTGGAGTTAAATTTGGAGTGCAACCCAGTTATGTTTGGATTGTAACCTGAAAAAGTCAAGATCGCAACCCAAACATATGCACATATGTATAATAAGAAATCATACCTTTGAAAAAAAGCAATGCCAAGTAAAAAATGTTCTTTCTTCTTTCACTCCATGAAAAGAATTTAAATTAATTACAATATTAATCCTAAACTCAAAAACAAGAAATAATGAAACTACCCTGCCTAATAAAATAAAAATAATAAATTACGAAAATAAGAAAATGCCCAAAAATAAATAAAACCTTTATAAGCCTCATACGTGATTCCATAAAATCCAATAAAGAACTAACAAAATATACTAAAGAAAAGAAAAACTCTATATGACTCACTGGATCAACTCAATATCATCCACTTAATATAGCTTATCTTACATCACTCATTAAGACAACAAAACATTGAAGAGGCCCATCACCCCTATGTAGCTCACACATTATTGTTGGGAGGCATAAATCAATGGAATAATGAACAACAAAACATTTAAATCATTTTGACAAGAATTTTCTAGTACTATTTAATGCGAACAAGATAAAGGAATAACTCATAATGACATTTGACCTTCAACTTTTCAATCTGCCTATTTTTCCAATTAATGGCAACAAAGAGAATATTAATCTAGATTATGAATCCAAAAAGAAACAAAAGAGCACTTCAACAAAAGAAATTGGTTTTAAGATACTGTGATGCAAAAAAATGCCACAATAGAATTACAAGCTCTTAGGATGAGAAAATGATGGATAAATAAAAAAAGTTCAACGTTCCAAAGGAGAAGTAAAAGCTCAAAAGTTTCCTAATCTAGAACTATGGGACCTATGATGGTTGAATTAGTTTGCAAATGAAGAATAAATTGGCATTCCTGTGTGTGCAGAACTGGAATTCTGTTATAACCATAATGGTCATTCTCACGCTCTAGCCAACAAGACAAAAATAGTTATGAACACCTGATGTGGACAAATCATCAAGTGTATTGATTGGTCAATGATTGTTAGCACTGGATTTCCAAAATAATAATCATGGAAAAGTATTCCAAGACCATAGCTAACAATACATCATAAAACACTGGCAAGAAGTCAAAAAAACTGAGATATAAAGGTGAACTATACATGCAAGTCATTTTGAAGAGGGGTTCCAGTTAACATCAGACGCTGGCGTGCACCTTTTGCAACGGACATGAGGTTTTTCCAGCGATAACTGTTTTTATCTTTCATAAAATGAGCTTCATCTAAAATTACACAGCTCCATCTCCACAGCTTCAGAGCTTTACGGTCATCTTTCTGCTGTGAACTGCAAGAAAGAGGTCATCACGATTGGCATTTAGACACTCTTCATCCCATTAACATGCTAAACTGAATGGAAATTATAAAACCTGCACACCTGTGTCTTTCAAAGAGTGAGTAACAAGCAAGTAGCACATTGAAAGAAGGAGGAAAACCAGCTTTGCCCATTGAGGTCAATTCTTTTGCATAGACTGCCCTTCCAGCCCCATGAAATAAGATAACAGAGAACGTTGGGCACCACCTTTTCAATTCTCTTTCCCAATTCTCTAATACAGACGCCGGGCATACAATCAAATGTGGACCAGGATCATCATTCAGGTGCTTAAGCAAACTTAAGTATGTAACAGCCTGTAAAAAGAAAATTGAAGCCATGAAGATAGAATCCAAAGAACAGCACAAGGTTCTCATAAATGATAAAGTTTGATACCTGCACTGTCTTACCAAGTCCCATCTCATCCGCCAATATGGCTGTTTCAAAACAAGTTAATACAAAAAAAAAACAATTTCAAAAAATGGAAGTTGATGAAGACTCCCACTGAAGCCCACAATTTAGAAAAGATAAAATGCATCATATGAAAATGTGCTTATAGTACAATTCACATAAATTTGTGTATGGAAAAGTGTTTGTGCAATGTTTATGCTTAGACAATCAGTACCCCACGTCATCCCTCTTTTTCATGGGTTCCAAGTTCTCAAGAACAAGGAAAGTCAAAATCTCCCAGAGTTGGCAACAAGAGTTCATTTGCTTGAAGGTTTCTTCTTGCCAATGAAGAAAACTTAAGTTTTGTTTGTTAGGTCCATTTTAAAGAAAATTTCAATAGTCTATCTTTCTCAAATTCAAAGGTACCAAAATCCCAAGAAATAAATTCAACAAAGCTCCATTTTGACTTATAGAAAACTCTTTTTCCAAACCTCCCTTTAAAAAGGCTTTCTAAATTCAAAAACCATATGCAAACAAAGCCTTAATTTAAACTTTTAAAAGCCTCCGAAAAGCTTGTGGCTAAAGAAAAACATTGTGCCTTGGATTGTAGCCACAAACCTTTTTTTCACAAACCTTAAAGAGGTTTGTAGCCAGACAAGTAAAATCTTGTTCTAAAAAAAAGTTGTCTTGCTCAAAAGAGAATTGTGAAGCAAAGAATGAACCAATAGACTCAACAACTGTGTTTAGTTATCGAAGTGTCAGATCATTCTTTGCTTAACAACATATGCAAATGACTAAGAACAATGAGGAGAAAACATACTTAACTACCAATTTGCTGCCTTTTGTCCCAAAGAATTCATTTGTCATCTATTAGAGAATGGCTGATCCATTTCAAAAACCGTCATAATAAGACTGTTATAGCATATATGGGTGAAAATCTCCTCAAGACCAACATACAGAAAGATCATCTCGCCAACCTCAAATAGACAATGGACACCCTTAGAAGAACTCTTCTTTCACCGAAGAGTTTGTTAGGAGCCTTCGCCACAAAGCATCATATTTTTTGGTTTCGTAAAGTCATTTAGGTGAACCAGAAAACATTCAAGATGAAGGCACAAAACATACACTACAAAGTTCAAAAGTTAGCTAGAAGAATTGTCACCCTCAATAGATTGCTTTGCCGAGTCTTAATTTGGAAAACTGGGTCTATCTGAATATGTAAAAATGTGATTCTAGTGTGAGGCAGGGAAACTGGGTCTATCTTAATATGTAAACTGGGTGTATCTTAAAAGAAAAGTAATCAAGATAAGAATTTAAGTGGAAAATCCTACAAATGGAAAAAAAACATAGATGCACAACAGCTGGAAGAGCTACAAAAGTATTTTATGAATACAAGGTCTTGAAGGTTGTACAAAGAACAAAGAGCTCCATCAGGTCATGAGAGTAGAATGCATGGGTTCCAAATTGGACAAGCCAATTCTCCATTTGCTTAAGAGGCTACAATTGATTAGTAATGTGGAAGTCAAGGGATTAATCAATCCCAATTAGAATCTTCCTTTCTTAATTACAGAAGCAACAATACCAGTTATCCAAAAATTCTCTCACATAATTAATTCTTATCCTCTTAAGTAATCTTCTCAAGGATCCTATATGGCTGTTGAGAACAATTCACCCACATGCAAGATTAAAGACCTTATTTGCTTAAGCAACACAGAACAAGTGCACTGTGTGGATGAGTTAACAAGTAACCACCTGAACTATTTCGTAACCAAAGAGAACAAGCGATTAAATCCTTGAACCATAACTGGCTCATGAGGCCAGTATGACTCTCGAAAGAAAATGGAAGTTGAGATGTTAGGTTAATCTGAGTCGACAATTCTAACCCAATAATTTGCTAACAAGTTTTTAGTTGAACAGTTATCCTCGGACGACCCAATTCTTTATTTATGAAGAGCTGGAAGGTACCAATAGCAACTTGATATAATTCACTTTTTGAATTTTTGCAATTCTCTTTGAATTCAATTCCAAACTTACATAAGTTTTTTCTTCAATGCAATGTATGCCATGAAGTAGTGCAAATTGACAGCTGGTTGCTACCATACCTTCAACAATGAAATGTGGGCACTATGCACTTAAGAGGAAACTAATGGGCAGAAAGCTAACCGCAAGTTTTTATATCTCAATGATGGAGCAAATCCAAGAAGGCAAGGAATTCGAATCCAAAATGACACAAAATTGTAAATATATTTGAACCATATGTGCAAGGTAACTTTGATAAGTTATGATATGGAGATATGGGTGTTCCCCTTGTCTTTCCATAAACTTCACCAAATTTAATCTCTTCTTATGACCATTCCACTTGGTCACATTTTATTACTGAGGATGGAGTTAGCCAAAGCTTTTTGCACTACCACTAGGTTCGAGCCTGGTGTCGCAAATAAAAGATATCCTAGGATGATCATTGTGCTTTTGAAGTTCCTTGACACCTTCCAATGAAGATGTTCCACGTGTTTTGAACCAATATGGACTCGTACCAACACAAATAGCCCCCAAACCAATCACTACAACATTCTACATTGCTCGAGTGCTTGAAAAGAATGGCCTTCATCTTGAAATGGCTTTGATATCTACTAACCCTAAGAATGACAGAAACTTGCCCAAGAACATAGCAGCAGTCTAAATCAACACAATTTGCTCTGGCTTACTCCTTGAATTGGAGGGAAAAGTCAATGGTCATAAAAGGATAGATTAGAGGGTTCAAAGGCCTCCATGATGTAGATGAAAATTAAGCACATTCAAAAATAGAAGCACGACAATTGAGGAAGCTGTTTCCCAGGTTTCCCTACTTTGATGATATACCGCCCCAGGGAGCTACTATGCTATATGGAGATTAATCCAAATGTGAGTTAAGCCCAAGAGCCTTTTCTATTCAAGCTAAGGATTCTCTATCAACAAAAATATGGGAAACACTCCTCAACAACTAAGAGAAAGAAGTCAATTTCTCCCTCTCAGCCTCTTCCATTGAAAGGTACTAGAAGGTATAACCATTAATGGATCATGCTAATGAAGCTATGCAAATGGAACAGGAGGAGGTTAAGGTGGCTTCAAGCAATAAAAATCTTCCAGTAAAAGTACTGACAGAGGTAAAAACATGATGACTCAAGAGCATGGCTCCCTATGCTACAAGGTCGAGGTCTAAGAAACATCAACAAGGTTGGTTGTGATTGTTACAAAAACACGATAACGCTCTTCCCCTATTGAAGATTCCAATTGACCATGAGGCTAAGAGATTCATCCCTAAGTACGTTACCTTAGTGGCATCACAATTGATTCAAGGTCTAACACGATTGCCCAATTCTCTCTACCATGAAGATCAAGTTGAGAAAAAGGTCAAAAGGTTTGACAATTGAAAAATGAATTTTACAATAAATTACACACATTGATTCAAAATAAAAAAAAGGCCAAGAAGCTTAAAAAAATGTGAGAAAAGCAAAAGATTGCCCACAAAAAAGAGTTGAAGAAAATGAAGAGAAAAAAAGGGCTACAGAAAAGCACAAGGAAGAAATGCAAGGGCTAACAAAATAGATTGCTAATATGGTAACAACTTTTTTCTATATAATCATTGTGCACCCCCACCAAATCTAGAGTTGCAAATAGAGTTAGGCAAGGAGGACTTTATGACTTGTTGGAAACACAACGAACGGATTCAACAATAAAGTTTCTACGCTATTACAAAGGTGTTGCACTAACAATAGCTTTTCATAATTAGCCACACATTTCAAGTTAAATTAATCCAATTTTATGCCATACAAACTCAAATTAAAATACAAACATGATAACCTTATTAACAAAATAACTCTCTTGCAAGCAATTATGAACAAAGCAAGAGACGACAAAATTGACAATTGAGGCCCTTTTAGCTTGATTAACTCAAAAGATTTAGTGGTAGATATGTTTCACTTAAAATCTTCCTTTGTAGATGGTATAATGAACCAACGCCCCATGATAAATCTTCTAACCCATGGAAATTCTACTCTTTAGAATTTCAATTGGTTCCAATCATTCTATAATAGCTCTTACCATTCCAAGGTCTACCATAATCCCTATTGTAATAATTAATAATTATAACCAAATCATTGTTTCGATATAATCAAAATGCCGAGCATACCATCTTTGAGTTATGCAAAATACATGTTCTTCTAAGATTTATTTCATATCAAACACGTTCAATCTCTCACCTCTATTTTCCTACTATCTCAAGAACCCTTGAAGTAGGATAGCATTAAGCTTGGGTTTTTTTGTTATACTCTAGTTCTTGTCAAATAGAATTGGCTTTCTAAAATATTATATTTTGCCATGAAGCATAACTGTCATTATATTAATGCTTTTAACTTAATGGGGCTCTACTATCAAAAGCTGTGATATACAACAATCCTCCACAAAAAGAAAGATGACAACAATATTTTGTTCTACTTCATCCACAGCATCAGTTAGATTCTAACCCAAGTAGAATAAGCAAGCACAAAATAGCTCTGAGAATTTCTAGTTTCGATGGTTTGTAGATTTATTAAAAAAAATGTTAGAAAGATTACATCAAGCATACCTCCGCCTATATTCTTCCGGTACAACAACACAAGAAAATTAACGCCAACAAGCTGATAAGGCTTCAAAATCAAGTCAAGTTCTGAACATTCATTTGAGCAAGCTTCGCTAATATCTTCCTGTGAGCAAACCGCCGTCCAAATAAGTACATATTATCATCACTTTCAATCAACGGTAAAAATAGTAAACAATAACGTCCGCCAACAATCATCGAGCAGTACCTGGGTAACAATTCTAGCAGAAGAAGCATCCACCTCCGCATATCTATCGCATGCTGAAACAGACGAACCATAGAGCTCCCGTCTCAAATCTGCCGATATTTTGGCACACTTTTGTATCGCATTGCCAACTACATCGAACTCATTTTCCTCCCATTTTACCTCTTCCTCTATTTTTTCAGAAATACCAAAATAAAATGCATCTTCCTCATCCTCCCCCGACAGGTCAATGCGATCATTCCCACCTTCATCGTCGCTATCCTCGTCTACGACGTATCGCCTAACCAAACTTCCCCTGGTAGCTCGGGTGACAGGCAAAAATTTCTCTTCCACTTCTACTCCGTCCTCTTCGTCTTCCAAATTCACCACGTCCACCGAACTCAAACCATTCGAGTTCGCGATGCCGCCATTACCAGAGCGGTAGGCGAAGGATTCTATAAGCGGTGGAGGAGAACTTCTCCCCTTTTTCAGAACCCTCGAAGGTTTGAAGGAGTGCTTGGCCCACTCGTCGTCGGATATCTCCTCGAAGATGCGCCTCATATTAGACGACTAAAGCTTGATCAGAGAACTGGGTCGAAAGTTCTACCAGCAGTAGGGTTTGCCGCCTAAAGAAGCCGCAAATCATGAAGAAGACCGCGGACATTTCTATTTTAAATAATTATTACAAAAATTTAATTTAGTAAATTAACCACACATATAAAATTATATACTTCAAACGTCTAAATGATTTTTAAATTGTAAAAATCGTGCCACTTTTATTTAAAATAATAAACAAATTATTAGTCTACACGTGCTCAATTTCAAATAATTAAATAACTTCCTAATTTCATAGTCATAAGTATTTTGCACTTTATCTTATTGAAGTATAATTTGAATTTTTTAAATAAAAATTATTTTGATTATATATATATTATAGTATATTATTATTTATTATTTTAAAAAAAATTATGCATTGTTATTCTTTTTTTTTAATGATAATTTAGTATGACCAAACTAATTATATTTTAATAACTATGATATATCTTGAATTTATTATAATGAATAGTTTTTAGTAATATTTAAACACAAATTTTAAAAATTTAAGTGATGTTCGAATATTCCCAATTTTGAGGCATTTGATATTGTAGTTGCATGCAAGTTAACAGAGAAGAATGGGTGTAAAAAGCTAAAGAAGAGGAGCTAAAATGGTTCTATAATAATCTAGTTAGGAGAGTTTTTGTTATGATTAGTATAGCTATGACTAATAGGGGTAGCTTAGTCATGTGAGTTCTTGATAGACATAGTATGAAGATCTCCAAATTGATTATCCTTGGCATGCCTAATCACTAATTGAGCTAAGAAAATTCCTACATAGAGAGTTTGAATTGTGTGAATGGCATTATGAACATGTAAAAAGATCTATTATTTTGAAATTATTGATTTCTTGTTGATTTAGAAAAATCGAGTTGAATGTCTAAAACTTTGGGTTGAACTTATAAAAAAATATAGAATATATTATCAATATAAGCAATGAGTTTACTATAATAAAATTATGTATAAACTCAATATATGGGAAACACTGAATAAAAAAAAAACAATTACAAGAAAAGCAAACACTGAATAAAAAATGTAAAACACAAGGGGAAAAGTTGAAAAAAATATCTTAATGATAAAAAAATTGATAAGATTTAATAATGATTTTGCATTTAAATGAAAAAATTAAGTAATTTTTTAATTTATATAATTTGTAACTTAATTAAATTATAAATTAAAATAATTATAATTATCATTATAATTATGATGCAATAGAATAGTGGCTATTTAAAATTAGATTTTTAATCTTCAATGTGTAAAAACATAAAGAAAAAGAAAAAGTCCTAAATTAAAAAAAAATAATACACAAATTTTTCCAATAAGAGCAAATAAATAAATTTAAAAAATTGTAATATAAATATATTATTGATTATTGTCCTTGAGCATCATATTGAGTTGAACATAATAATATGGAATCATTTTCTTTATATATATTCTTATTTTGACATGATACAACATATTCTTAATATCATTATTCAAATGTTATGAGATACAAATATGCATAAAAGGGTAAATTAATTGATTAACTTAGTGATGTCAGAATATAAAAAGATGATAATATTGAACAGAAATGTTAAAAAGAGAAATAAGAAAATAATAATAATAATAATAATAATGTAAGATAGATTGTTATAATCACAAGCTCAATTTAATATTTTCATAAATACTAACTTATTGAACTCCAAATTCACATTAAACTTGAAAGAAAACCAAATTAGAAAAAAGAAAAGATCAAAGGAAAAAAAAAATCAAACTTTCAATCAACCATTATACAAAGAAATGATAGGTGTGAATTAGTATAAACTCTTCAAACAAATTTTTTATTTTAAACAAATGAAAAAACTAAAATCTAGACACGTTGATGATCAAGCCAATTGAAAAATAATTAAGATTATACCATGCTTAATCCCATCATGATTACGATTATAAAGAACTCTTTCAAACTCTTTTCTTTAGCTTTTCATATCTAAAGGCTACCAATTCTTATTAAAAAAAAAAGAAAAAGGCAAAAGAAATAAGACTTCAACCACTTACTAAATAGAAAGAAAAAAAAGAAAAACAAAAAAATCAATTTAATTTTTTATTTTATTGTTTCAATAATTTGAAATACTTTGTTTAAAAAAATATAAACTAAATATCAATAGATTCCTCGTGACGAGTTCTTCACAATAATATGTTTATCATCAAATTTTAAAATAATTGTATAACTAAAATAATATTATTTTAATTATAATGCATAAAAATTTTAAAATATCAATTTTATTATATTAAATACCAATATTTAATGCGTGTATATAAAAGTTCCTACTACATGTATTATATATATAAAAAATTCTTATGATATTATAGTGATCATCGTGGGGGTTTTACACAATATTTTCATAGGGTTGTGATTTTGTTGAACAATTTGAACTCTAGAGAAAAATGTATATTAAAGGTTATGATAGTTCTTCTTTGGATAATGAGGTCTGTTATTCGTTGTCACAATAACTAAATACTTGATGATGATATAAATTCTATAAATGATGTTAAAATTTCTATCGTTAGAGGCCTAATTGGTGCATGGCTTGCACCTGCTTGAGTTGTACATGACTCCTTGAGGTGCAAGAAGAGTCTAACCTCGAGAAACTAGTAGGCCAAAGGACCATTTGAAGCCTCTATGGGAGGATTCTCTTGTTTGTTAACATAGACAACTTGATCAAGTCTCTTTTAGTGGGTCTTATTCATTAAGAACTTAATAAACTGTCTTAATGGGAACTTCAACGTTGTCAAATTGGAAGACCTTCTTAATGCTTGTTTCAAATGGCTTAAGAGGTGATTCTATGCGGACTTGTAGTGTGAACTTAAGAAAATCCGAATAATTTAAAAAAAAATGTGATCGAACGGACGACAACGAATTGTATGTGTTAACTTGTACAAGTTTGCTTACACGAAAAAACTATAATAATTTTCATTTTTTTTAATATCCATTGACTGGAATTCAAGTGTCTTGACCGGTCTTCACACGCAATTCAATCAAATCCTCTCTCCAGCTCGATTCAGCCAGCGCCATGGCCGGATTTATCTCGTATGCTGTCGGCGGCGTCGGCTTCATCCTCCTCGCCGCCATCGAGACCCTTTCCGCCGCCTTCGACCTGCCCCGCTTTCTCCCCTTCGCAGTTGCCACAGCCTTGTCGGTTCTCTACGCCGCCGATTCCCTTGTCTCCTCCATCTTCTCTGCCATGGCTGCCTCGTCGATCGACCCCCTCGGCGCATCCCTTCCCTCCTCGTCCCTTCCTGTAGCGTTTTTCTTCCTTCTTTACGTCCTCTCGTCTCTCGCCTCGCTCTACTCTGTGCTCCCTCTGCCCCCTTCCGCCCTCCACCTCATCTCCCTGTCTGCCTTTGCCCAGGAATTCCTCCTTTTCCGTCTGCGAAACAGCAAGGATCCGGACGGTCTTGAGAATCGCTACTTTGATCTCCTCTTTGTCCCCATACTCATCTGTGCCGCTTCGTCGCTACTTGCAGTTGCTCGTCCCACCTCTCCCTTTCCCCGCATTGCCCGAGCTGCAGGACTTGCCCTCCATGGCTCCTGGCTCATTCAAATGGCATTTTCTTTATTTACGTCTTTGATGGCACATGGTTGCGTACTTCTCCGTCGCAGCCGTGCAAATTTCACAGTTGTCTGCCGTGCCCATGGGGACTTACACCGTGGCAGTGCCATCGCTACCCTTCAGTTCAATTGTCACATAGCTGGTCTCGTCATTGTTGCTGTGGGGATCTATGCGGCCTTGGCGGATAAAGTTGGTGGCGGTGCTGGTGGCCAGTTGACTGCAGGGTACTCTCCGATAGATAAAGAGTTGCATAGGATGGAGCATGTCTCTGCGTCGAATTTCTCGATTGATTCAGATGAAGATATGGAAACGAATCAACTAAAGCACCATGGTTCTGTTTCTGTATCCGTGAATGGGTTCGGAGGTGCTTATTAATGATTAGCCAAGTAGGAATTTTTTTATACCAGCTTTTACACCATTTCTCATATGGCTGTTATACTGCCAAGAAAAATTGTGAATTGATTTCTGTTTGCAAGAGCATATTTGGTATTGACATGGCTTTGTTATTTGGATTTCCATATTTGCTTATTTTTCTGAAGTTAAGATTGGTAATATCTTTGACTAAATAACTATTGGGATAGTTCATGCCTACATTGGAAATTTAGGATGCTATGTTCATGTTGTCATGCAGTGGGTTTTCTTTAGGCCTTTTTCTGAGGAAAATTACATGTGTGTGGTTGCATGACATATTTATTTGTTGTTGTTTTATAGCTGATTATCCATATATTCTTGATTGCCTTGTCAAGAGCTATGTTGCCCATTTTAAGCACTAACCTCCGTCATCTTAGTCGATTGAGAAGCAATTTACCATGCAACCCAATTAGTAACATAACATTGTTAGTAGATGTGTTTGAGAATATCTTGAGCTCCCAAAGTTCTTACCCCAATATATTGCAATCTAAGGGTCTATTGACAACTATGCCACTCTCTTTACATGATCTTGTGGAAACAGTGCCTACCCCTAGAAAGACTATGATCGCTCTCTATCATGCCTAACGTTGAACTTCAAAGCGTGGACCACTTTAAGTGCATGTTTTCATCACTACACCTGATCCTAACATTCTGAGAGAATTCCTTGTTTGAGGTGGATGAAGTTTCCCACGACTTAATAGCCTTCAAATATCATTGAGCACTTATTGCTCCAGTCAACAACTCTTCTATCAAGGCAGTGCCACATTTTTAATGGTTTGTGTATGTTATTGAGCCATTCCCAATATTCCTATTTTAAAAGATCAATCAAGTTGTCTTCAAGGAGTTTTGCTTGTCTCATTACATAGACAAAGGCCTCACAGCACCACTTGAGGCACCTTCTTAACTTCTTGAATAATTTCATCTCTACAATTGGCTTCTTGAGATGATTTAGCTTGAGGCAATCTCATTTGAGCTATAGATGATTCCTAAATAGGTCTGTGTGGGCTCCTACAACTTCTGAGCTTGAAATTGTTGGGACCTTATTCATGCCACAAGCAGAGGCTATCGCTCCTGGTGCTCCAGCTGATGAATATTTCTCAACACACAAATGGTGTAAAATTTAGAAAGTGTTTATCTTGTTCTCATTATCCTGTCTTTGTAAAAGAGTAACCCTTATGTTTCGGCACTTTGTTGATAGCTTCCTTAATAAAGTTCGTTTTCTTTCTTTGTCTTCCTTATCACTTCTTCTTTTCTTTAATTCTTTGCACAAACATTAAAATTATCTCTATTTGAAGAGTGGTTTGAGTTCTTAATATCATTAAATTAAGAAAGCTACAATAATAATAGGAATTCCTATGTAAAGTTTTCTTATTTTTCTTATTCTGCATTATGTTTCTAGGATGTCTTCTTGACAATCATCCTTAATCAAGCCCTTACTAGCCACCTTTTCATTACCATTCATCTCCAATTTCGTTGTTCCTTGCTGGAAACCACTGTCATTCCTAATTCTCCTCATGTCGATGCCCTTTTGTTACCTTAATTTTTTTTTCATCGGCGTTTCCACTGTCTGCATTGTTTCACCTTAGTGTTGCTCATGTCTTAATTGCTAGTGTGGTCATCCAATTGAGTCTGGTCTGCTGTCTCCTTCCTGGTTAACCCATCTGTCGACTGCTATTATTTTGCTAGTCGGGTGTCATCCTTCCTTGATCTGGGTCCATGTTGTGATGAATTTAGCAAATGTTTAGAATAACTTCTTCAATACCAAGTTCATAATGTTCTCTACCTTCATTTCTCTTTGATTAGCTCTTGGTTAGAAATAGCTTTGCTTGATCATTCATATTTATCTCTGTTCCTTGCTTGTGTGATCTTATATTTAGTTTACCACTTGCATATGCGACATTAATTTGTGCTGTAGCTTTATTTTTGTCTAATTTTGCATTATATCATGTTTTTCAACAGATGTGTTTAAAGCTAGAGAAGTTTCTTAGCTTGTCAGCAATTATATGCTAATTTCCATTGGTATATTTGACCAAATGATTTGCATGACATTAGTATTTTCTTTGTTGTTAGTTAAATCAAAGTGTAACCTGCTTGTGCATCTCATTTAAGACATTCCTTTAGATGGTAATTTTTTTGCATCAATTGAACTTGTTTCTCTCTTGGTCTACCTTGAACTTTTTGAACCATATCTTAGAGTAGTTATTTTTTTTTATAAGATTTTATCTTCCTGCAAGGCTGGGTCATGTCCCAGCCCTAAATCATCTAATGGCAGTAAATGTTTGTGCTGCTGTTTGTTGATCATTGATGAGTTGAAGGACTTTAGATTCTTCACATTCATGATAAAGTAAATAAGAATTTTCACTAATCATTTTAGAGATTCTTAAAGGATCACACTAGTTTAGTTTATGTTTCCATCATTCTCCTTTCATTGATCCTTGCAAATATGAGACCATACAAGGTTACCGACTTCGAATTTTTTTCCGCTTGATGTTGATCATGTCTCTTTTTGTATTTCTCTTGAGATTTCTGTAATTGTCACTCAACTTTGTAAATCTTGCTTGAGCATGTCCCTTAATAACTCTGGATTTATTGTGTTCATAATCCAAATAATTAGAGATCAATCTTGTCTAAGAGGTCGGCTCAAGAGATCTCGATAGGTCTCAGAATTGATCGTGAAGGTTTTGAAAGAATAATGGGATAAACAAGGCCTAAAGAAGGAGCAACAAGTCTTGATGACCATCATTGGTTTTTAAGAACCTCCCACCATTGTTGAATGGATGGTCTCTCTTCAATTGTCAAGAAGGTGAAACAAGGAAGACTCGAATAATATTGATGCACCAACATAAGTTCAATCTTCAGAAACAATATAGTAGATCTTGAATTTAGTTTTTAAGGGTGTTTTGTAGTTTGAGAAGACCTTTAGAGCAAAAAATGGAAGGCCTTGAGGAAATAGAAGAATTATGATGAATATTCTATTCAAGACATTTATAAGAATGTGTTCCAATTTCAAAGGTTTGAAGATCTCGACATTTATAAGCATTCAAAATTTTTAGACAAATAAGTCGTGTTGTCGTATTTTTCTATTTTTTATTTTTATCTAGTATGATTATGTAAAATTTATTAGAGATGAATTCTAGGAGATATATATATAACAAAATAGAAGAAAGGTTGTAATATCTCTTTGTAAGTTAAAATTTTAGAACTTTAGAAAATGCAGAAGTGTTGCTCATTTTTTTATTTTTTTTACTTCCATCATGCTTATCTTGTCTTTGATCTGGTCCACTCTGGTTTCAAAGGGAAGATCATGCAAAGATTTGCCTTTCTGACTAGAAGGAAGGATAGTATTAGTCTAGGAATATGTTCAAATCAAATGAGCTCCTAAATATGAACTCTAGGAATGTCTTAAATGTTCTTTGACCAATTGAACCATGGAAAGATTTATTATAAGCAAATGGAATATATGCTAGATTTTTGTCCTAACTCTTTGTTTGTCGAGACTTTTCTTCACTAAATGCTCTATTGTTTTATTGATAACCTTATATGGTCTTCAATTTAAGGATATAATATTGTGCTTATTTTTTGTGTGGTTTCATTCATGTTGCTTAGTATAGCAACATAAAATATTTTCATCCTAATAAAAAATGATTAATAATGGCACCTGAAAATGATTCTAGATATTTTGAAGAATAGTTTAGCTATGTAGTCATTTGAGGTATCAGTTTAACATGACATTAGGATAGCCATCTTTGTGAATTAATTTACAAAATGTGCCTATCTATTGCGATACTCTCTTAAGGTCTTGTGAGCATTACAAGATGGATGTCTAGCCTGTACTTTTGATTAACAAGCTTACAGGTATGGCATAACACACATTCTTGAACATCGGAAGCTAATAAACTTTTTTTTTGCAAATTTTATGTAGTCTTTTTACCTTGAAGTGTTCAACTACCTATGAGATATGTGCTTCTTAGATGCACCTCACCTTATCTTGATCTCAAGGCATACAATGTTCTCAATCCAATTCATTTTGAAAAACATATTTGGTAGCCCTTCCTACTTTTAGGTCCTCAGAGAGTTGCTTAGGAATCCAAGTCTTTTTAATATCTTGTGAAGTTTTTCTTGTACTTCTCTAGTTGAATTAATATAATAGTAATTAAACAAAAGAAATAAGTAATGTTTGAGAAAATATATCTATCATTATATTGTAATTACACTTTTTGTACTTAATCACCTGAGTAAACTATTCCAAATAAGGCATGTATTTAACTTATTGATTTTTTGTTGTTTTGTTTGTGTTTGAAGACATGTTAGGGAGATTGATGGTTTGAATACATAATTATTTCTTTAACAAAAGAGATAATGCTACTTATTTTCATTGCTTGATGTAAAGTCAACAACTTATCATATGTTATATAAGTTTTTTGTGCCCCTTGTAACAATTTTGGATAATAGGCAACAAGATTTTCTTCTCACATTAGATAGAATCTTATGACATAATTTGCAACATCACCTAAAAAATGTTTTGATAAACTCTTTTTAAGTATTCATATGCTCCTATAAAAATTATAATTTTTATAATTATTTGAGATTTTATCCATTCTTGAATGATGTTTAATCTTATTTGATTCAATGTTAAGCTTATAATTTTAAACTTTTAAACTCAAATCTACAAATGTTTTCTTCTTACACTAACATTTCTTCTTATCAAGTTAAGAGTTAATTCACTTGTAATCTTGGGAACATCTCTCATGTGTTTGAGATTTTTTATGCGTGTTAAGTATAAATGAGTGTATTATTGATGCAAATAATTACCAACTTCTCAATTTATTTCTTAAAATATTATTCATAAGTTATCTTGAGATTTTAATTGATTAGTTTTTGTTCCTTAAATTTGATTCATAATATTTTATTTATTGAAAATTAGTTGAAGTGTTTTAAATTTTGATCTCTCAAAATAATGTAACTTATTTAAGTGTTTAAATCACACATTTTAAATTACAAAATATAAAACAATTAGTATGTTATCTTTAGGTAAGAAAATTTCATTATGTGTTGATTAGCTTTGATCTAACACATTTGTTTTGCTTGAAATTTTATTTAAAAAATATTATTTTATATTTGTATTTATGTTAATATTATATACAACAATGACTTTTAAAAAAAAAATAATCGTTAGTAGGTTTAAAATATTTTTTAGTTGTATCATATAAATTTTATTTTATAATTCAAGATATTCTCGTTGAATTTTTTTAAAGCATTTTTAAAAATAACCCGACATAACAAAAAGATGTTTGGAAAAACGTGCTAAAACGGCCGTGCCGCGTTGAGGATCTTCTCGTCGGCCTTCGCCTGCTTGGTGCGATTGTAGGACAATCGTTCCCAAGAGCAGCGCCATGGATGCCGAGCTATTGGAACTCCAGCGCCAGTTTGAGGCCGCACAGCTGGCTAAGTCGAGCGTTCGCCTCTCGGAACGCAACGTCGTGGAGTTGGTCGGCAAACTTCATGAGCTCCACTTCATCGATTTCGACCTACTCCATACCATCTCAGGCAAAGAATACATCACCACAGTACGTTTGTACCTTTTATTATGGCCTTTCTTTGTTCCTACATATGAATTTACCGATTCTGGCATTCATCTGTAGGAGCAATTGCGTTCCGAAATTGTGGCAGAGATTAGTAAGTCTGGCCGTGTCTCCCTTGTTGATCTCTCAGAGATTGTTGGGGTGGATCTCTTTCACGTGGAGAAGCAGATCCAGCATATTGTGTCAAATGATTCACGGTTGATGCTAACAAATGGGGAGATCATCTCCGAGTTTTATTGGGATGGTGTCGCTGAGGAGATAAACGAAAAGTTGCAAGAGTGCAGCCATATATCGCTTGCAGAGCTGGCTTCTCAGTTTCTTGTTAGCGCCGAGATCATTGTGTCCGTTTTGGAGCGTCGCCTTGGATCTATAGTACGTAGTTTCATTCTTTGTATTCTGCTGATAAGTGGTATTCTTTGCACTTTTGAAGTTAAAAGCTTGCCCAAAACTTTCTCTTTTAGAAAAATATACTTAAAAGGAGGCTACTAATTAACACCACGGTTAAAAACAATGTACAGATAAATTAGCAATTAAATAAAAGTAAATGTGATGGATTAGTCTAAGAGGGAGCACATTGGTGACCCTATCCTTAGGATGGATCAAGTCCCTTGGTGCACTAATTTTCTTCTCTTTCTTTTATTCTTTATATACAACTTATTCCTTTAAAACACTTTTGGACCACAAATGATTGGCTCAATTTCGAATGGAGCATTGGTCTCTTATCACCCAAGTAAGAGAACTCAAAATAGTAGTATAGAAAGTTTTATAAACAATGTGTGAATTGTATAATTTCTTCTTCTTTAAAAACATTCTATTATTCCTCTCTAATCTCTTAGTTCTAATTATTTAATATATTGATAGGCCTCTTCAAGAAAAGAAAGGTTAATAGTACAATGTAATGATTTGCATCACTCTATGAAACCTCTTCCAGAGAAATAGCTTACTGTTGTTGGGCATTTGTAAGAGGTGGCCTTGAAAAAAGATGTGCATCAATGGAAGAAATTTTAAAGAACTGATTTGGATTAAAGATGATTGATCTCTTGAAAAATAATTCATACAAATATTATAAGATAAGAGATAAAGTAAGGTAGGTAAAGATTTCAACAAAGTTATCCAATAGTTTGAGCAGTGACCAATAAGGCAAATTTAAAGATACATTGCCTTTTTTACTTTTATCTGGATGTCATCATGAATCCATCTTTAAGCATATGTGTTTTGATATAGCTTTGTTACTTCGCCTAGTTCATTCATCAAAGCAATAGACATTATGTTTGTGGTACATCTTGGGGCAAAAATAATCCGAGCCAACTTCTTCTTTACTTTTATTTTGATGAAGATCAACTCCTTGACAAATATGGAGGAAATTTGAAAGGTTTGTTTCTGTTTAGAGTCATGCCAAGAAACTAAAAGATCTCATGAAGACTATTGCTCACATAGATTTTGGAAGAGGTAAAGTTGACAGGAATATTTGGCTAAAATATCCAATCGATGGAAAAGTTACTAATATTATCCCTGCAAACATTAAACACCCATCATTATAGAAAAAAGGATTCCATATCTGCACAAGGTTGATCACTTTGATCTCCCTTCTCACATAATAGAAAAACACACAACAAAATATTGGAATCTCTAGCAATCTCCACAACTCAATTAAGGAAGTAGAGCTAATTTCTCTTCATGTTTTAGAACTCTTCGATTGGTTTTGTTCTCTCTGAATCTTAATAATTTTATGTGCCTTTTGTAGGTTTTAGTGCCTTGGTTTTAGAAGTTATAGAAAATCTTCTCAAAATTCAAATGGATGCTATCTTAACTCAAATCCTCATCCAACCCTCTCAAATTTCCTAGAAATCCTAAAAGTTAAGTTCAATGGCCTTTTGAATTATTTAGTTACCCAAATTTGAAAAAGTGGATAAAAAATCTCCTGTCAACTTAAATATGCTGATTCCATTAATTATGAATTAAGTAGTCCAATTTGGAATTGGATTGTTTGATCCAGATTAAATAACTCATCCAATCAGGATTAATAGTTTAATTTGGGCTATCATTCTGTTGCTGCTTGTGATCCTCCTTATTCACATTTTCCTTTTGATTGCACATGAGTCTTTTTGTGATGATTTTTTGGGATTGAGGTTTGTTGATCTATACACAAGATCCATCTAGTTATATAACTCTTCAATGAAATCCCTTACTGCATTTTATTTTATTTTTTTGAAGACAACAGATTTTAGTTCGACATTATCCTTGGATCTGCTCCGTTGAATTGGAATATTAGTTTCTCTTAATATTTGGGGTAAGAACTTGTAAATTTGGATGTTTTGAAATTGGTAGGCCTACTTTGTTGAGCCAATTGACCAAGTCCAATAGCTTGCTGCATAAGATGTTAATAGTAGTTTTTGAAAAATATATAGGGAAAGTTGGTCTTTGATTCTTTAGAATTTTGTATCATATAATTTATTAATTGCTTAATTTACCTTCATAATTGAAGCTCTAAGTTATGACACATTTTTGGACAGATAAAAGGACAATTGGAAGGTGGACAATTGTACACCCCTGCATATATTTCAAGGATCACTCAAATAGTTCGTGGTGCTTGTAGGGGGATTACTATTCCAACAAATTTGTCAACCGTCTGGAACTCTTTGCAGCTTTTACTTCATGATGATGGTGGTAGTAATGTAATGCATATAGAAAATACTCTTATTCAATCCATATTTAATAGCTTGGTGAATGATGGGGAAATCTTGGGCTCTCTACGTGCAGGAGTTCAATGGACACCAGCTGTAAGACACTTTATTTGTTTGCCATCGCCCTCTTTCTTTCTAAGCTTGCTTCATCTATGTATGTTTGTCATTTTTTTCTAGGTTTTTTCACATGCGCAAAAGGCGAGTGTGGGCACTTTCTATTCACAGGTTTGGTTTTCTAACTTTTTGGATTTCATTTTCAGCATGTGGAATTGTGAGGGCTTCTTTTTCAAAAAATAATAATCCATAGAAGTTTATTTTTAGTGAAAGATGTACAATTTTAACTTTTCTTTTTATTTTCTTTTATTTTTGATTTACTATTTTGATCCATTTTTCTATTTTGGGTAAAAAATGATATTTCCATGAGATTTTTTTAATTATTATTTTAAGCATTGAAGACAAAAAAAATTTAATACATAAGAGCACTATTGTAGATAGAATTGTGTTATGCGTTCTTGAGCATAATAACCTCTCTTGGCAGTGGATGATATTACTCTCAATTTTTGCTTAAGTTTATGCGCCTTTAAATCTTAAAATGTGATGTTGCATTGGAGAACTTTGAATAATTGAAAGGGAGTGAAGTATATGCTTTAAAAAGAGACATTTCATAACTTATTTTGGTTATGTTCAATCATTGCTTCTTAAAATAACTTTTTTCTTGTTAATCTTGAAAGCTCCAAGAGTTTACTGAAAATCTTTTATAATTTCTCATTTTCTCTTTACATAAAGTATAATTTTCAAAAGCACTATTTTAAAATATCTATTTAGAAGGTTCTTTTTAATTGCTAATTTTGCCACCAAACATAACCTCAGTATTGTTTGAAATTAATAGATTATCAATATTACTTTAATCATCAAGAATTTTTTTCATTAGCTTTATGAATCATCCTATTCCTTTTCTATTCCTATGGAGTACTGAAGGAGATTTTAACCATAACTAATGCAAACCTTATCTCATTTTTATTCATAATTTGATATATGTTTTTTTTCTTTTATTTATTTGTTTAGGTATTTTACTTTTTATCATAACATTTTCTAAGATGAATAATTTACGATTCTTTGAACTTGTGTTGTTATCATTGCAATATTACTAGTCATATTTTCTATCAAAAAAATTTTTTGAACCTTTAAAAACTTGGGCCATATTCATTATGTTGAATAAATTATGGTTGGAAAAATTTTGAAATATAATAGTTCATAATAACTGGAAACTTTCATGTGTAAAAATTATTAGGGAGTTGACGAAGGAATTTAACCTAATTAAAGCAATGATCAAACCCTAAAATATGTCTAAACCTAAAAAGTGGTTCAACAAAACATAAGTCTTAAGTGGCTTGAAGCAATGTTCAAACAATTCAAACTTTGTTCACCCAAAGAACCTAATTGTAAAAGAAAGAATTGTTTGAACAATTCGTTAGAGCATGTGATGTCTACCAAACCATCCAAGAATTCTTTATTTTTGCCACTCTATGGGATAAAGCATCGAATTATTGATTCAAACACAAAGCCCGTATATAGTCTTATCAAATATATCACATAATCCAACCATTGGAATCAAGCTAAAATCATGTGAAGGCATCACTTGCCAATGAGAGAAGTAGAGTACTTGAATAGAAGTGATTGTTGATATGTCCATTTGAAGAGGAACATAAGAAGTTGGTAAAGCTGTGGTTTAACAATCGATTGTTCTTGTTATTGATTATAGATATAAAATAGTCAGTGAGAACATTGCCCCTTGAAGAAATAACTCTCGAAGGGCCCAAATTTTTTCTTCATTGCTTGTGCCCTAAAATTGAAATCCATTGATTGGCTTGTGGAGGGCAGGGAAATAAGGCTTGTTGTCATTGGTGTTGGAGAAAATAACTCTTTTGGAGGGCATCCTTCTGGTGCATTAACTTCTCCCTCATTCCTCTTTAGTTTGGTTCGAGTTTGATTCTTCTGCTTTAAGTGACGACATCTGCCTTGCCCCAGTTTTGGCCTTCCTCCTAGAGAGGAATCCCTTTCAAACATATTGCTCTAATTTTTCTTGATCTATGTGGTTACCCATATTCTGTACGAGGGTAACCAAGTGGCTCATTGGGTGGTCGACTGAGAGCGATTTTCCCAATAGTGTTTTGAGCATTGCATTGAACGTCCAACATTTCTATTGAATGGGGAGATCAAGTGTTGTTCTTTAGGTGCTATATCATAACATTTGATTGGATGTCTAATCTCTTAGTATTGGCCTCCTGATCTATTAAAATCTACAATTTTAAGATTTGAAAAATCAAATTCTTCTATCTTTTTTGCCAATTCAAATTCCAAATTTTTGATCAGATACGATGGAGTCTATCCTTTAACAACTCCAGTGGGATACTTTTCAAGCATGTTGGGTGCAAGATTTGTATTTTGGTGTTCATGTTCATAAGGTTTATCCTTGATCTAATTTTATTTGAGATTTTGTATTTGATTATAGATATTAATCTTTTGTGGGCCCTATTGTGTAAATAAGGGACCTCCAAATGGTAGAGCCAACTACTTTTAGTTTTCTAGTTTTTGTAAAGAAGTCTCCCTTTTAGTTTTTTTATCTACTTGTTGATTCTTTGTCATTTCAATAGTAAAATTTGATTTTTGAACATTTGTTCTTTCTCCATTAGAATTTCATGAGTTTTTGAAATTACAAAGATGTTTTTTCTTGGTGTTTTCATTATTCAAGGGAATTAGACCTTGCTTATCCTAATCTATGTGAATGTTCTTTCATTCCAAAATTCTAGATCTTAAACTTGCCTTCTTGGTTTTTGTCAATGCAAAGTTTATCTTTTATAGGGTTTAAAATTGAGGACATAAATTAAGGCATGCTTATAGTGGAGTTGGAAAATGTTTTGCATCTTGTCATATGTGGTTTTGGTCATATATTACTTTTCATTTCCAAGATATATCATCAATGTGAAGTGACATATTGTTTGTTAAATTAAAAAAGGATTTCCTTTTGATAGTGCAAAATTTTGCTTTGTATTATAAGTGAGATAAGCTATTATCAAAATTTCAGTGAAACTTCTAATTTGTAAAGGTAATGGCAATTCTTTAGTTGGAGTGGAAGGCTAGAGAACTTGATAATTAGAATTTTGTTTAAGTTTTTTTTTCTCTAATATGTTGTGTGGATACCATCACTTGAGGATTGACTTCTTCCCTCCAATTTTCTAGAACCTAGCTTAGCAAATAAGGAAATCTTCCTTATAAGAAGATTTAATTAAGAATACGTGGTGTTTGGGAGAAATTTCTTGTAGCTTAGCAAATAAGGAAATCTTCCTCATAAGAAGATTTTATTAAGAATATGTGGTGTTTGGGAGAAATTTCTTGTTGCTTTTAACCTTTCATATCCTCTTCACGAAATCCGTTAAGTGAACATAAAGCGTGATCAATATATTGTGGATTACTTGCGGTGTGGGTTATGTGGTAGGTTAGTATGATATGTCTTGGTTGGGAGATAATTAATCTTTAGCTTATGGGAAGCTTTACCACTTTTGGCTGATTGTTGATGCGGAATTACAATGGGGTTATTGCCCTGGAATTAACTGTAATACTCACTAGATGGATTGGACTTTTAAGTGCATGTCTATCTTCGTCAAGTGTGATGAATAGTGTTATGAATTGGCTTGGGGAATTAGGGGGAGGTGGATGCTTTACCATTGGGAAGGGTGATCCTCTTAGCCAAGGAGATAGGTTGGGCAAAGTTCTCACCATTCACAATTCAAGCCATGTAGAAATCCTATCCAAGAACATACGAAGAAATAGGAAAGGAAGAAATTAGCAACACTTTCAATACAACAAATAGGATTAAAGTCGCTCTGACACAACCCCAGATGTATTTTCTTTTCAACTTGCCAATTCTTGAGTGCATTGAATGAACAAGAGTTGGAACAACCTCATTCCTGCATATGGCACTTAGGACCACATTGGTTCCAAGTCCACCAGGTCATCTATAGTGATCTCTCTTGATAATTTTTGGATATCACCTTATCATATGCAATTGCTTCTTTTTTTTTCTAACAAAATATTCTTGATGGGAATTCTAAAAGGATGAGCAATGGGAGAGTTATGGGAATGTAATTGGCTGCTCCTGAGAAGCATAGGCATATTTTAGTGCTTTTTTAAACTGGATAGCATCTTTGGAAGTTTTTTTTTTCAATTTTTTCATAATTTAATTTTGATCTTTTATTAGATGGTTGAATTTCGATCTTAACAAGATTTGCAAAATTTTAGAAAATACTTTTTTCTAAGGATTCCTACACATTGTACTTATATCTTGTTTTTCACATCGATGATATTTGGAACATGATACTAATATAAAGGAGATGATACCTATGATAGTCCTTTAAAGCTATTTTATATAATTTCCTTTTTAGTTGTTTATGACTTGCTCATGTTGATATTTTTTATTTAATTAATGCAAAAGGTTTTCACACTTGATGTACAATTTTTTTTGTATTACTATACTTTTGTTTTGTTACCTGATAATCACTAATTATTTTTGGGTAATAGAACTCTTACATTGGCTATGATGCTCTTCACAAACTTGCAATTGCACAACCTAAACAATACTTGCAGGTATTTGATTTGAACTTCAATGAATATTATTTTATTAAGCAAATTATCCACCAATTAACTTATTTTCGAGCAGTTTTCAAGGTTTTATTAGCTTTCTTGTTTGATTGTTGTATTGTAGGCTCGATATCCTGACGGGATTGCACTAGAAAACATTTTTGTTCATCCTTCAATAGTTAAGATGTTAGACATTGCTATAGAGGATGCTATTGATCATGAGAACTGGTAAAAACCTCAAACTTTTATTTACATGGTGTATTTATGTTGATTATTCAAGACAAGTATGTTTTTTGGTAGTTTAGAACTTGACTTTGATAGTTTATGATTAAGTTGTTATAAATCCAAAAGTTGAAAAGGTTAGTCTAGCTTTATAAATATAACAATCTCAAAATGATGTTTTGCATAAGGTATCATTCCATCCCTTGCATGTACCTGCTGTAGTCTCATCTAAGATGAATGAAATTGAAAAGGATACATTCTTTATGCCTTTGATAGAGTATATAAATGTGTTTGTTTGGTCTGTCGTTGATATGTGGAGTTGATTTTAGGTTATCTAACATTGACTCAATGCTAAGCATAAATTTATAATTATCAAGCAAAAGAGGAGTTCCTTTAGTTTTGAAAAACAAGAAATTATCAAATGAAAATATGGTGAGATTTTTGCAGCAAACTTTGTTCTATTAGTATCATATATTGAATGGTTGGCTAATTTTTATATAGGTCAAGGAGAGCAAGGGCATGTAGCATACGTGCGTACATTTTGCACATCTAAACCTAGCTCTCCCTAAAAACTCATCCTCTTCTCACATCAATGGCTTTACACTATTGGCTTTCACTATCAAAGCTTTTTCAATACGTCTTCTATTTATTATCAAATCAAAATGATAGAGGATAATGAAGAGAAGAATGTCCTTCATAGATAACCTTGGTACTTATAACTACAAAGTTATGCCCTAGACTAGAATATCAAAGCATGTTTCCGAGAATTATTGGTAAGAAGCAAATCCTTCTTTCTCAACTACAATTCCAACAAGAGACATTTGAAACCTGTCGAAGAATTAAAATGAGATTAAATGCTCTGAAGTGCACATATGGAGCTTCATTAGAAAAATTCTTTTGTCATATGGTGTCAAAGGAAAGCAATAATATGAATATAAACAAACTTGAAGATCTCTCAAGTTTAATCAAATGATGTGAAGTATTGCTTATTGACCTTCTTCAGGTCTCTTTTTGCCATCCTACTTTTTTGGACGCACATGTAACAAGATGTCCTATCAAGAATTTACCATCCTCTTCATTTTCTTGATTACAATTAAGTTAACCATTTTGAAGTTAAGATATTTATTCACATTATGCTTGGTTAATTGATAATGTTATGGCTGAAGTCAAGATCTTTATCTTACTATCCCTGGTTAATTTATAATGTTATTTTTTAATAATAAATTGCATCTCTATCTCATAGATATGAAAACTAAAATAACTTATCAAAATGTTTAACAGTGCTATCTCTCACACCATTTTGTCAATGTTCTACTAGATAGTTGTGAATAAGTGTTTGCCTTATCTCTTTATTGAAGTCTGCATCTGTCTCAATCTATCTCAGTGAATAAAGTTGAGTTTGACATCATTAATCCCAGTTGCATAGTGAATATTTGAGAATAGGTACATCTGATTGCCCGTATCGATGATAGCTTTGATTATCTTTTATTTAACTTGATTTTGGAGAGGGAGAAGCTCGCCTTCTTTTTGCTTTCAAACTCAAGGCCTTCTCTTTTGGATTTATTGTGAGGGATAGGTTGGGTTCGAGTTTGTTGGTGGTTCTGAAGCGCTCCTATTCTGTAGTTGTCATAAACTTTTCTATCACTTTTTTGAAGAGTTCTATATCTAACTTAGAATGCATGTCTCATACGCGATATCTTTTCTATAAATTCTTTATAATGCTTTGTATATTGCATTGAAGGAGTTGCAAGGGTAGAGGACATCAACATTGCATTCTTTGTTGATGGTGACACGCTATTGTACTTCCTTTTCCCTTGATAATTTTCAGGATTTCCTATTTCCCATTCTATCCCAATGGTTTGTTTGGTTGGCTTTCTTCTTTTAGATAACCATCACAAGGGAATTGCTAGAGAATGATACAAACTCCTTGTCAATTGGATAAATTTATTCTGTTGAGCTGCCATACAAAGTGAAATACATCTCTAGTTGATTAATATGAGCATCCAATTTCTCAGTATTGTCCTCTTCATCATAGCTCGAGATCTCAATTTTGGTCTCTACCATGAGTTGTCTTGGTTGTTGAGGGAATTAGACTCAGTATAGTCATTGTAATCGTCATAGTTTTTTTTTGTGAATGATGTACTATTCTCATTACTTGTAGTATCTGGACAATCTCTTGAGGGTTCCCTTCTCTATACCATTGTCATACTGGAGGCTTTTGCTGCATGTGGTTTTGCACCAACTCTGGTAGTGCTTGTTGCTTCAAATGAGAGGTAAATGTTCTTTTGCCATTGCATACTCTGGTTCACTTCTTTTCTGTTATTTCTCTGAGGTCTAGAATAGTTTTTTTTTCTTCTTGTGGTTCATTTGGTTTCTATCATGCAAGGTCAGAATGCTTTGATATCAAAATATGGTTCATTGCGTAGCAGTGTTTCTATGGTACTGGACTGACAAGGAATGAATATGGTGAGGTTTACTTGGGTTTTAATTTCGTTTTGGCTTTAGTCCTAACTTCCGTGTTTGTTTGGATTACTCCAATAGAAGCTGAGCTTCATTGCTCCAATAGAGAGGGAGTATTCAACCAACAATATAACAGGGTACTTAGATAATGTTCATCTTTGAGCTGTGTGGAAGTATGATGAGGCATATGTTAATCCAGCAGAAGTGAAAAAGCCTTGGTTTTGTGTTACTCAGAAGTGAAAAAGCTTTGGTTTTGTGTTACTTGCAACTTTAATCGATCTTATCAGATAGCTACTTTTGTAACTTTATTTTCAGCGTTATTTCTAACCACCTTTGAGGTCTAAGTCTTGTTGGATTAGTTCTGATCAGCACAACCTCAGGTGCATGGATGATTATAAGCACATTAATGTCCTTTGGATAGATCATTAGGTGCACTTACAAAAATGCCCATTCATTGAGTGACTTGATAGTGTTGTTCTTAGCTGGTAACAAGTATGATTCCACAATATGATACATTCCTATGATTTGTTTCCTGAAATATGGCATCAAAATTCTTCTTTTGATGTGTGTGTGTGTGTTTGACATTAGGCATCTTGAGGATTACCTCTTCATTGTTGTTAATCTCAATACCTACCCTTGAGTTGGGGACAAGGTCTTTTGATTCCTATTTTTGATATGAGGATGTCATAAACCTACAACGCTATCATTGACATTGAAGTTTCAAAACCTTTCCACGTTTATTCTTGATGTCTGGTTTGTTAATTTCTTGAGGCCATCTCCTTGTGTTGTGGATGTGTCAACATAATCATCTTGGTAGCAAGGTTGCTCCCATTAGCTTCATTCATCAATATCCATTTTTATGCTTCCCTCAAACTAACGTCTTCCTCGCTGTCTCCTCAAATTGTATCTATAATTTGAGAAAATAGTTGCAAAAGGCCAATATTTGTGGTATTTTTAGTTCCAACATTTCAAAAGTTCTCTTTTTGTTCCCACTGCAAAAACATGTCAAAATTATAAAAGTTTGCTAAAGAAATTATACAAAATTGTTTTTTACCATGCCAATAAAATATCTTTTCTAAAAGCTACCTTTTCAAAAGTTCTCATTTTTTTTTAACTGAAGTGTCTAGAAGTAACCTTTAATGTGCCAAACTAAAATATTAAATAACGAAAACTTATTCTAAAATTGCTGCAATGCAGTTGAGATCAACTTGAATCAGGTAGGTCAATCTATCTCAACCATTGGATCCCTGTAGTACCTAATATACATATCCTGGCACATCATTTGATGCTACTTTTAATTTAGATGCACTGAATTACTTCTTCCCCATTAACTCATGTTGTTGTATTTGATATTTTTTTTTTATGCCTTTATGTTGGATTTTGTTTATTGCAATTAATAATTGATGTATTGGAGAATATTTGACCCTTCATTATTGATTAATGGTTATAATTGTGAACCATAAAGCTCTAGAATAAAGAGCAAGTCAAAGGTAATATCTTAGGATTTTGTAATGGATCCTTAAGGTTGAAAGCGAGAATTTATTCAAGAATAGAGTGTCAGTGCTATTTTTTTTGGGATATAGATGGGAATAAATCTTATTTGGTTAATGCTCTTTGTTTAATTTGTAAGGTTGTTAAGAATGTGCTTGAAGAATGTGAATGTTGCATTCCAATTTACAAAGAAGCTTAGTAATAAATGCAAGGTGTATGAGAAAATGAGGATAAAGAGTAGTTTTTTTAGAAAATGTTCAATAATAAGATAACAAAAAATTAGGACTGGTAAACTAGCATAATAAGAGGCTAACTAAGAAAGAGAGTTGTGAAGATCTATACAAGCAATTAGATATGAATAAAGGAGAATGATGCATATGGGTTTGTAAAACAAAAGAGAAGAAAACTAAAGATTACTACTTGGTTATAAGGAAATTAAATTTAGGTAGATAAGATATTTTCATAAGCTTTTCAATGATGACTATGATATGGTAATTTGAGGGACTTAATTGTAAGAAAGAAAAACTTAATTTTTTTAGTAACATTACTATAAAATGGAAGCAAACATTAAAAGATTCTTAAATATAGAAAAATAATGGGACTAGATGCTATATCTTTTGATGTATAATGGGCATTTGTTGCTATACTAATCTATTTGATATTGTTTTGAAAACAAAATTATTCTTAGAAGAGTGGACGAAACATTTTTTGATCTTAATTATGTCAATTATAATATAATTAAGTTGATAAGTCATACTTTAAAAACATAGGATTGATTGAGTATGCATTACTATACAAGAAATATTCGTGAATTAATTTTGTTTAATAAGAAATGCTGATGATTGAGGTTATGCATTTTAGTGATGTTTAATGGAAAAGTTTCATGTTAGAAAAGAGGTTTTCACTCTGTTTTTATTAATCTAAATGAACGTGTAATAAAAGTATCAAGAGAACAACTTCAGAAGTTTTCATTAATGAAAATATGTAGTGTTAAATATGTTTAAGTGATTAATGATTTATAAAATGAAGCAATGACATGTGTAGTATTCAAAGAGGATTAGCTTAAAAGCTTCTGATTAACTTTGTAATTGATCATGGTTTGCTTTTAAACCCTGTTTTTTCGCTTTAGCTTAGGGTGCTCTTTGTAGGTAAATCTAAGATAAAGTGTCAGGGTTTGTGTTCTTTGTTGTTTATATTATACTTGATAAAAATAGGAAAGGGATTGATAAAAGACAGCTAGCTTCCCTTGAATATTGTTGTTGTTGAGCTAAAATTTCAAGTCAGGTTGAAGAAAATTGAATCACATTTATAGCTTATTTTAGTATTTGTTAGTCATGTTTTTGGGCGAATATGTATTGTGGTTGTGGTTGTTTTAGGTTAGAGGTCTAAGTATAGTAGGTCTAGATGTGTAAGGGATGTAAAGGTGCCTTAGAATCCAACCTTTAACCATTCTATGGATTTTTGTAGTTTTTTTTTGGGATTGCATTATTTACACCAACCTAAAATTTGCCAAATTCCAAACTAGCCTTTTTTCTAGTTATTCAATTTGGGCATTAAACTGTTTTGGTTGATTTGGCTTGCTTTTCAATGCCAAATCTTTTGACCACCCTAAAAGATACTTGAGTGAGGATTTTGGAAGAAAAATTATTTGGGTCATTTGTGTCACGTTTTGTATTTTATAAATAGGGTATTGATGTATTAGTTGTAGTTGTTTGATACCTTAAGAATTAATTTGAGAGTGATGAGCCTTTTGTGGCTTAGTAGATACAGGTTTTGTAGAAGTATTGCTTGGGAAGTACTCTTAAGGGTTTTGTTAGAGGAGGACATCAAATGAGTTCTATTTTATATCTTTTCATTTATTCGTATTCCTCTTTTTTCATATTTCTTTGTTTCATTCATTCATTTTTGCTTCATATCCATCTTTTTATCAATTTCTTTCTTTTATTTTCAATTTATTTCTGGATTTCACATGCATTTGTCTTTTGTCAAGGGAGCTTATTTTTGTAGATACAAAATTGGATATATGAAATGCTAGTTTACTTTGGATAGGGATTTGAAATGACATAGAGAATATTCAGTTTTATTCTAAAATGATAATAAAATTGATGGTGATGTTAATTACTAGATCAAAATAGGATTGGTGAAATTGAGGGTTGGATTTTTTATAAAGATAAGATTTTGAGATAGAATGGTATAAGATTATAAATGAATACATTTAGAAGAGTTTTAGTGTAGTATTGATTAAGGAAGAATTAGCGTAGATGGTTTGAACATTTTAAAATTCAAGCCACTTAATTTTTCTTGTTGAAATTTTCGTTTATGAATTGAAGTTTATTAGAACTGACTTTAGATCAAGATTTGTTATTATTCAATTGTTGATAGCTTTTTATGATCTAGTTCATTACTAATTGTAGCTTCTTTTAGTCCTTTCAAGCTTTGCAATTTGCTTTTCCTGATATCACTAGTTTGTTTTCTTTGTATATGTTCGGGAAATTTGATGCGGAGAAATGTTGATTTTGGTTGTAGGGTGGATTGTCAATCTCTTCTGCCTATATACATAGTCAACCAAGATGTTTCAAAGATTTTGTCATATTGTCCATCTGTTGAACGATCAGTCAAGGCAAGTATCATTCAGATGTTTAACTATCGAGATCATGTAATCTTATTTATTTTTCTTTTTCGTTGTGCAGTCTTCAAATGCAGTAGTATTGGGAGAATCATTTATATTTAGCAGCAAATATATCAAGGTGAGATATTGTGGCTTGATTAAATTATAAATTTCTATTTTGCCATGTTACGCTTCATCAGCCACATTTGAAACCAGCTGCTATCTTTATCATACTATTGCATTCATTTTCTTGTAAGTTTTATGTACTTTGTTTGGGTTTGCATTCTCTATAATTTATAATTCTATTAGTTTTGTTTTCTTTAATAATCAGCATCAATTTGCACTCTCAAATCATCCATATTATTGATACACCATGCTTTTGAAAACAAGCCTGGTTTTAGAACCAAGAGAACAAAAGTTCAACTTCTAACAGTTTCGTCGTGGCTGAATCAGGGTCGAATCTTGATTACTTGATAATTCAAAAGTATTAAAAATATTGATAATATAAGCATATGAATGGTAACAATAATGAGCTTTAGAAAACATGTAAACCATGATATTAATCCAAAAGATTTCACAAACAATGCTTATTTTGAAGAGTTATCATTGCATGGATGATTTAATAGTTCTACTTTGCCATTATTGAAACGATGACATAATTATTGATAAAAAACATTCAAAAGAGGTACAATATTAATTTGTAATTAAATTAATAGTGATTGTCAACACAAAAACATAAATGTTTTATTTCTTCAATAAGTTAATTCATTAGCCATCATAGTGCATTTAGTGTCTTTCCATTAATATTTGTGAATCCATATGATTCTTGCATTCTTCTTTGCATTCCTTTAATAGATTTACTTCATTTTATAACAAGAAGGTAATTATTATTGCTGTCCAATTGCTAAAAGAATGCTTTTTGCTTCTTCTCCAAAATCAAGGTTCGGAGCATTAACGGTTATGCAACTGTCAAAAAACACAGGCAAAGCTAAATTAAAATGATGAATGACCACTTTGTAAGCTCAAATGCTTTTTAAGGATGATAAAAAACACTTAGCCAAAGTAAAAAACCAGAATGATGAACAGCCTTTGTAGAAGCTAAAACACTCTTCAAGGATGGTTCTACTCTTGCAATTGTACTTGGAACAAGAAATGTGTCAAAACCTTCAATCTTCATATTCTCTTTGATTTGTGCAGTGGAAATTTGTGATTTTGTGAAGAAGTAATCATCTCCTCTTAATTGACATAATGAATATGAGTATTAGAGTTTTCATTATACTCTTGGATTTCATTTTTCTTCTTGAAAAGCCCATCAACATTTTCTTCCATTTGATAATGAACATTATGTGGAAAACTTTTACATCTTCAAGTGTTTTCCTTTTATGCTGCTAAGATGTTGTTTATTCTATTAATCCTTCTCTTCTCCCTCCTATATATATAGTTTTGCAATGTAATCTTTTGAATTGTCTTTTGTTATTAGAGCATTTAATTTTGGGAAAATGATTTTAGAAAATATCCAATTTCTTACAAGCATAATGCAAAGGATGAGCGTATGTGGAATTCATACTACTATTCTACAATAAAATAGGTAAACATGTTACCTTAGAGCTTGTTATAGATTATATAGTTTTTAAGATAATAACCTCAAACTATTTCATTTTAATCAAAGATAATCATTCCATATGAAAATTTGAATAATGGCGATGTTCAAAGATATACATTATTTCATGAATATATCAAAATAAATTTTTGAATTTATTAAGTTCATGAGCTAAACAAATTATGGCTTACTTGCACTAACCTTGTGGGGTTAAATAATTCAATCCTAAAAATTTTATAGGGAAACCATTGCAAAGAAGTTGATGCATCAAGTTGAGAAGCATATGATGTAATTAGGTCTTTTGAGATCTAATATATTGCTTCATTTCTTTAATAATTCTAAGAGAAATAGAAAAATATTAGATAATGATTAACAAAAGCTAAAAAATATAAAGCACTTAACCATAGGTGGATGCAAAATATATTGTTCTTTAGTATCTACTTTCAAAAGTCATTGTGACAAGGAAAGGACAATTGGAGGAGGTCGATCATTAATGTTGCCATTTTTTAATAGTTTGGTGGAGTTTGGAGTCATTGGTCTCCAAATGTGAAGAGTAATTCAACATTGTCATTGGTTTTAGAAAACAAGATTGAGTTCATCTTTGACAAATTCTGATGATTAAAGATGAGTGGGAGGAATAGTTTGTCACCAGTTTTAGAGAAATTATACCATCTTATTGTTTCCCTTGACATTACAGATGGACGAGAGGAATTGACGCAGATGCTCGATCTCCTTTCAATTGCTAAGAGTACCCTCTTTTAATTTGTAAATCTATTTTTTTAGTTGAAGATACAATATTCATTTAGGACATTTTGAGATTTTGCACTTGTGATATCTGTTCCTTCTATTTCTCCAAATGGGAGCAAGGACGTTTGACTTTGGCGTATGATGACTGTTGAATTAGTTTTCTTTTGATTTTAAATTTAGGTTCTCTTATTTGGCCCTTAACTGATCCAACAATTTTGGTCCTCCAATTGACCTATTGGAATGCAATTTGGGCTGGTTCAAAGCAACATTAAGTGGGAGGAAGCTCCAAACAATGCCTGAATCAGTTGAATTCACAATTGGCCCGGTTCCTTTTTTAAAACGTTGGGGATATACAACACCTTTTGCATCTTATGTACAATGTTTTTATTTAATCATTAACCTTTTGACTACCTAATTAAAGCTATTGTACAGAATTAACTTTCATGTTGGTTGGAAGACGAGCTTTTCCATCACTAATGAATCATTACAGTAAATAAATCTTCATTTTCATAACGTGCTACTATTTTGTTGTTAAAGCATGCTTATTCATAAATGTTTGCAATTATAATATTTTTAACTTCAAATTATGGTTACATTTCTCTATTTTGATACTTGGGTGCAAATAGGTCTTGTATTTTTTCCAAATAGTGCCATCCACAATACCTCTATTTCATTATTAACCATTTGGCTATCTAATTGAGCCTATTGTGCAGAATTAACTTTCATGTTGGTTGGAAGACAAGTTATTCCATCACTAATGAATTATTACAGTCAATAAAGGTTTCTCTTTGATATTTTTGTGCAAATAGGTCTTATGTTTTTCCAAAATGGTCAGAATAGTTTAAAAGATTCTTTCGGTTTTGTATCCTTACCATAAAATTTGCTATAAAATCTTTGGCAGAATATCAATTGTTTCTACTAATAATAGCTATGTTGCCAAAAAAGGTACTCCATTCGAAGGCTTTCTTCATTGTTATTAATAGAAATAAGTTTGATTTTATTTGGCTGTCTTGAAGAGAATGCAAACAGTTGGAGTCATGATAAATTACTTATGCTTTAATATTAAGGGCCTTCATGGTTCTAAAAAATTAAAAATCAGAAGGAAACTAGTAATATTTGAGGTTACCTTTTGTTTTCTGTTTGAATACAAATTCCCTTTGAAATTGTGGATAAAAGGTTTAATTATATAATAATGAAAGTACTCTAGTTAAAGTAGATATCCTGGGTGTAGAAATCCTTGCGAAATAGGATTGCTCTGTTATAAAGTAAGTCTTATATAAGCAATGGGTTAGTTGATAAGTCTTAAAGTATGTGGGATGGGCAATATCTTCTGGATAACTTGTAGATAAGCATCTTATGTTAGTTGAAATGAAGAGACCTAAGGGCTCAAATTGAATTGTTATTAGAAACGCATACTGAGTAATGATTACTTTTTGTGGACTTTAATTGCTGTAGGTTTGCGTTGGATAAGTTTGATAGAAATGTAACATAAACTTCGAACTTCTAGAATTTTGATACTTACAAAAATTATCTGGGCTCAGTTTTCTCAAAACTTTTATAGGGCTCTATGGAATTTGTATTCATTTGAATATTTTCTTGTATTTCAATTGAATTGTTGAATATTCTTCTATTTCATATTGCTTTTTTGCCCTTATTATAAATTTAAAGGACTTTTCAATGTTTAACTAGAGAGAATTATGATAGCTCCGGAGCCCATGGATGAAGTGCCTTTGGGTGAAATGATTGTCTTCTCTAGCTTGTTAAAGGAAACTGTAGAGCACTACTCATAATGAAGATTAAGGAGAAAGAGAATCTAGTCTTTGCTCACTTAGAGCAATACAAGAGACGTTTCCAATTGTAAAGAAGCAACAAATGAAGAGGTTCATAAACCAAAAAAATGATAATTATGCCTTTTTTCAAATATTTGAGGTAGCATTTACTGAAGCTATGGAGAATCTACATTATATGTTTTTCATTGGGGTTCAAAGCTTGATGTTTGCCCTTCATGCAGTTTTTTTTGAAGCTAATAGTGTTCGTAATGCTTCTTTAGGCAAGTCTTTGGAGGTTGTGACTATTACTGAAAAAGGTGTCCAAGTGATCATGAGTGATGGTCTACTGCAATGAAGATTTGTGCATGAGTTTTTGAGAAATATTGACCTCTCCTTTTGATAATTGAAACAGAAGCATAACATCTAGAATGGTTGAAGTTCTCTTGAGAAGAAATTATCCATTTTGAGGATGGAGCCTTATGCTGCTGTGCATGAAGTCATATAAAGCTAATGAAGTCCTGACCTATCGTATGCTGAACAAGACCATTTTGTGAGATGAAGCTTATAGAAAATAAGTGGGCATATTGAGAAAGATGGTGCTCTTAATGCTTTGTTTTGCTCTTAATATCTTGTTTAGGGTTGTGGAATTCCTTTGTTCATCTCAAGGGACTTGAGGGAAATGGTAACTATGATAAAGGAAGTTTTTATAGAAACTTACTTTTGAACACCTCTATATGCTTCTTTCTCAACGTGGGCTTCGCGCATAGGAATCATGAGATGCTCAAATGAGGAAATTCTGTGGCAAAGTATGATCACATTCTTCCTATTTATTGTTCTTAAGGACATAGAGATTGATACAATAATATAGTAATAGAGTGATATGGTTCATGTGTATTGTAAATAGTCTAGAGCATGAATCCTTGATTTCATATTTTAAGTAATCTGAGATTTAAATGCTAAATCTACAAAATTTAAACAATTAACAACTAGTGTAAAAAGTGATTTTGTGTTAGATATGCCCTTGTTTGGTTAGGTTTCATTGCGCATTTTTTTCAGGCTTTGCTCTCAATAATTGTTGAACACTTGCCTAGGCAGGGCTATGATATTTGACAAGGTATATTCCACAAACCCTTTGAATGGATGGTTAAATTCAAATTTCTTTGTTCAGATATGAGGGTGCATATCCCTTGGAAGTTTAAAGAGTTGGAATGACGATAACTTTTGTTACTTATCTTTCCATAGTTTCTTATTGCTTGCCTTAGTCTTTGTTCATCTTCATCAGCATGGTAATTTGTGCATTCTTGATGCTTGCAAAGAATTTAAATGGAAGAAGCAAAGAGAAGTAGTGCTGAGCCAACACCAAAGAATTTGAAGGCGATTTCCATAATTGTTATAATATGCTTTTAGCATAATCATACACAAAGTTGGTTGCTAGGATTGCTGAACTTCTTTGTTGAATCATACACATTATTGGATGTCTTGGTAAGTGTAGTAAGAGACCAATTTTCTCTTCATAAGAAGTGTGTACCTTTTGTAGTATCCTTAGAGGGATGGAATAAGATTCATCCTAGCAATTGAATTAAGAGTGACTTGAGGCATGTGAGTATTTTTTTCCTTGTGATTAAGTACGTGACTTTTTGTTGCTAATCTCACTTTTCATTCTTAAATGGATTGTGGGAGCATCATTAAACACTAGCTTAGGATTATGGCCCAGCAATCAAATTGTGTAATTTGGTTCCCTTGATCGAAGGGTGGCGACAGCAAATGTAGAAGGGGTTGCATAGAAGAGATTAAACCACCCAGTTGTTTAGTTGTGCCATTTGGGTTTTAGGTTTTGGATTGACTAATTCTTCTTATTAAACTTGGTGACCATGAGCTCCTTTTGTGGTTTTTGAGGAGATTAAAACTTTTGATCATTCAAGCAATTTTTGTAAAGGAAGATCGATTGTATTTTTCAGTTGACCATTTTGATTGTTTGATTGTAGTAGTTTCAAACACATTCATGCTTTTTATTTGGCCTTTCATTCATCTCTTATTTGGATGGCCAAATATGCTTGATGTTTATTAGGTTTAGCCATTGTGATCCCTCCTTTTATATGGTTATATACTTCTCATTTTGCTATTTGATGACTAATGATAGTCTGGGGGTTTATTTTTTTCTTCCCTTTGTTGTGATGACTTAAGCCTTCATGGGAGGGACCATGAGTCCTTACCATTTGTTGATATTCATCACTATTAGTTTTGTTTGTAATTGCTCTCTTAGAAATCCTTATTGAAGACGCAAAATTTAGCACTATGCATTGGGTATCGTTCAATCTTGTTGGGTCAAAACAACCAATATGAAGCACACTATCTCATGTTTGTTTGTTTCTCTATAGTTTTTAAATGCAACAGATGGGCAAACTTCCCCAAAAAAGCATCAATGACATTTCTTGGTTCTTTCCTTGTTGGGATTCAACTCTAGTTTTTGTGTTGCTTATATCAGTGATTTGAAGCATTTAACAAGACTCAAAAATACTTAGGGATGGTCAAAAGTCTTTCATATTAGCGATCATGCTTTGATGCAATAGTGAGCATGATCTTTGCGTTTTCTTACATCTAGCCATTCCTATTGAAAGTACATTCCACTAAGCAACATTTTTTCCCTTTAAGAAGATGTCTTTAAAGACCATGCTCACTTTAGCGAAGTACAAGTAGTCTACAGCACTTAGGATCTAGATCCAACAACTAGCCAAATTTTCTCTGGTGTTCTACTTCTTAGAACTTGCAGAGGACCATTCATTGTTCTAAATTCGATACCCTAGCTTACTATTTCTCTACAACCCGAGGTTTATTCCTCTTAAAAGCTTGGTTTTCTATATTTTGTTTTCTAAAGCATAGTACATTTTTTATACTAACTAATGGTTGTTGTTTGTTCTTGATTATTTAAAGATTTTTCATGTAAAAATATCTCTTTATCCTACATCCTCATCATTTGTTTTGTAGTTTGATGTACTTTCTCTTTAAGTGTATGTTATTTGTGCTAAGCTCTCGATTCGTAAGTAGAAATTTTTAAATATTTCATAAACCTCTTCTAGGTCTCTAATTTACTGACAATATTTTGATTCGTCGAAGTGCCCCCGCACTTTGTCATAAAGTTTGTGTAATACAACGCTCTGGATTTCTCATTGAAGTGTATGTGTAATGATGGCTATTAATTAGCTTTACTTGACATAATTTTAAAAATACCAAAAAGGTCAACCCAAAATGACTTTTCTTTCAAGCTCATTGTGGTAAAGTTAAGATCACAATGTACTTGATTTAGATCAAACCTCCTACCGAATTGTGTACTATCTACATTAATTGCCTTAGGATAGAATGCATTCAACACTATCATGTAATCTTTAACTCTACTTTGATGATGCTTTATACGATTGTTAAGTAGAGAAAATGATGGACATTTATCATGTCATTGGGAATTTAAACTCCATTTTTACAATCATATAAAGTTAGGGTTGACTCGACTAGATTTGAATAAACCAAGTAGCATATCTCGACAATTTGATATGCATTATATTTATGACTTGATTAAATAAGGCACTGAGCTTGTTTAGATTAGTTGCAAAGCCCAAAGAACTAGTCATGATTATTTTAATCGATCAAGTTGCTACATTAGCATAGTCCTATCGAATGATGTCCTCAGAGGGACATCACCAATTTGTGCTCAACTAGAATGTCATGTTGATAATTACAAGTGTTGGGATATATTCCACTCTTCTATCAAAGTTTCTCATCACTTGAAGGCTATTATGAGTTGCTTTATGAACTTCAGTCTTTGTGCTAGTGGTTGCATGTCATGCCAAACATTAAAGAGTTTTTATGCTAAAAACTTTCCATCAGCTTTTTTATGAAAGGTGAAAAGGAGGATCATAGATTAGTAAACCAACCTAACAACAAAAGAAAAACCATCACCTTTATGGCAAGCTCCCGTAGCCTACAAAAATTAGATTAGTAGTTCTATTTGAATTGTCATCCTTTGGTCGAAATACATCCATTACACTCAATTCTTACTCTTGTTATTCTAAGTTTTATACCTTATATATAATAGCTTGAGCTTTCCTTTTCATTCTTGTCATAGTCTTTCATGTGGCATTATATATTTTCCATATTTGTATGGTTTTTCATGTAAAATCTCATTACTCATTTGCATTCTTTCTTTCTCTCTCTCATGCTATTTGAATTTTGAGTTTAACTCTGGGGCCAATAAAAGCTTGAATTAGAGTAAGGCAATGTTTAGCATAGTTTTTGTTGACATATTAAGTTAACGAAAATGTGGCTTGAAAAATATTATTGTTAATTGCTATTAAAAAGTTATATTTTTGAGAAATATGCTCTTGATTAGAGCATAATTAAATAACTGATTTTTGTAAAATGGTTGTAGTGTTTTTTGACTTTTTGGTAAAAAAAAAAGTGATTTCTTAAATATTATTTTGTAAGGAGAAAATTATTTTTTTACTCTTTTTATATTCTTTTTGTTTTTAGATTAAAAAAGTAAATTTTGAAATGTTATAAAAAAATACTTGATTGTCATTCCAAAAATCACTTTTGCAAGAAACTGAATTTGAAAATGGTGTATCAAATGGGGCCTAAATAATAAAGCATATCAATAAGAGGTTCAAGTTCATTGTCCTTCATGTACCAAATCATTATCAAAAGTTATAAAATGATTAGAAATAGCATTTTATTGAATTTTTTTGTTATTGGATTTTAATAGGTCATTTATGAGAATCAAGGTTATTCTTTCTTTTATTTTTATGAATTTGCTCATTTTCTTTGTTTATTATTATCATTTTATTTGTTTTTAAGAGATAAAAATTATGATCTTTTTATTTCTATTAGGACATTCTTCTTGCACTCTATTTAAAAGTTTTTGTTGGAATAAAAAAAGAGGATTATTTTTTTTAATTTGCTCAAGAAGATTTTGTAGGCTTCAGGCTTGTATAGGAGGTTTTCTCAATGAGGGCATAGACTGGCCTTTATTGTAATCGGGTTGCAATCTAGCTTTACCATACATTGTCATCATCATTCCAATTTTGAAGTTCATCTCTCTTCTTTCTGTTTGTTGTTGGCCCTAGAATGGCAGCCGATTACTAGATCTCCTTGATCTTAAACTTAGCTTTGCTTGCATCCCTCCATCTTTGTCCATGCCACAACTAGTTATAACCCCTTAGGTTATCGCTTTTGCCCTCATCTTTTCCTTGGTTGGTGCACCTAATATTTACCACAGCAATAGATACTATCTCCTGGATCTCGACCGCCACCCAGCCACGTCCTACTCACTGTCGCTCAAATTTGGGTCAATTTTTTGCCCAAATCCAGTCACCCCCCTTGAGCCACTTTTGATGTGCTAAGCAAGTGTCCTTCATGTCTAAATCAGTTGTCTCATGTTGCATGGATTTACTCTCCATCTTCTTGCAGCCCAACTTAACTATGCCCACACTCGATCAAGCTTCGATCGTTGATTATCCCCTGTGTTTTCAATTCCAACCCCAAGCTTTGCTATCATTGCCAATCTTTAGCCCTGGCTAGTGCTTATAGGATTTGATATGCTCTGCCAGGTTTGCCAGGTAGCTGCCCGAGTCTTATTGTTGCTGTTGTCCCTGTTCAATCCCATCATCGACCACCTTTTCTTGCAATTGAGCACAAACCACTACGGATTTACCATTCCTATGCCATTCTGTTAGTTTTTGGTATCAAAGTTGGATTCTCCTATGCACAAAGTCTACTAATTCTACTCCCTATCAAAGATACCATCAAAACAGGATATGGAACCAGAATTTGACAAGAAACCATCGCAGTTGGCCTTCATGGTTCAAGTTTAACAAGGAGTTTGTTATGGCATAATCGCCTTAACCAATTCATGCTGTATACTTCAGTTAACAATACTAAAGGAGGCAATTAACTTCTTGATATTTGAGCAAGCATACGTGTAGTTTGACATGCTGTGAAAACTCATAGAACTTCACTATCGGTTTCTAGAAATTCAGTTATCATTTGTACTGGGAATTGAATTCTTCTTTAGAATGCAGTTTTGGATTTCTTAATCCTGTTGCATAATTTAATTGGCTGTTTGTTATTGGTCACGCACATGTGTATAATATTTGGTGAATTTCACGTGCTGCCCCGCTTCGATACAAGAAGAGATTGATTGCCCAGACTAGTGGTTTGAGTTGGCTTTTTCACTCTTTAATGGCTACTTATCTTTTTAATTTTAATTGATTTCTGAAGAAAATAAGAGAGTGGTGACAACTTGTTTGTTGGTTAGGATTTATCTGATCTAGTTGAAAAAGAGATGAATATTCTCAGTTTCACAAGTCTTGGTGGTCACAGGCCGGCAAGGTCTTTGGCTGATGAAGGCAAGCTTGAAAGCAGCTCATTTGAGAAATCTGAGATTAAAGAGACCGTTGATGATGGAAGCAGCAGAAAAAATGTACCTGAGAAAGGTTCAAAGAAGAAAAAAGGAAAACATGCAGGTTCTGCAAAGGTCGAACATTCTGAAAACAATTCTAACTTCCTTGAAAACGTTCCCACAAAAGGTAAAAGAAATCTGCGGAAAAGTAAGGATACAAGTTCAACAGATGCAAAAAACTCGAGTAAGGTGAAAGATCCTGGCTTAAATGTTCCTTTTGACGAGTGGATTGCCGAAAAGATTATGGCAGTTTCATCTGACCTGAGAGAATTGGGAGGTTAGCTACCAAAAATTTCCAACCAGAATCTTGTATTACGTTTCCCTTTGTACCTGTAAATGTTCTTGTTTTATTTGCCTTATCTGCACTATATATGAAATAACTTGTAGGTGGTGATGATCTAAACACAATCCTTAGTGCTTTGTCTGCCCACTTGAGGCCAACATTACAGGAGTCACTGCAGAAGCGAAGATCAATAATGCTCCAAGAAAATTATAAAAGAAGACGGCAAATGCTTGATATATTGCAGAAACAACTTGATGAGGTTCCTTCTTGAACCACGATTTAAATAAACCAAGGACCTGCATCATTTAATTTACGTCCTGCTATTGATTCTTAATTTATATGAATGATGATTTGATATCATTGTACTTAGGTTTTCTTGGATTTACAACTCTATGAGAAATCTCTAGAACTATTTGAAGATGATCCATCAACCAGTGTAAGGTTCATGATATGGTTTGTGCTATTTTCATTGTAAGCTTTATAAGTGAAAAATACCATTTCACGTGCAGGTGGTCCTGCAAAAGCATCTTCTCAAAACACTGGCTGCCCCCATAGTTGACAAACTTATTCAAACTTTGGTAGTTAATACTTGTTATGATATTTTTTTCTCTTCTATAAAGCATTTAAATTTAATTATCACAAGTCTTGAAGAAAAAAAAAATACGGCAGTTTACTCATTTAGTATTATTTCTTTGGTAGTTTAGAAAATTGCTGCATGACATATCTCATGTTTTGAGTACAGAAATTGAATTTCGATGGCATTAAACCCATGTTGGTTTTGATGTTAACAAATACTTTGTAATTTTCTATGTATAATTTGTGATGGAATTTAGCTTGATTAAAGGATTATTGTTTGATTTAATCATTGAAGAACATGTTATTTAGAGAATATGGATATGTGCACATTTCTTGTTACGTGTTTTTAGATCTATTGTAGAAGCATGCATCTATATTGCATTAGCCTAGTTAGGTATACAATGTTAACCTCCTGAAAAATATAATGAAACTCCCAATCGTTCAGTTGATGATTTGGATTTGTCTGAGTCTGATCTAGGAGACCAGTGGAAGCAGTCCGTTGACTCTGCAAGGTGAGGCAGGAGCTTTTAAGTGCCTTTGAGGAACTAATTCAGCACACAATTGTATGGTAAAAGCCTTGAGAAATTGAGAAAGCACCCACTGATGAATTTGTAGAAATTATTCTGTTTTGCAAAGTTTTTGTGCTAGTTTTAGAAGAAAAATTTTTAGGGTTGGTTCATATTCTATCAACAGCTGAAGGGGTTTGTGTGAGCTTATTCAAGGGAAAAAAATTCTCCTTCCTCCTCTCGAACCCTTTGGCGGACCAATGATCTTAACGTGTAAGAGCTCTCAAGGTTCTAGATCCTGATTTCTTTGAAGAGTTTAATCCACTCTTTGGTCAACCATGAATGTGTGTAGGAACTGTTAACTTCTTGACATCTAACTCTTCTACTTTGCTTGACAGTTCAATTTTCTTTTACAAATTTCAATCAAGCATACATTAGAAACATGATTTCTGACTGAGAATGTTTTAATGTGATAAGCTATTTTTTTATGCTCTATCAAGGTTCGTAATATTGTGTGTGAATGGGCAAGTTTTATTCTTTTCTGCATTTTATAAGTCGGATCACCAAGTTTTTCTTGTATTGTAGAGTGCACTCCATTTGGAGTTTATCACATCATGCGAAGTAAAGCCATGTTGTGGGTTAATCATTGTGTGAAAGTTAAGTTTCACCTCATGTGAGATCATTCATTTAGAGGTTAAGTCTAATCCTTGCCAAAAGATTTCTTGTAATTTTTATGTAGGTTTTGTGCTAAACACTTTTTAAATGAGTGTTAAAAACTCAATGTGCCCTTGTTAGGAGTTGTATGGAGTCAATAATTTGGTCGAACAACTTAAAATCGTGCTTCTTGTGCACGTGCTCTTAAATAGTCCATTAATATATCATGTTCACCACATAATCACACAATTTTTGTTCATTATTCTAGACTTTTATCATCATTAAGATGCATTTCTTGGGCCATTTAAAATTTTCTGTGATAAAATATTTATATTTTTTCATATATAGGGTCAGACAATTTCAAATCATCTGATCACCTTGTTGAGGTTTGAAGTTCATGTCACAAATGCAGATGGATTTTTTTATCGGACGTATTCATATCTTCCACTCAATTGAATCTAGTTAAGGCAATTTAAATCATCCATTCATCTTGTAGAAATCTGAAGTTCATTTCATAAAGGCATTTGGATGGATTCATGTCGTCCATTTAATTGATTTGAGACCAATTGTTCCACTCTTGAAGAAGAAGAGTATAAGGCGGGTGATGGCCATAGGGCTTTTTGGAATGATTGGAAAGATTCATCAAGTAATGGTGAATCACACATTATTGTGGCCAATTTTTGCTTGATGGCCAATGATTTCAAGTGAATCAAAAGTCTATGCCTTGGGGAATTATCTCCTAATTTTTCGAAGAGCCTTATTTCATCTTTATTGATTTTGATTTATTGCATGAATATATTAACCTTAAAGCTTACTAACTCTACAAAGCACTATGTGAACTTAAAGAAGATCAAGTTAGAGCTTCTAAATTGAATAATGAGAATGATGAGTTGAAGAGAAATACTACTAAACTCACACACCAAAACATGCATGCTTATACCCACCCATAGAAATGACAAGTGTGAAAAATATGTAAGAGCGCACGATATCTCAATGTGAAATAACACATTTATTTAATTTAACTCTCTATTTTTTCATTCACAATGGATGTTAAGGATATTATTGTAGTGCCAAACAATGTATGAAAATCTATCCATCAAGGTTCATGTGGAGGCCAAAAGAGTCTTATACATTGAAAATGAACTCATCTATAATAATATTTTAGGACCCAAACTTGATTAGATATGTAATTCTTCTAAAAAAATTCTTTATTTTAAGGATTTCCCCATATTAAGAATTTGGAAGCTTGTGGTACATCAATAGTTTGGCGCAAGATTGTAGATAAAACGAAATTTGTAACCTTAAAAAGGAAGAATGGACCTATCACGTTTGGTGATAACTTCAAGAAGAGAATCTTTGGTGTTGACATTGTCAGTAACTATTTCAACTTTATTGAAAGAAGTTCTCTATGTAAACAATGTAGCACATGATTAATTAATATTTCTCAATCGTATGATAAGGATATGTTGTTGTGTTTTATGCATTGAAATCTAAGGTTGATATTATCAAAGGATTATCGAATGAGTTGCTTGACAAAGAGCACTTATGCGATGCATGTCAGATGGGGAAACAAACTAGTTTCTACAGCGCATCATTTGGAAGTACAACATTTGGATCTATTCAACCCAAATATAGCCCTTAGTGAACGTGGTAGACAATACAAAATTGTGTTTATTAACGATTTTTTAGATATACTTGGGTATCCTTTTTATCTCAAACAAATGAATCATACAATGCTTTTAAAATTATGTACATATGAATTTCAAATTAATTTAGTCATTGGGTTATCTTTATTTAAAATGACCATAAGGATAAGTTTTAAAATTGTAAGTTTGAATCCTTTTGCACAAAACGAGACATGTTATATAAGTTCTCGATGCCTTGTATCCTCAACAAAACGTTGAGAAGAAGAATCAAAGATTATGCGATATTTCATGCATCATGCTTCAAGAGCATCACCTTATTATTGGGTAGAGGTGATGAATACAAAATGTTATGTACTAAATTGCATCTACATCCATAATTGAAGAAACAACCATATGAGTTATTAAAAGAAAATCATTGATAAATTATCTTTGAGTTTTTGGTGGCCAGTGTTTTATTTTGAGAAATGGAAAAGAAGTGTTAGAAAATATTGATTAAAAAATACAATGTGAGTGTTTTCTTTGGATATTCAATGGCAAGTAAAACATTTAGTCTTTAATACACCAACTCTCATTGCAAAGGAATTTTTGCATGCTGATTTTAGTAAAGTTAATGATATTTCTTTTGAAGGAATTGCTACATATAAAAAGATTGATAGTTGAGAGATAGCCTCAATAAAAATAGGGTGATATTCTTCTTCCATGAGATTAGAGATCTATGACATCATATCCTCTTGAGCTAATTAATAATTAGAGACCCTTCATAGGATGAACAACAAGTTGTCACTATAGAGTGAGGTAAATCACTGGCTTCATTTCATAATTCAAAGCCTTCTGCAAAAGATGTGGAAGTGGACCACTAGATTGTAGTATGCCAAGTTAAATTAAGTTGTTTCTACACAATAATGAAAATTTGTACCACATTTGAGTGATCATCTTATCTTTGGGGCAAAATGGGTTTTCAAAAAAAGAACTTATTGACTCCAATGAGATTAAATAAAGTTAGATTAGTAGGCTAAGGGTATAACCAAGTTTTAGGTATAGATTTTGTTGAAGCATTTGCCTTACACGATTAGAAGCAATTAGGTTATTGTTGTGTATTGTGTGCTTGAATGATTTCATGTTATAACAAATAAATGTTAAAATACCTTTTTAAATTGTTTTAAAACCAAAGAAGTGAATGTAAAGTAACGAGTTTTTATTGATATATTTAATTCTAATCATGTTTCTAAACTCATGAAGGCTTTTAATTGTCTAAAACAAGCTTCAAACTCATGACATGAATAATTAGGTTTGATGGAAAATGATTTTCATAAGAAAAATAGTGATACAATTTTATTTTATTAATAAATGTTCCAATAACATGCTTATAGTACTAGTCTAGGTGGATGACAAGTCTTTAATCATGTGTTTCGTGAGAAGCAGGTGGATGCAATGTAGATAGAGTTTGTATAAAAGGAGAAATAACTTTCTTGCTTGAGTTACAATGCAATTCAAGCTAATTGCAACTCTAAGAGCTTTGCAACAAAACTTTAAAAACATTAAAATGATAATGATTGTTGATAAAAAATTGTATGTATGATTGGATTTTTATTTTATTTGATTGCAAGTAGGTTAATCATTATGTTTATTGCATGTGTATATGTGTGATATCAGTTGAATACTGAGGAATTCCATGTGATTACACTTAAAAGTATTTTTTGATATCAAGCTGATACACAAACATTTGAACTTGGCATCAAATGGGCATATGTTAATGAAGTTTAGTTGGTCATAGTAATGTTGACTTTGTAGGCTGCAAAGATGTCTGCAAAGGCACTTCAAGCAAATGGCAATTTCTTGGTGCTTCCTAACTATTGTCTAATAGATAGCAAAACAATTACATTGTGCACAGTTGTGGGCAAGTATATTGCAGTTGCTAACTGTTGTGCACAATTTCATTGGCTAAAACAACTCAAAGACCATGGGCCTTATACTTGAACATCGTTCATTTTGGTGTGATGATGCTAGTGTGATAGACATTGAATGGAACTCTGAAACATTTGAGCATTAAGCACTTTTAGATTAGGCATCAATTTTTTGTGACCATGTAGAAAAGGAAAATATTGACATTTTTTTGTATCAACAACAATGAAACTACCAAAGCTAGTTACAAAGCCATTATCATATGAAAACTTCAATAAAATTATACAAGAAGCATGCATGACTAACTTCATTAGCTTAAGGTAAACAAGTGACAAGTTAATTTTAATATTTCACATTAGAAAGAAAAAAATTCAAGTTTAGATTTGCTTGGGCATTTTTTAACCGTCTACTTTAGTTTGGCTATGAGATCTCTGTCAAACTAAAGTGACTTTAACAATTTGTTTACCATAAGCTCACAAAAGTTCGAGAGACTTGAATGAATTATTTGAACAAATTCAAATATTTTGCCAATTCATCCTCTATGGCTTGCACTAGTTCAAGGGTCTCAATTTTAAAGTCAAAAACCTTGAAAGGGAAAGGAATTGTAGTGCAGACGATTTCTTTTTGTGCTCTGCCTTAGCATTGTTCAAATTCTCATCCGACAATTTCTTGTCTATCTCGTTTCCTTGGAGAAAACCTTTCATCAAAATTGTTCGACCACCACCTCAATTCCTTGCTTTAAAAGATAGTTTCTTTTCCTTTTATTCTCTTCTATTATGTGGGTTTTCTAGCTTTCAACAAATTAGGCTTCTTTACATTATTTTTATATTATTTTTTTTATTTCCTTATTCTTGAAAGAGATTCCTCGTTAGAAGGAGGTGGACTTACTTTTCTTCAAACTCAACCTCTAAATAATATACACCTCTATGGAATCGTGCTTCTCCAAGCCCTTTTTTCTTTTCTAAAACCAGCTTAAATCCTAGATCTATCTCAATGAATTGAGGCTTGCAGCCCAAGATGTGACGAAATTAGGGGGAATTTAGCAATTTTATTGTGGCATCATACTACTCAATTGTCACATTGAACAAATTTCAACACAATGTGTATACACACTCTAGGATGCTTGCCATCATTGATTGAAAATGGTGGTGAAATTTTTTTGTTGCACTATTCCTTGCTAGCCTAGAGTTGTTAAGGAATTCTTCACTACGATCTTTATAACTATAGATTTTTCTAGATTGTCTTGCCTAACTTATGGAAGTGATGTTATTTGTATTAAAGATAACTTAGTCAAATTCTATAAGTTTCCTATTTCTTTGGACCCAAACAACCCAATTTTTAATCCTTATATCGATTCCACGATCAACATTTGAATGGAGGAGATATATGCTACACTTAGTTTTTAGGATCCTTTGACATTCTCTTCTTGGCTATCTTTTGGCTTTCTTGAATCTAACTTATGGATTGGGACAATTCAGCTAAAATTTTATGTGGTCTATTATAGGAGAATTTGCTTCAAATTAGTGATTACAATGGGAAATGGGCAAACCTACATATCAATGGTGCACATATTCGAGATGTGAAACTTCATGAATTCTTACTCTCTTACTTCGAAATGCCCGATGAATATTTGACTAGGAAATATGATCCACGAACTCCTTTTCAACAAATTTCGAATCAACCTCTCCAAAGAAGCGATAAGGTGGTCCCATTAATGCTCCAGTCAAGCTTTCTTCAACCATCATGAGACAATTTGTTTTAACTTTTCTCGTATGCTTCGCTTGATGATTCTCTCATGCAACTCTGTCAACTATGCTCATCCTTCGACCAATCTCTTGCTTCCAAGTGTACTTGTTTTCTTGAACAGTGTGTGGAGACAATGAAAAGGATGCTAATCAAGCTGGTAAAGGCTTTGAACAAGCTTATTGTCAACAAACTTGGATAAGGCATATTCTGAAGCTACTATTTTGACTCATAACCTATCAAGTTCTATCAGGCGATGTGCGAATGCCATATCAACATCTACTCTTTGTCAGCAACCCTTATTGAGTTTTAGTGTTTCTTTTTTCTTGGTCACTATTTAAATGTTATTCCTAATCTTTTCTTAGACTTATTCTTGTTCCAACACATTTCCCATATGATTTGAAATCATCCATAGACTAAAATTTACAGCTTATAACTGTTATAATGAGTGTTGGCTGTATCAGTTGGATGACTTCAAATCGTATGATTAGATTTTTCCAGTATCAAATTTATTTTATAAAAGTACATGGACATTTTGGTCGAATAAATTCAAATCATGTTATCAATTGATTATATTGATCCCTGTACATCCTTACTAATATTTACATATTGATTAGAGGGTTTCAAATCATCTTATCAATCCTTATATTTTTCTAAATCCTTATAGAACTAATTAGAAAAATTTCTTCTAGACAAATTAAATTAAATGAACCCAATAATCTGGACAAGTCATTCTCAAAAATTATGATTATCATTAAATATACTCAAGAATTTGAATAACTTTGTAGCATTCATTACATATTTTCAAGTCATAATACCTTAACTTTCTTTTAAAATTTATTTTTCAAAATTAAATATTTGCCATATAATTCACTTTACCATTCCCTTTCGAGTGTGCCTTGTAGGCAATAGACATATTTCGTTTTTCATAGTTTATAAATTTGATAGGTTCTAACTTGAAACAATTATTTGAGAACAATTTTTTTTTCTCATTTTTTTGTGTTATATTATATTACCAATAAATATTGCTTATACCTTTTGTAGGTTATGGATAACCAATTGAGAAATGGATTTGGAGCTGAAGGCATTGACAATCTGGAAAATGAAAAATTCATATCAGGAAATCGTGCTTCTTTGGTCTGGATCCAATTTTCTTAAATTTATTATTTATTTCGTTTTTATGATTTTTTGAATTTATTAGGTTCTTTAATTTTAATTGTTTCTATAATATGTGTAGGTGAAGAGCTTGCCGAACTCACTATCTGTAAAAGCTCAAGCTGTTGTCGAGGCACTGGAAGGGAAAGTTAGTATAAAAAAATCATTGATGTGCATTTCTTTGATATTCTCATCAAGTGAATACTATCGTCAAATTAAAAACCTATTTCTTTGATATGCTCATAAATGCTATTATCAATTTCTAAGTTTTGTGCTTTGAGAACATGTTTTTTGGGGTAAAATCTTTATTCTTTTTTTGTTTACTTCGAATGCGGGAATCCTTGTTTTTTATTTTGTTTATGTTGTCATACTTCTTCATCTTGGATTATTAGTCACACTAATAATCATATTCTCATTGCATATTACTGGAATATGGAGTGAATCCTTAAAATTAGGAAACAACGCGTCATTTAATTTTTGTTTGTTCTTTGTTTTTATAATGCCAGATATTTACTTTATTATGTTATTTGGTTTTCCATGTCTTGTAGAAATTTTCCTGCACTTTCCATTAAGAGTAGCGGTATTTGTGCATAAGGAAGAGATTCGGAGATTTGGTTTTTAGTGTGCTAGCAAAATAAGTGCATAATTCATTTCTTAAATATCTGCTGGGATTGGCAAAGGTTAGACAGCTGAGTCTTAGCAATTACATGACACTATACATAATTCCAATTTCTTCTATGCATGGAAGAAATATATTGTATAACATGAATTCAAAAATTTGTACTGATGATAAATCAACTGCTGCAGAGGCCCCGTGCCATGTAAGCCTAAGGGAAGTGTATCCCCTTGCCTTAGCTATTTGTGGTTCCTTTGCTTGGACACCGAAGCCAAACTTTAAGAAATGTGTGGTCAACCCAAAATGCTCTAAATGAACCATATGGGAACCACTTTGTGTTTTGTGCTTTTGATAAAACCAAGTTCATTCCTTGGATTGCCCTGGTCTAGTTTGAATATCTTCTTTAGTTCTTTTTGTTTTCTCCAATTGATAAGTTCTCATTAATAAGTTCTTAGTCTGCAAACATGGGACTTGCATATTTTATGAGTCGTCTAATATAACGGATGCAATGCAAACAGTTTCTTCTCAAAAATAACATGTTCATCATGGAAATACTGGATCATGCTCTGATACTATTCCTTTTTCACATGTTTTTCACTGTATCTCTTATGAATTAAGCAATTTTATTGATGCATTTTCAATCACGGCTAATTGCTCAATGCTTGGCAGCGTGTGGAGACATTTATGACTGCATTAAAGGCTCTAGCGGAGGAGAGGTAATTCAGTTATTTGGTAGTTATCTTAGTGGTTGTGCACTATTTATATATTCTCCTTAGAACCATTACTGTTGCAGTGGTCTAATGTTAAAGAAGCTTGATAAAAAAATAGAGAGGACTCTATTGCATTCCTATCGCAAGGTAATGTATACATTTTTAACAGATAAACACATTCACTGATTGACAAGATGCCTTTTTTTTTATACCTGTTCTTCCTTGCTGGTATACAATCACTGAAAAAATATTAATATGTACCCTCTATCATATGTTTATTTTTATGGCAATATGTTTGTATGATATGTGGATCTGCCACTTGTTCAACCCTTTTATTACTTTAGCAGCTACTTCAAGTAGATGATGGCTTGGATGTTAATACACCAGTTTTGTTCGTATTGGTCTGATATTGAAGAATTTTGATAAAATCTCTAATCAAAACTTTGTTCTTTTTTATCACAAGGCATCCATTTAATGTTAAAAAATGAGAACGACTTACAAGCTTATTGCAGCTGATACAGTTTCATTAGAAAAATTATTGAAGACATATATTTTAGTAATTGATGCAAAATTTATGCTCCCAATTTTTTTTTTACAGTAGTGTTATGGTAGGTTTGTATGCTTATATGGGTCTTTTACTATTTTATCCCTTTTGCTACTTTAGCTGTTACTTTAGCCCATTTTATCTTTTTGCATATGATGGTTGGAATATACCCTGATTTAATGAACTTCTGCTGTCGATTTTCCTTGTTTGGACGTCCTACTGTAGTTTGATTCAAAGATTGTTCATTATTGTTTAGCTGTCTATTTCATTTGCAAATATCTGTCATTAAAACTGCTATAGAGACTCTTGCAACCTGCCAAATCTGAGGATATTTTACTTATTTGTTCTTTTCAAGACTAAGTTTAACTGAAGTTGACAAGTCAATATTGCACTATTTTTTTACTTCTCTTCTGCTTCTAAAATTACTTTTATGATGATGTACTATTTTTGCTGTCATTACTCTCCTCTATTATGGCAGTTTTTGCAACTTTTTTGATAAATGCAATGTATTACATGTTTTGTAGGACATAATGTCACAAGTTTCTTCAGAAATGGATCCAGTTTTGCTTTTGCCAAAGATAGTTGCGTTAGTGTATTTGCAGGTGCTCAAGCTTGCATTCCATTATTTTTGGGCATGTATCATGTCATTATTATTTCTTCATTTTGCTTTAATATTTAGTCCCTCCTTATGTCCTCCATGTTTTTAGGTGTTTGGAAAAGCACTTCAAGCACCAGGAAGAGCCATATCTGCTGCCATTTCTAGGCTTAAGGTAATTATTCACCTATTCTTGAAACCATTGCTTCTACAAAAACCTTCTATTCTTAAAATTATTTCTAGGTTTCCACCAAAAATTACGTTATATAAATGAGAAGGCTTAACAGAAAAGGTCAAGTGCATACCCATGCTAACATGATTCAGAAAGTATATATTTTTTAAGCATTTAGTTTATCAAAAATTATTCTTTCAATAAGAATCTACTTGACTAGAATACAACAGTATTCATATAAGCTTCTAAATCATGATGTATGTAGCCATGTGCAGCACTTCGGCTGCACTGGTAACTTATATTGGTCATGGTGGAATCTTTGTGGGGATGGTTCTCTTTAGAAAAGGAGATCGAGACCAGAGTTATTTTGGAAATTTTTTGTGGTTTGATGATTTTTCAAAATAGAAGTTGGCGATATTTCTTAACAACTTGTGAAACACATTGAAAAGAGTCCACTGTTTATTTTGGTTATCTTGTAATGATGAGGTGGTTTGTATGTATGGTAAGGGAGCTTAGCAAGTAAGATCACTGAACAATGAAGGGGTTTCAACTCATTCTTTGCGGAGAAAAGACTGTCTTTCCGAGCAGGCCTTCGATTTTGTGGGTAACATTGAGGAAGCTACCGCAAAAGCTATTAACTTGAATTGGCAATCCAATTGAAGAAATTTCCTTAAATCTTTGTGTATTAATTGCTAATTGTTTTGGGTTCGAAGTGAAAGAAATTATTTTATCTACTACTAGTGAATATATCATTTCTCTGTCAATGTTGTACTTCAAATCAAATTTTTTATGCATTAATTCCTGATTTTGCAATTGTCTTAGGATAAACTGCCAGAAGAAGCTTTTAATGCGTTGATTGATTACCATAGTTCCATAGTTACTCTCTTAGCATTGCAATCTGCTGCAACAGAAGATGTGAGTCTTTCTCAATCATATATGTCATGGTGTACTTTATTGCTTTACATACTTGATGCAGCTTTTTATCCTGTGATAAAATAGTGCTAATTAAAAACAGGTATAGATTGTTAAGGCATTTTGAAAAAACGAATTCAAATTTTTTGGTTGCTTTTTTTCAACTTTTTTGATATTGAATGATTCCAAAGCTTTATAGTTCTAGTGCAAATCTTTGAAAATTAAAATTATAAGATGAAAAACCGCATTCAATTGAGAAGTTTTGGAATGGCTTGGTGCTTTGTAGGTGTACTGTTGATGTAAATATTGATGCAGATTAAGGATTTTGAAAAATTGATTGAGGATAACTCCAGAAACCTCCAATGCCATTGATTTATAAGGAATGGCGAGTGTTGCAAGAGGATGACAAGCTTTGGGGGAGAGAAAATGGCTTAGAAATAGAAGAACAATGATTAGTCTTAAAACACAAGTATAAAGTTGTTTAATCTGGAGCTCAGATCCTATTTAGAGGCACACGGGTTGGTGGACAAACAACAATGCTACCATCTTCGTGTGCATGCCATTGGCATCTAGACTGCAGATTGATTAAAGGATTTCCTTGTGCTACTTTTCGACCAACAAGCACATGTTCCTGAGCTCCCTTGGCACGACAAAATGTGATTGAGAACATATGTCACAACAACAGTCATATGGTGTTTGAGGATTCATTGCGAGAAGATGGTTGTAGCTGAGTGCTAAACAATTTTTTGAGATGCTGTCTTTCATCTCTCAAGTTAAATTGGACAAACCTAATAGCAAAGAAGTCAATTCATTCTTTTATGGCAAATTTGGTGGAAAGTCTTTCTTGTATCTTTATTTACTCCTTAGAAGTTTTCATCATTTTATTTATGTGGGGAACAAAAACTTAATTGATCTGAACATCTCAAGGAAAATTTGTGGTCGTCGAACAGCAAATAATGTTTGATTAAACAATAACACACCTGAAAAGTGAATGATTGTTTGAAATGATCAAAACCCAAAGTATATTTGACAAAGGCATGATGATGAAGGCCTGCCATTAAAATGTAGGTTATCAATTCTCCAAATCAGAATTTGGTAAAAGATTTGTCTACAAATGAAGAAGTGTCTACTGAAGAGGAATGACCTCTTTCAAAACATTAGATTGGATTGGCAAGATTTAGGTTAAAAGCTTCTAACTTTATTGTTCTAGATCCTCCTTTGACATACAATCTCCTTGAGACATGATTGTTCTTGAGAGAAGTCCAAAATTTGGAAGAAACACAGCTCACCTTGAAAAGCACATTGAAGTGTTGTTTTGAAGCTAAGGAAAGCTATATTTTTGGAAACCAACATATTAAATTAATTTTGATGAAGGTCAAAGATTCATTTCAAATAAATGTGGATTTTGGTGAAGCTTGAAAATGTGTTTCAAACAATTATAGAGGAAGCTGGTATTGAAGGCTGCCCTTTTTGAATGACAGATGATTGAAAAGCCCATTGTGAATGTTGTCTTCCCCTAGCTGAGCAAGCCTTTGCCAATGGTATTTGACATTTCTTATTACATTTGAGATACCACATAGTCTTGTGACAAAGTGAATGAGATAAGTCATTGAGATTGTGAATGTGGTCTCACTGACTTCTCACAAACTAGCCAACATTAGGATAGAGAGAATTGACCATTAATTTTGCCATATGTTTGAGATGGTAAAAAATACCTTGGGTCTATTTTCTTGAAAGGTTGAGGAGGAAATAGATATTTTGATTTGTTCACTTCTAAACTGGATCTATGTGTGAAGAATGTAATTGATGATGAAGGATACCTTTATGCTTCATATGACAAATTGAAGAAATCATTTATTTCTTTTAAGGTAGAAGACAACTCTCAAATAGTTTTTTTATATTCTGTGGAAGAGTGCCAAAGTTTGAAGTTTTCACCAATCTCGACACTTAATTTGTGTTGTATGGAAGTTATCACTAGGGAGAATTTTTCCTGTATGATGAAGGTTAAAATTAAGAATAAAGTTGAAGAAAGCCCTATAGTAAGTTAGAAATGGAAAAGTTTAATAGATTCTAAGGAAAAAAGAGTGAATATTAACAATGTCAGAGTAGTAATAATTCCCTTCTTTAGTGTCAAGCCTTGTTGAATTATCGGTGAAACTGAGAAAGGTGATTATTTGAAACCAAAAGAATCCTAAGATACCTTTGCTTGTCAAGCTTAAAATTGAGAGAAATCTCAAATATGAAAATTTTCTGGAGGTTTCTAAACCAATGCTTGCTTTGTGTTCCCCTGAGGAGAGAAAAATATACTTGAAGAAAGCTACATGGGACTCGAGGAATAAGGATTCTTTCTCAAGACATTGAGTGGCCTTTTTCAAGAAGTTTTCCTGTCAGTTTGATTTGTTTAGTCTTGTTTCTATTTCTGGGAAGATTCAAAATTAAGTGTCGACCAAAATTTCAAAAGTTCGATTCGCTACTGTGCCAATCTCTCCTTCGAAAGATCGTGCCATTATTCAATCACCAATATTGTTTACTGCCTCCACTTATATAACTAAGGTGAGAAAGCAAAAAAATAATACCTCACACAAGATGGCAAAGCAACTCTCTTCTCTTATAGTGAACTAACCATCAACCCAAAAGGTCCCTACTTCCCGCTTTCAATAATGGAAAAAACAAACAAATTCATATCTAAGCTTTATTGTATTAAGTTTATGTAGTATGCAAGGACTGTCAAATTGTTACACTTGCTGCCAGGGTTGATAAGGCCTTATCCCCCACTTTTGAGCCTTTCTCCCAGCTCTAAGTCACCCCAACCCTACTCAAATTCCCAAATTCATCTATAATGCATCAAACCATGAACACACATAATGGGCTTTTGTTCTATTGTGTATCTTAAACTAAAAACTTATTTTGATATTGCAACATTAACTTCTATTCACCTGCTCTGTGATACTAATTTATTGCACAGGATGAAGATTGCACATCGGACAGGATTTTAAGCCAAAAGGAGCACCTGGACAGCAAACTGCCCGAACTCAAGAGCTTGTTTCTCAAAACCATCAGTGCTTGACATAAGATTTCTGGAACTGCAGTTACTTAAATTGCCTGGGTGCCATAAAGAAATTGTCATTTTCCATTAAAGAGCAACTTCTATAGAGCTTTCTTCCTTCATTGAGAAAATGCTTTAGTCCTTATAATGCCTTGTGAATTTGTAGAATAAGTCAAGCATACTCATATGGAATACAACTTAGGCCAAATTATAAATAGGTTATATGGTTGACACATTCTGAAGTGCTTGGCATTTTAAAAATAGAGTGGACATTTTATGCTTCAGTTGGAGGTGGTGTTAGCTATCTGGGTTTGGACAATTTACTCAAAAATTGCATTTGATTGTTACAATAGTTTCTGTTGTCTCATACCATATTGTTTGATTGTTTACCTAGGGTCAGAATATGAAATAATTACCATATGCTTCAAAAAACAATTTTGTTATGATAAACATGATTTCCAAAAACATTTGGAAAAAAAGCTTATGATGTTAAGCATATGGACACTATTAAGGTCATGCACATTCATAAAATTGTGAACACTATGATATGTATTTTTTATGAAGGAATAAGTAAATATAATTGTCATGTGTTAAGAGTGAATGAGATGTTCACTATGGAGCAAACATTGAGTTTGGTAAGTTGCATCAATATTTTTGTTGTAAAATGAGTTAACATAATTGATCATTATAGATCTATTAATGTGTTTAGGATTTGTGAAATGAATTATGTTGTAGAAGTTTAATAATGTATTATTTGTATAGTATTTCCTCTTCATCTTTTACCAATAGATGCTTTTAAGTGATGGGTCATCAACTTTGAGACCTAAGAATTTTTTAAATTTTTTCTTATACATAAAACCTATCAATATATTTTCATAAAAAACAAAAATTTTGAGGTATGATATTTGGTTGCATGCTATATGTTAATAGGTATAAATTTCTTGCCACCTTGAATTTTTTTTTAGGGTTACCCAATTGCTCTCTTTAAAGGTTCATAAGTCATGTGTGTTATAAAACATTGTAATAGTGTTAAAAGCTTGGGTGTTTACGTGTCTAGAATTTGTTAAATACACTTTTTCATTATACATTATATTATAGTGACTTGAATTTTTTTTAAAAAAAATATTTATTTTTAACTTTTTTTATAGTAAAAATTTGTCTCTCCAAAGTCCATTTTAACACATGAACATATTAGTGGTGAAATGCCTTATAAATTTATTGGATGTTATATTGTTGAATTTGAGATTCATTAAAACTACATATGAATAATTAGTTTAAAATAACAAATTTTAAAAAAAAATTACAACCTCAAATTTTGATACATTGAAAAGATCTTGACGAACATAACGGAGATAAATGGAGATAAATTTGAGAAGTTTGGAATTAATTTAGGTAAAAAAAAAGATTAATTAAAATAATACAAATAATAAAAAATTAAAAGATAAAAGTTATTCTATCACACAAGTGCTGAGTGCATTGAGATGAATCTCATGATAATGTTTTTATTTTTATTGGATAATTATGAATCATCCAAAATATCTTATAAATATATTAATAATAATAATAATAATAATAATAATAATAATAATAATAATAATAATAATAATAATAATAATAATAATAATAATAATAATAATAATAATAATAATAATAATAATAATAATAATAATAATAATAATAATAATAATAATAATAATAATAATAATAATAATAATAATAATAATAATAATAATAATAATAATAATAATAATAATAATAATAATAATAATAATAATAATAATAATAATAATAATAATAATAATAATAATAATAATAATAATAATAATAATAATAATAATAATAATAATAATAATAATAATAATAATAATAATAATAATAATAATAATAATAATAATAATAATAATAATAATAATAATAATAATAATAATAATAATAATAATAATAATAATAATAATAATAATAATAATAATAATAATAATAATAATAATAATAATAATAATAATAATAATAATAATAATAATAATAATAATAATAATAATAATAATAATAATAATAATAATAATAATAATAATAATAATAATAATAATAATAATAATAATAATAATAATAATAATAATAATAATAATAATAATAATAATAATAATAATAATAATAATAATAATAATAATAATAATAATAATAATAATAATAATAATAATAATAATAATAATAATAATAATAATAATAATAATAATAATAATAATAATAATAATAATAATAATAATAATAATAATAATAATAATAATAATAATAATAATAATAATAATAATAATAATAATAATAATAATAATAATAATAATAATAATAATAATAATAATAATAATAATAATAATAATAATAATAATAATAATAATAATAATAATAATAATAATAATAATAATAATAATAATAATAATAATAATAATAATAATAATAATAATAATAATAATAATAATAATAATAATAATAATAATAGGTGATGTGATTACCAATGATCTACATGAGATTACTTAGAAGGCTATATGAAATAAAGGAGATGAAGAGAATATAAGAGATGGAAGATAAAAGATAAGGTATGAAAATTATATAGAGAAAATAGACAAAGCATGTAAAAGTAAAAGAAAAACAAACAAAAAGAGTGACAAACAAAGAAGAGAAGAAAAATGAGACATTATTATCAATAAGATTATCATCGACAATGATGTTTATGAGAGCATCATCAAACAAAGAAGTGGAGCTTGTCATTGTGTACACATCATTATCGTTAAATTAGCAAGCTAAAAAAAAATCATACCCCAATATGTAATTCAATTCGATTGCATTTGCATGGAAAGCCTTCATTAATCCTTCCATGTCATTTTCTAATGTTAGGATTTCCATCTTTTGAGATTAAAGAAATAGATTAGAGAGAGTGAAAGAGAGAATAGAACTACACTATATAATTATCAAATGATTCTTCCAATCTATTCTATTATATCATCCAATCGAATCACACCTATAATTGTACATGCTAAGTAGATCAAATAGTTTAATCTACTTGATTGGACACAAGAACTATCACAATGAGACTTTCACGAAAACTATTCCAAATGACACTTTCAACCCAACTATCACCAACCTTACAACAAATCTTCAAGATCCACAAAACACCAATATAGGATCCTAAAAAAAATATTAAGATTGAACCACTATGCATGACACAAAATGTTCACCTTTTATAGGCATTACAAAGAATATTAAAATACACTCATAAAATCAAATTAGAAAAATAATGGACAATTATAAATGATGACACTTGATCTCTTTTAGAACACAACAGTTTTTTTCCCTTCGTAAGGCAGGACACGAAGTTCACAGTAGTATTGTATTGCCTTACGCAGGCATTGCTTCTCTAGGTTTTCAGATTTCTGTACAAAGGCCTCTAAGGTGTCTTTGTGAGAAACCCTCTCAACCTAAACCCAAAAAAAAAAAAATGCTAAACAAAAGCAAGAGGAAAACCAGTACGAGAAGATACAAACAAGTAAAATTGAGAAAAGAGAATCCTATAAGGTTCTCTCTATTTGAGTTCAATAACTTTCTTTGCAGGTGAGAATCATCCAGTTTGATTAATCATGTAGAATAATAAACCAGTTTCTCATGTTAGTTCCATTTGCCCCTTTTTTTTTTTTTTTGGACAGAAAAGATTATAAAAAAATTATAAAAATAAGATGCTCATCATATATTAAGGCCAATACAAAAAGGGGGTGACAAATAGTGCCATATGTAAATAAACCATCAAAAAGGAAAGAGATGATGAACATAACGCAAAGAAGCAAAGCTCAAAATGTGAGGAGCAAGTAAGACACATAACAAGCATGAAGAAATGGAGAAGAACTCATTTAAAAATGGCAATGGTTTCAACTTTGATATGGGCAAGGGTAATTTGTTGCATCAAAAATCTATGACACTTGACAATTTGGTATTTCACTCTTTCAAGATTGCTTAGATAAGAGAGCCTAAATGATAAATAAATGACAAAAGAAAAGGTCCAAGACGAGCATAGGTATGCGAGCAATCTACGGAAACAAATATTTACGGTTCTCCTTGCACCATTGGCTCTGAAGGAATAAGGCAGCCACAAATTCAAAAAGCTTGAGTGTCTCTTGAATGGCCATCCACAAATAAATGCTAAACAGAGTTCTATGGTTATTATATCAAATTAAGGTCATAAAGTTTGGAAGCATAAGGTTGCAAACAAGGATTTTATGCAAGCAACCAAAGTTACAAAGATTATTGTCAGTCCCTCTAATAGTACCATTGTTAAAAGAGTAAACCAATATGACTTACACATTAATGTGAGCTGCCAAAAATAGCCAATCCTGCCTTAACCAAAAGCTTCCAAAAAATTTAGCAAAGGTATGCATATCCAACTGGCCTAAATGCTATCAGGAAGAAAATCTTAATAACAACCAATAAGATGTGGGCATAGTCAACTGAGGGAGAATCTTGTGCACCACATCATTAAGGAGCTTAGGGATTGCATTGCATCACGAAATGAGAGCAAATGTAGTCAATCTTCTTAAGGCTAGTGCATACAAGGGTGAGAAGCTGATTACTATAATCATCGATTTTACTTTGAGAATAACGAAAGAAGAGTATGAAGTAACTGGCCTTAATTTTCCTTGAAGAGGTAGAGTGGCCACGATAAATAATGGGGAGATCCCCAATCGAGAATCCTACACAAATGGCCAAAGATCTTTTTAACCCCTTTAGAAAACACAATTGAGTTTTCATTCTTATTGACCTTGAGACCAATTTTCTTTGCAAGTTGCTCAAAATCCCAATTAGAGTTATTTTTTCTCTACATTGTCAACAACAATAAATTTATCAAGAAATGTTAAATGTGAACAAGGTATGTTATGCACTTAAAACTTATTACATCTACCTAACCACCGCATATCACATGCAATCAAATCCATAACAATATTGAACAAGGGAGATATCTGTTGTATTATTAACCCCAAGCTATTGTGATTTATTTGATAATAACAAACCTTAAATACTTCTAATATGATTTAATAAATTTTCATATTCTAAATAGTTGATGCTCGTATTCGTGAGAGAATTTAAAGAAAAAGAAAAACTAAAGTAAAATCTTATAAAAAGAATCTTGGTGAAAATGAAAAACCACTCAAAAATATTTTTTTGACATTACTTTTAGGTATTTTTTTAGAATGTTAAGCTTAATTAAAATTAGTTTTACAAGACACAAAAATATTAACTAACTTTCATCTCTAATATCCTTGATCACCATCTTTGATTCAATACGCATTTCTCAAGCATTTGATTAATATTTTTAAAAATTTATTTTTAGTAATGATTTAAATAAGAAATTTAAAATATAATAAAAACAAAATTTTAATTTACCTTCCTAATAATCCATTCACCACTCGCCGGATGCTACAGTGTTGGGTTGGGACGAGGAATGAATCCCAAACCCGTTTGACACATTCGTATGTAACTAGGATCGGGAACATATTATCCAAATAAGCGAAATGAACCTTCTAATTACTGGTATGCACAGATGATGAAATCCCACACGAACCAGGAGACAGCCAACCCCAACATCAGGCTGCCTCAAACACAAGCCAGAATGAATATATGGTGAAACGCGTTTTTCAAATATACCATGTGAGACTAAATGAATTGCTTTTACTACACGTGAACTTTTGAATTGTGCGAGTGATGAGAGCCGTCTGATCACGCATTTTCGCGATCAAAAGATCATCGTTGTATCACATCTTTCAAATTGCTAATTCTTTCAGAAAATCCGATCACGCAATGTCACGATCGCACGGTCTGTTTTTCTTTCGCTGGACAAGTTAAACCCAGCCGTCAAATCGTAATTCCCATCTAACGACCCAAATCAAATGAATGTGTCTAAGAAGCACAGATAGAATTTCGTTCCTCCTATCGCACAGTTTTCGCTATCGAACGGCTGTGATTTATCCGATCCAACGACTCCAACGCAACGACTCTTTTAACTATTATTTCGAGCCATTAGGCATTTGTTTAAAATATTAGTTTCCTAAATTAAAAATGGCGCAAGCGGAAAATTTAAAAGACTAATTTGGGTGTTTTGTAAGTGTTTTTAGTCTTTAACAAATATTTATTAATAATAGAATTTTTTAACAAATTTTTTGATGAAAATATTTTACAAAATTCTAAAAAAGAATTCTCATTTTATAACTGATTAAATTAAAATAATTGTGCATTGTTAAATATTTTATCAAACATATGAATTTATTTAAATGAATTTTAATCGTCATTTCCTTTCTTTTTGTCAATTTTATTTTGATTGTATAGCTATCGTAGCCTATTTTATGTTTTTGTTGTAAGAGTTTAACCTACCCGTCTTTTGACGAAAAGCTTATATAATTTGTTTTTGTGCCTAATTTTTATCGAGGGTGAACTTATGCTTGATTTTAAGCTAAGCCACCTCAAGATCGTCTATGTACACGTTCACATTTTGTACCTTATTATTTCACTATTTCTAAAACTTCATTATCAAAATAAAAATCAACATATTTTTAAAAAATTAATATTTTTTAATTCTAACAATTCAACGTCCTCTTACTAAATAACATTTCAATAACAAGAATTCATGACGAATGCCTTTACAAAAGATGAAGTATTGCTCAATGGCCTACTCAATCATAACATAATTTGTTACTTATGACTCGAGCAAAAATGCTAACTAGCGGAAAAGGATGGATAAATTCATTAAAAAGTTATGAAACAACCCTAATGGAGAAAGAGTAATTTCAGCAAAAGTTTGAGGATTATTCTATTTCAAACGGAGATGAGAGGAAGAAATAGAACATCATGGATAACAAAATGAAAGCTGAATATGCTGCTGTTTTGTTTTGGACAACCATAAGGAAAGACTATAAAAGGTGACTTTTGATTAACTTTTTTAATTGTGATTGTCTCTCCAGATTAATAGTAAGTTAACAAACATTTTAATCTTCCAAAAGAAAGAAGAGCTGAAGAAAATTCAAAAAACGTATGAAACCCATTTAAGCAAAATGTTAAAACTTAAAATTGATGAGATAGAAAATCCCCAATATGAGATTAAATCATGAACTAATCTCCAAACATCTAATTCATGAACTGCAAGTGTTGGAATAACTTAATAAAAGATTAAAAACAAAAGGCCTTGCCAAATATTTGATTAGAGCTCTTATCTTATTCTTGAAGGCTCTTCTCAGATAATTTATTTATTCCCCTCGTCGATTCACTGAGAGGAATGGTAGATTTCCTTCCCTCAGCTTTTCTCACTACCTAAGTCACGGGGGGCAACCTCGAAAGCCTCTACAGGTGCCTCAAGGGTTGCAAAAGCTTCATTGAGAAGTATAGTTCTTCTCTTCTTCGTCTCTATTAACCTCAAAATTCTTGTTCTTTTCCTAATAGGAGAAGCTTGTCTTTCCCATTTTCCTAATTTAATTACTAGAATAATAGAAGTTTTCTGCTCCTTGGCCATTTTAACCATTGGAGAATTGTCCAAATTTATCTTTACCAACTAGAAATACCAAGCAAAGGAAGGAAGACAAAGATGTTCACACTACTGTCTAAAATGCTTGGCTAAGGTTTTCCTTCAATCACCTGTACTTTTAACTAATGTGAAGAAGATGACAAGTCTCCATGCATATTCGATAAGTTTTCAGTTTTATTCACCTTTCACAAAATTTCAAATTGCATGTTATTTTTCCATTTGCACGTCTTTCTTTTAAAATGTCAGCCTGTTATCAAACCTTTAGCAAAAACTTAAAAGAAGATTTGATGAGTTTTGAGGATTAACAAAAATTAACTTCTTGATCATGACGATCCATCATAGATTTGTATAGATGACCCATGGGCAATTCTTTGAGATATTTTCCACTCGATGAGTTCTCTTGAGTGCAACTTGGGGTTTGATGGCTGTCCCAGAGCTCGGATTGACTTTGTCCAATTTTTTGTAACATAGAAGCCAAATTGTTTGCCCTGCAACCAATGCTTTCAGTGTATTCCGATGCTCAAAGGCACTATCACGAACGCCACACGATATCTCCAATGAAGTTTAAAAATCAATTGTTTATAGATTGTTCATCCATCTTTAGAGTTGACCCAACTACCACTGATGAAGTAAAAAACAAACAAAAAATTTAGTATGAAGCCTATGCCATAACTAGTGGAGACATGGGTCTCACTCATTGTACCCATCCTTTTTGCTTGAGAACTTCATATTCCTAAGTAGTTATAACTAAATCTAACACCTCAGTAAAAAAATTAAGTTCCACCTCCAACAAATCCAGACAATTATAATGGCTAACAGCTATATCATCATGTGGGAAAAATAATTTCAGCATCCTTCATAGTCGATTTCTTGGAAGTTGTTGTCTAAAATCAATTTCTTCAGTTCTCTCTCTCCTCTATACTTTAATCTAACCCCAAACCCCACCGGTGGAGTCTTTCCTTTTTTTTTTCTTTTTCCTTCTTGGCTATACCCTTGAGGCTATACCCCTCCTAATAGAGTCTTCTTCTTTCCTTCTTTTTATCTCTTCTTGCTTTCTTCGCTAAGTTCAACCTATGGATCAGTCAAGCTCCAACTTCTCTTCTTCAGAAGTTCTTTCTCTATGTAATCCCTTGTCCTAATTAAAATACGTCTATGCTTAATTTCCTAAATCCACAGTTTACATGAAAAAGTATTTATTTTGAAGTGAAAATAAAGAATGAAGCAACAAAGGATGACATCCAAGTATTTGTGCTGGTCAAATGTACGGAAACTTGCAGAACTAGTGAGAGCATAAATAAAAGGAAAGTGTTGCCATTGAAGAATAACATACCATCTGCTCAATAATTGGACCTGCATCAAGATCTGGAGTTACTAAGTGACTTGTTGCACCAATCAATTTTACTCCAGCAGAATAAGCCTGCGTTTCAGGCAATGGCAAAACATAAAAGAAATAAATAATAAAATATGGCAAAAATAAATTTCTCTTTTGTAGGACTGTAAGAGTCCACCAAATTTAACCTGTCTGCCAGGATTGCTGCCCTTGAATGATGGAAGAAGCCCATGATGTATGTTAAGTATATCTTTACCATAGCTCTCCAAAAAACTACATGATAATACCTGCAATCAATGTTAATAGGACATGATAATTTGTAATACGCAGCACAAGCAGGAAAAATGAAACCAAAACTAGCAAAACTAAGAGGATTGAGTTGACTATGAGTTGGTTTCAAAAAGCCAACCTCACACTAAAAATCCGTAACTTCTAGATTCACATACTCCCAATATGATTTTATTCCAGAAACACCTTCTCTATTATTGTCAGATTAATCAAGCATTTAATATACAATGCATAGTTGTTATAACATGCATGATCATGAAAAAGGGTACAACCGGATCCTCGCCTCAAAAAACATCTTGGTTTCATAATATTAAAAGTTTGTAAAGTGACAGTTTCAATTAATTCTTTTCAAATGGAACAAACTATGGCTTAGTATTTTCAGATGTGCTCCATTAAGTAGTATGACTATATTCAGTCAGAAGAATAATAATCCAACTTTATATCTGACTAGAGGAATTTCACATGATTCTTCAAGAAGATTAATACTGAAGCAATCAAGGTTTGTTAATGATCCCTCCAAAACGGATAGAGATATTCTCAAAACTACATTCATTCCATTCTGTTACACAGTTTGTTTAACTCACTTTACTGACTTCAATTGCTTACTAAAAGTGATCTAAAGTATGTGGTAGTTGGCCAAACTACCCATAAAACTCATTGTGCATTTGTATCTTTTTGCAATTTTAATTTAATCACTATAACAATTAATGCACTACAGACAGTTGGAATTTAATTTCTTTATCGAATTACGATATCTATTTCCAAAAAATAAACTCAAAAAAAAAAGTTGTACAATCATTGAATTAATCAAATCACAAATTTCAAATGAAGTTGGCACTAGAAACAACAAAACAAGATTAAAGAGAGAAAGTTTTGTTAAAAACCATGGCATAATTGCATGATTGTAGAATTGGGTTAGATAAAACCTAACACAATGAGGCTAAAACAAAGTTAATGACAATAAGAAAATGGATTATAAGAAAATAAATAATAAAGAGAGAAAAAAAAAATATATACATATATATATTAACTTTCTCAAACAAGCAAGAAAACTAAAGATATGAATAAAATAAAATATATTAAAGACCATCAAAATGCGTTTATCAATAATGAGAATATCAAACTTGGATGAATAATTCTCATAGCCTTTTTAATGGACATTTAGATAAGATAATTGTTTTATAATAGCATAACTATTTAAAAAATATAATTTTTATTAAGAATATAATTTTTTATTGGACAATTGATCTTACGAGAGCTTTAATGAAAAATAAGTGAACATTATAAATGTATAAAATATATAGAAGAAGCATATATATCTCAGTTTAACAAGTTGTTCCAAATTCTTTTTGACATAAAGAATATTAGATGAGTGGAGAAAAATACTTCCATTTTTATTTATGAAAAAAAATCCAAAATTATGTTAATAAAAGAAAATTAAATTATTAAGTTATATATTGAAATCCTAAGAGATAGTGATGTAGTATAAATTATAATACTAAGCTAATATATATATTAGAAGCAATTTTAGTTTATTTGAGAATGTTGGTTAGAGATATACTATATTTATTTAAAAGTTAAATAAAAAAAACAAAGGGTAAGAAAAGATCAACACAAATTATTCATCTAATAAAGACATATGCAAAATCCCAAAAGTACTTTTGAAAGTCATATAAATGAAAAAGCTTAACATTGCATATATTAATATTAAGAACTAATATAAACTATAATCAATTTGGTTTCATTCGAAAAAAATGATCATAGAAGTACGGAACTTGTTAAAAGGATTATCCAAAAAAAAGTATATGGCAAGAAAAAAAAGACCTAAATTTACATATTACTGATCTAGTAATAAAGAAGGCATATGATATAACCCTATGAGAAGTACATTTGAAAATCTTTAAAAATGAAGAACATATATAATATAAAAATGATGTTTAAACAAACTTAAGGAGGATTAGTTAAAGATTTTCTCATTATAATAAGATGTTATTAATACTATTTTAAGTTCTAATAATTTTGCACCGATTGTGGATGTTGTTACCAATCAAATTGATGACAAAGTGCCACAACATCTTCTTTTCAATGACAATAGTTTTCTAATAATTAAGAGTAATGAATGGATTAATGGCAAAAAGATTTATGGAGAATGGTAATGAATTTCATCTTAGTACTTTATTAAATCAAATAAGTACAATGCAAGTTCATACAAGCTTTAGATTTAGTTCTTATTTGGTTGGCAATTATGAATATCATTTGGTGACTTTGATTTTAATACCAAATAAGATTTAAGGAGAATGGTTTTAGAATATATTGAGTTTCAACTTAGTACTTATAAAATCAAATGAGTAGAATGCAAGTTTCCACAAAATTTGATTGGCGATTTTGAATCCCATTTGGTGGTAAATGCCATGCTCAATTTAATTTAATCATCTATTAATATTAATTGAATTTTTTCTCATTATTCCTTAATCATATAACTAGCCATTTTCTTTTCTAAATGCACTTTTTTAAGGAAATTTCAGAAAGAATGTATCAAGTGCACATGTTTTCTTTTTTGATAAAATGCCATTGGTGATGTCAATAACTCGTTTATTTAAATTGAAACAACTCATTGCTACTCTTGCACAATTTTGCAGAAGTATCACAATTGCAAATGGTGAAAAACAAGAAATAATGGCAATATAGAATAGACCTATAAGTTACTTAAAAGGAGCATCCAAGTTGGTCAGGAAGGGAAGGCAAGGCAAGATGGCATCTTTAATAGGTATTAAAAAGACCAGATGCAAATATCAAATGGATAAAGTATACAGCAGAATATTGGAAAAAAAAATGAACATTAAAATTGCATCAAGAGTTAACTAAATCTGAGTAATTGAGGGAGTTGGAAAGTTTCCAAATGAGTAATTGAGGGAGTTGGAAAGTTTCCAAATGAGTACCTGCATATATCTAGCAAGAACAAGAAAATCCGTATCTTTAACTAGACTCAGAATCTCCTCTTCTCTTTTACTTCCTGGAAAGGTAGGAAGATAATAATATGGAATCCCGTGTCTCTCAAGAAAACGTATAACATGAGTATTTGGAGCTCTATCATGATTGCTGCAAAAAGGTGCTTCTGTGAATGGGCAAAAATTCTTAGCCAAATAAATTCATTCAAAACACCTTATTACACAGTTTATATCCACGGGAAGTCTGCCATCCTGCCAACCATGTAATATGTCCACCAGACAATGTTCCTGAAAGTAAAAGAATCAAATAAATGAGATCGCAATCACATGAAGTCACATATTACCATAGGAATAATCTTCAATCAATAAATGTACATATATAATATCGGGGGAAGCCCACATATTATTTCAATATATGAATGATACTGATGCGTCTTTAAGAAGAGAATGAGGTGGGTGAAAGAAGCAGGAAATAGCTCTCACTCATGGGGAATCAAATAGGCCTTGGAATGCAGTGGTCAAGAAAGCAGAACGTAATAAGATAGTAGACTCTGATTTTACGTGAAAACACCCCAGAGAAATGGGGAAATCCACTATGTAAGAATTCAACAAATCCACAATCTCAAGAAATTATACAAAGACCTGGTGGTAAGATCCAAACCTTTATAAGGGGTTAGGACTTGAAGCAACTAGAAAGGGCAATTGAGAGTTCTGAATGACAGCCAAGATTAAACATGACAACCTTTGCAAAAGTCTATAGTTGCAAGTGTGGCTTGGTTGGAATTATGTAAAAATGATGGGCTTGGATGACATACAATTTCCTCCCATGAGGAGATCTTCTCATATGATCGACCCATGCTGAGGCTTGGTTGGACATGGAGACAATAGTACAAGTGCAAGGCATGAGACATTGCCCACTATGGCTACTAATGGCAAGCATGCCCAGGTGATATCGTGAAGCATTTGAAGCTTTTTGAACCTTGCCTGATTTTCGAGAAAAAAAAAGGATTACTTATGCAACTTATCTAGTGTTGTCCTATGGGATTTGGCCAATGTAGCATTCTGCTATCTCATGAAAGTATCTGGCATGCAGTGCGAGTCTTGTGTCCTTCCTATGTGCTACAGTTTTTGCAGCTAAGCTGGAGCAATACATCACTTCTTCAAGTGTCATATTACTTATCCCATAGCAATGCTTCTCAGAACCTATCGAATCATTATCATCTCACCAACGGCTACTTAGGACTTGGTCAAAATTTGTATATTCATATTGTTAGGAAAAAAAATTTCTTCGCACATGAAAAACAGAACTTCATCAATTCTCATGTTTGCTTCTCCCAAAAAGATTCAAAATCTTACACTAGGATCCTCTTAAATACTTCATAATTAATAATTTGAAAACAAGAATCAGCATTGAACGATTTCAAAATTGAAAATGAAGAGCAACTGAAGATGCAAAGATACAGAAAAAGACTGGGAAACATTCAGATGATGCAAGAAACTTAGAATTTCTTGAAACAAACAATGCTCAATTGGAAAAGATCATAGGGAAATCACAAGTGGTGAAAATGTCAAAGAAGTTATGTTATAAGTGAGTCCAACCTGCATCTTCCTCACAAAGAAACAAAGAAGATATTAGTAGAATACAAATAATCAAGAGATCATCTTGTTTTGACTAAGTTTCATACCATATTAACTAAGAATATGTCCTTGCTACTTAGAAACTTTAATCCAATGCCATTAAAGCACTCTAACACTATAATGCAAAGAATCACACAAATATTGCAGAAAAATTTAATGAAGAACAGTTGCACAGAAACTAAAATTGTATTGAAAGAAACTACTGAAACAATACAAGTGCCTACAAAGGCCAAATAACTAGGAGAAAATCATCTAAGTCCCCTTTAGCCCCTGGGGTCTCCTTTCTATAGAAGACTTACAAGAGCATTCAAATTGAAAATACAAAACAACTACAACAAAAAGGATAGATTTGGCTTAAAATCTCATAAAGATTTTAATATTGGATCAAAAACCCATATAGAACTTCCTAATCAGTTGCTAGATGTGTTGGATTATAAATCCAATCATATATGATCAAAATTTTTCGATTTTGATTCATATTTGACAATGCAAGAGCTAAATTTTCCAAATCTAAACAACCTAGAATTTCCTAGATTTTGATCGATCGGACAACCAATCCTACATTCTATTAGCCTTAATAGCACTTCTATATCACCATCATTTGATGTAGTCAATCAGCAGCCAATTAATGGCTGATTCTTGGAAAACAGATGACTAATTAGCATTCTCCTGCATCTAACTAGAAATTTTCCATCTGGCACAATCGTCCAGTCATAACAATCGAACAGTTTATCTGCATTGCAAAAGTTAGTATTTTTGTCAATTTCTCTACAGTTTCTTCAAAAATATGTATTGCTAATTTAAATGGGAATCTTGACCGCAAAAATTAGCATATCATTGATCCCTTGATCACAAATCCTCTTTGAAAAAGGAAGAACTACTCTCATAAGACAAATAGTTGCTAAAGTAATAGCTCAAAGCCCCATTATGGTGTTGAAGCTTTCAAGAACTTGTCCTACCATGACCATAAAAGGTACAAAGCCCTCAATTCATAAGCCACTCTAATATTAATTCACATCACGAAGTGTTGCAATGTCAATGTCATCGAATTCATAAACCCAATTGTAAAACTTGTCATGTGACCACATGCACCCATGTCCACAATCTAATTAGCATATGAACCCTTCTGAGAGAGAGGAGCTTAACCTTAGTTCACCACTTTAAGTTGTGAGAGAAACAAGATTTGATTATTTAGGTTAGAATTCTTAAGTAGCTTTTGGAGGATTCATAATTTCTGAAGCACTCTATTTGTTTTGTTGCAAATGGCTTTACGACTATTCTATATTTTGTCATTTATGCAGCCTTGTTGTTCTTTCTTTGATGTCATAACTTCCAATCTATTAGCTTATCTTGATTACCCAACATGTATCATTCTATATGATAAAATTTATTATAATGTTTATACAATAGCTTTTTATCATTTCCATTATGTGCTTTCGAATTATTCACTTAATTACAAGTTGATACCAAAGTTGATTTGAAGGAAACATCTTTAAACATATTTTGAGAAATTGAAAATATCACATTTTTCTACTCTTCTCATGCATTACTTCAACTAAGACTTCCTTCAATATAAGTAGAGGTTTTGTGCCAATAATAAACACACAAACTTCATTATAGTCCTTATTTAAACTTTGTAAAGAATTCAAAGAGCAGGTCTTTCTCCAACATTTTACTACAAATGCTCCATCATCAAAACTTCTTTATTTTACATTATAAAATAAAGCGGTTTCTTACTAAAACTCTGAGAGAGTGCTAAAATAGTTCGTGACAAGTTTGATATCTTATAAAATATTTAAAATAGAAGAACAAACCTCAAACCTTTGTGAAATATTGTCTGAATCAAAAGACATCTTTTCTATGCTATCCCAAATTTTTTGTTGTTTGACCAAAAAAATATGATTGTTTAATTTTAGACACAATTGAAGTCGTGTCACTACAATAGAATTCTTAACCTCCCAAATGTCATATACTATTGAGTTTTCTTCAAGTATCATCTTTGCTCTTATCAGATGACTAATCTTACCTCTCCTCTTAATTACCAATAAAATAGATTACTATCATTCTCAAAAGTTACTATTATTCTTTTTTTTTGAAAAGGAAAAAAGTTACTATTATTCAACCTATATATTGTGATTTAGATTGAATGATTATCAAGTGAAGAATGATCAAGAGATAATTGAAGATTTAAAACCACCAAAACCTTGTATATATACACTAGTTGAGGGTAACATCAAGCTAGTCAATACTCAAGTTGTTGATTGACTTTTTCCTTATGCAGTAGCATTTTACTATAAATATTATAGAATTTTTCTGTTACCGGAAAGAAAAGAAAAAAAATCTGAAAACCCTTAATAATATTACTAAAATTAAGAATAGCATGTTTGAAATGCTTTTGTCAACAAGGAAAGTTTCTACCAAAGAGTTAGGGAAGCAATGGTGGAGATGTGTCTTCTAGAATCGTCTTCATTTGTCCTTCAAAATTTTTTTCGTGGGTCTTCCAGAATCATCATCATTCGTCCTTCAAAATCATCTTCATCCATCTTCCAATAAAAAAAAGCTTTGGGAAGCATAGAATCAAGCGGTTTTTTTTAAATAACGAATCAAGTCGTTCAGTTTCACTACTGCAACTTCAAATTTCAAGTCGATCAATTGGCTCTGGAACCATGAATAGGTAATACAAATCAAAAGAATATTAAAGTGTAGACAGTAATAATATTTTTTTATGTTTACAAAACTAGATTTATATGGTTTACATAAGACTCAATGATCCACTTAATTACAACTAATTTGTTATACAAATCAATTAAATCCCATTATGCTTTCTATCAATCGAAGGTCCCTCTTGTTCCCTTGCCAATGTACTCCCTCCTGAAGTAAACTATTCATGTCTACTAGTGACCATTGGCAGAAGCAACCTCTAGGTTCATTTGTTTCACCATAATCTCCAAAAGAAGTTGCACTTGTTTTGTATAAAAAACAGTTGTTCTAAGGGTATAAATGATTTTCCCATTTTTACTCATCTCCTATCTTTAGTTGGCATTGTCTCCTTCAATAGTGTATCAAAAGGCCACAATTCCCATTCTCCCAATTCTCTCAAACAGGGATAAGTTGATTAAACATCAAAAACTTAGATCTACCACAAATAAGATCTATGCTTTGTAATTAAATCTTGAACCTTATCTTACTTGAGGCCTAACATCCATGAGGATTGAGGTGGGTCAGATTGACAGAGAACACAATGAAAAACAACTTCAAATTACCCTTCTTTGTTACATAAGCATAGAAAATAAACCATAACATAGAGAATTACACTAAAGAATTTTTTGAGAAAAATATATTATATAAATCAAAGAAAAACCAAATCAAACCCAAAGTTTATCAATCCACCACCTTGGTAGCAAACACCATTGCCTCTTCAAGCTCTCAAACCTAAACCTAAACTAGAACTTGACTTTCAAAGGAATATTACACTTGTTGAATCTCTTATATCTCTCTCTCTCTCTCCATTGGATGGATTCTCATATCCCAAGATGATGAACTAGACCATCCCCAAAAGGCACCTTTTATAATCACAATGAAACTTTTGCAATTTGAAAAAATAAGCCCAAATGTCATGGTTTTAGAAACATTCTCAAATCCTCCTTTTTCCCAATGGAGTAGATTCTAAATTATCACCAAAATTAATAACAAGATCTCTAATTTGAATCCCAAGCTTATCCCTAACTCAACAACTCTAACTCGATCAATTCTTCAAATTTACACATTCTAAATCTTATAAAATCAAATGGTCTGATCTAAGTGATTGGTGAGTGAAATCAGCCTAAACCAAAAAAAATTGTGCAACATCCCTTTTGTCACCATGAAACAATGCATAACAATGGGACAGCCAATTTGATCTTGTAATCAAATGGTTTGTTTAGAACTTTTTGATCGAGATCTCTTGTTGATTTCTTCCTTTTATATCTATAAAAGCATGATATGATGTTGTACATTTTGAATTCTATATGGAGTATACTTGTATACTTTTGATCTTTTCCTATCAACCAAGTATGATCAATTGATCCCCAGCACAAGGCTTAGGTGGTTTTTTTGTTAACATGGCACCATGATTAAGGTGTAATTTGCAGGCAACAGAAAGTACAATGGAGCATGTTAATATCCTTAAGTGCAACAAAATTCTGAACTAAATTTGCCAAAATTTACAAAATTCAAAGTGTGATAAACAATATTTAAGAGACAAATGTGAGGAGAAATGTTGAGTAAAAATGAGTTTATTAAATTTCATGCCAAATGTTAAACATGGTGTTAAAACCTTAATACATGATAAAAAGGTCATTGCTCATAGATTCAATAAATTGGATTGATAGGTATCCACTCAAAGGTGTTTGGATCTAATAGTAAGCACACACTTGATGCATGACCCTTAAAATGAATTATGAGTGAACAAGGGGAGCAATAATCTAAAGGACTATTGATGATAAAATATGTATGTCACATAATAGAAGAGTTGAGGAAAACATATTGTTAGAATATTACACTACAGTCTCACCTGCTTTGAAACAAGGAGTGCGATCTTAAAATTTGGGTCTACATCAGGAACTCGGACAACCGATCTTTTTGCATTGAAGAGCTTTCCTATATTCATGAAGTCATTAACCATCACATCCCGAGGCCACTTTATAGGGTCAAAAGCAAACTCACTGCAAAAGTTCTATTTGTGTCCATAATCAGCATTTACAAATTATTCAAAATGTTATGAAGAATTTACTACCAAGTATTAAATGTTATGACTGTCTAGCAAAATTCAAATACTAAACAATCAATTTAACTAGGAATAAGAGCTCAGTCTGCGGAGTGGTATCTAATTTGAAATGGTTGGCCACTTTATCAAAAACACATAAGAAAAACAAAATATTAAACTAAAGATAGAAATATATTAGGACATTTTTCAATTTCATTATGCAACAAAGGAATCAATAACAATAAATAAAAGATAACTTGAGGTTTTTAGTATTGCATATACCATTTTTTCCACAAATAGTAAACTAAAAAGTGAAATGAAACGGTTTTGGCATGAGAAGAGTTCCTGAAGCTAAAATTGCTTTAAGAATTCCATATCTATCTTTAACAAAGGTCTCTTGTGCAGCAATTCTCATTTTAAATTAAGATGCATCAACAAAGTATATAACACGTATATATGACTACCTATGGAGGCCCAAAACATCAGGGACGTTGGGGAAACAATAATATATTCCTGAAAGGTTACCTGTTTCCAACAATCCACGTATCATTGTTTCTAAAAGAAAAAAACACTTCAACAAAATCTGGGCTATGCAGGTGATTGCAACAAAGAAAATACTTGTCCTAAGAATCGAGAAATAATAACCTCCTTGAATAGAAGTCCTGCTTGTTCTCGGGAACGAAGACATCAACGAAGTGAATGTTCGCGCCACGCATAGCCATGCACTCAGACAGCTTAGCGACAATCCCCACGGCATCCTTTTTGGCAATCAATGTCAATCGATGATAAGAAAAAATCACAAGAAGCGAGAAAAGGTGCAGAAGCGTACCGGACAATGGAAAACGTGAACACCGTGGAACAGAGATGGCGAAGTGGCGCTTACGGGTGTGGCGGAAGAATTGAAGGCCCTCGTTGCGAGGAGCACGTAGGAAGAGCAGTTCCTCCAAAACGCCATGGCTATCCCTGGCGTTCTTCCCTTCTCCGATCACCGGGACGCTTGTCCACCGATCGAGGATAAATAGTCTGCTAACCTTATTTATTTCGTCCAAAAACATTGGATTATTTGAAAGAAAAAACCATACTTTAAATGCCAATAATTTTACCATCTTAAATAAAACATTTTAAAAAACATTCCATTCTTAGACAATATTATATTTTTTATTTTTTAATGAATAGTAAAGCTAATAATGTATCTTAATAAAAATAACAAACAAAAAAATAATCCCTCTAAAAGAAAAAAATTATAAAAGCCCAAAAAGAGGTTCATTATTTAGTAGATTAGTATGTCAAAAAAAACACATCCAAAATTAGTTTTTATGTGGACAATTATAGTTATGATTGTAATTATGTTGATAATTTCTCTAAACATGATCAAAATAATATTTCGAATAATAAAATCATATAATAAGTAATTGGCATGCACCTTTTAGAAATATATTGTCATTATCATATGCTAAAGGTTGTAACAATTCGAATGATCTCATAGCATAGTGTAACTAGGAGTCTTAAGGCACAACCTGATGCTCATTGTCCACACGACCACTATAAAAGCATTTAAGATGGTGTATCGCTCTATACCCATGAGTGTAAGATGAATCTATAAGGAATTGTCGACTCCTAACTAGTAATTGATATAATAGGTGAATCAAAACTTTTAGACTCATGCTAAGTAGAAGAATCTTAGAAAAAAAAAAGATTGCATATTTTTGTTTTAGAAAATAATATAATATATGTATAAGAAGAGAAATAAACAAATAATATAAGAATACATTAGTGAAATCTATTTATTATATAAAATTATTATGATAATACATTTTTATATACAATTTCAAATATTTATTATGAATATATATATATAAGAAAATAGATATTAAAAAAGTCGCATATAATAGTCATCTAATTGTTAGCTTATATTTTCTATATAATATGTTAAATATATTTTTCATCACCCTCATTTCTCATTAATAACTAAAACAAAGTTTTTTTAAATATCTTCATATCTTCATGGTCCACTCGTTATTATTTGATCTACATGATACCATAATATTGATTCATTAGCCTCACAAACTTTATAACTTTGAGTATATGAGAGTTGAGTAAATCCTTAATCTATTAAGATTATAACTAGACTAAATATGTTAAAGATCATTATGGCCTTAAGTTAATACCTTTAAAAAATGTTAATACCAATAACAATTGTAACATAACAACAAAGCCTTCTTGTTTCCATATACTAATGTGGGCTTAAGCTCTGCTCTTGTAGATCTTTTGGCCATCTAAATAGACAATTGTAGTGATTATTGTAAAAAAAAATTTCAAAAGTCTTTGCGGCTTAAATCCACAAGGGATTCTTTTTCTTGACTTATGAATATTATTGGTGCTATTTCCAAATCTTCTAAAACAAATTCTATTGTTTATTCTAACATTTTGGTATTATCTAAAAGTGATCAAAAAGTAAGACATCAAGAACCTTTGAATCATATATGTTGTCCATTTAAACCCTCTTAAAGTTAAATATTTTTTATTTCTAAAACTTATGACCATTAAATGTCTTTTATCGTGTCACTTATAACTCCCTTTCAAATGTTATAGAAGAAGCGATGATAATAACTTCTTTCTCCTACTTAGTCATTAAGGGAGTCAAAAATAGCAGTTGAATGCTCTGATGGCTTTACCTGTAATAACCCAAGTCTTAAGGGTCATTTACCCCTTAATTATTAAGAACAAGTTGTGTTTTTTTCCCAATGTATGTAGTTGACAATGGTGTAATTACCCTTAAAAGAAGCATATGACTTCAATAAAGAGACATTGGTCATATCCCTACGAAACATGTTATTTAATTACTTGCACTTTAGCTATCATAGCTTCAATTATGTTAACATTTTGGCATTTAAGTCTTAAGGCCTCATCAAGAACCTTAATAGCATTGTAACAAAAAAGTCACTTATTTTTCCAAACTTACAATAATGTAAGGAAGTCAAAGAGTCTTGGCTTAAACTACACTTGGTAGAGTTCAATGCCAAGGTAACATAATGATTTTTCAATGCCACTAACTATTAGAATCACTTTTGGTTAAGAGAGAATGAGCTTTCTTCTAACACCTAAGTGAAGCAAATGATTATTATTACAATTTTTAGTGAGTGTTATGTTGATATAAACCTGTAATACTCAAAGACGTAGGAAAAGATGTCTTAAAAAAGTAATTAAAGTTCCAACAATAAAAATCTCATGAATATTGACAACATCCCCATGTAAGTCCAATTTGATCGACCATAACCTATTAACCCCATGGCCCACTATGAGAGTTCTATGATATTAAATCCATATATTATGTTTACAAATATATTGCTTGAGTTATTGTCTCAAGAAAAGTATAAATTTATGATCTTTAAGAGGGGATGACACAATGTTTTATCATGAGATCTCATTAAGAAGGTGTTTATGATAACTCTTCTCACAAAATTATAATTAGAACCTAATTATTAAATTTTAAATCATCAAAACTCTTATTTTTTTTAGAAAAAAATCTCCTCTATATTTTGATCATTTTCTTATATATATAAACAAGAATTTAATATAAATATTAACATATAACAATCCCATGCAAGTAAATATCACATCTAAATAAAAATTATATACGTTCACACGATTTCATGTTCACGTTTACATAGTTCCATAACTATTTATTATTCTTTTATATTCAAGTACCTCTATATTACTTGTACATGATACAAAATATGATATAAACCATACAAATTATCATTTTAGTTTGGTTACAAAGCTTTTACAAAAACAAATTTCTCTAGCAAAGTATTTCAATATGTGTTCATCATAGTGTTGTGATTCTAATACATCTAAATTGTTAATACTAAGAAAGAGACTAAATCACCTATTATAGAATAAACATGTTATATTTAATAATAAATACATATAAAAAATTATAAAACATTTTTATCAATAACTGAATAAATAAATAAGTCTCAATACTATAACAAAATAATAAATCTGATAAAGACAAAGCACAAACACAAAAGAAGTAAATGTACACATGCCAAACTTTGATTTTTCATTCCTTTTCATAATATGATCTTATTTATCAATGCATATTTTTACTTAATTAAGTAAAATTTATGATGCTCATGCTATTACTTTTATACTTTTTCTACATAGTTAGTAAATATTAACTTTTCAGATTACTTAGTTATATTAAAGATCTCATTTAGTAATTATTTATATCATATTTTAATACATAAAATTCTTAATTTTTAATACTTCAATTAATATTTTTTTTATTTTAAATCTCAATCATATGTCACATTGGTCATTAATTACATCATAATGATAAATCTCAATTATATAAATTCTAATCATGTGACACACTATCCAATAACTATTATCATAATAATAAATATCAATCAAGTGACATGCTAGTTACTAGTAATAAAAAATAACACATTTTAATTAAATAACTATTTAGTCATCAAATTTATTTTAATTTGTTTAATTGATAGTTTTACTTTTTTGTTTCACATGTCTATAAGTTTCAAATTTTCACATTATACAACTACATATATGTAACTAAAATAACAAATGATGTATTATGCTTTTACATTTCATGACATACTAATTAAATTCACATAAATAATAAATCAAACAATACAAAATAAATATTTATAGCTATATAATGTACTTGCATATTTAATGTACTTGCATAATAAACCACAATAACACTACATCGAATAATATCAAGACTATGTAGTACTTTACACCAAGTCAATTTTATAATTCAATATTATAACAACCATAAGCATATAAATTATTATTAGAAAGTCTACCTTAAGATTCATTTGTTTTTCATGCCTGATTTCTATTGTTAACCTATTTCTTGCTACTTAAGTTCAACTTATCAAGCATTAACAACCTTAACTTAATACAAAAAATTTTGTAATTGTAATTATTATTTAAGATTAAACAAACTTTATCAATAAGAAATATTTTTTACTTGTATTTTATCTTCTTTCCTTTCATCTTCCTCTTTCATCCTACACTTTCTTTCTCCTAAGATTTTCCCTTTTTAAAATCTTATCCTTGTTTTTCTATCAACATTTCTCTCTCTAATAGTTCTAACAACAACATAGAAATTTAATTAGAGCTAAATACTATGATCTGTCACAAAGAAATTCGTAATTAATTTATAAGGAAACAAATTTTTTCTCAATTTTTGAACTCATCAGAACTTCACATTAGCAATATCTCAATCATACTCCTTGGTCCAATCAAGACTCTAATGAGTGTAACTCTTACTATTAGTGAGAGAGAAATTTGGCTCAAGTTCGACTGCCTCTGGAAAAGGATGGAACCTTACTATGCTTGGAAGTAACAATAAGGAAACTTTAGGAAAAGTCACGAATGAAACAATTAAGCTAATAATTTAATTATTTAAATTACCTCTTGAACTTCAAATGTTTTAATTTCAAATGAAATCCAATAAATATGAATAAGTGCCAATGAATTTATCACAATGAACTATATCCAAAAATATATTTAATTTTAAATTTTGAAATATTTTAATTTTTAATAGCTTTATAGTATAACTCAAATCATATCTGACTTAGAAATTTGATGGTATTATAATGTTTCATGCAATGATTTAATCCATAAAAAATCTTTTGGATGTAATAATATCATGAATAGTATTTATTTCTTATACTTAGATTGTTAAAATCTATGCAATAGTTTTTGTGATACTTTATAACTCATTCATGATTTATTTTTATATTAATTTGCATATCCACTTGATTTCTTATCAATCATTAATATATCTTTTTAAACTTTGTGTCATGAACATCTAGTAAGATATAATCATACAAAAAATGTATAAGACAAAATTTGAATTTTCAAATTACATAAAGTTACATTAATTGTATAATATAATACATTTATTTTATAATATGACTAGCAAAAAAACTCTTATATAAAGATAAATAGGATAGTTCGATCATATGTTTATTAGAAGTATTATTACATCATATAATATGAATCCTTACATTATATTATAAGATATTATACGATAATTATACATTCATATGAAGAAAGTAAAAAAAAAAATTCATGTTTAATGTGTAATAAAACTATACACTATGATATATATTGTCGTACAATACAACAATTTATAGACTGAGAAATATAAGAGAAATAAAGCTAAAATGTTCATATAATATAATTGTTTGTTTTTGTATAGAATAATAATCATTAGAGCATGAAAGCTAAATAAAAGTTGAAACCCAAAAATTTATTATCATATAATATTTTTTATTAAAAAATATTATCTATATATTAGGATTTTAAAATGTCAACATTTAAAATTTGTAGAATATGATATTTTTATTATACAAATATAATTATATCAAATAGAGACGTGCAATTAAAAAAAAATTAAAAATCAAACACTATATATGGTATTATATATATATTTATCATGTAATATGTCAATTTCTACAATGTATTCAAAGATGATTGAATAATTTAATTTAGTGTCCAAACAATTCTTTTAGAGTCCTCATACATTACAATCCAATTCATTGTACAATGCGATTAACATCAAAATATGATAACAACTAGTTTAACCTTTTTGAGAAATAGATTACAGCCATTTTTCAAGTAGTTGATAATGCAATATTTAAGTTTTTGAGAGCCCTTTGCTTATAAATAGATAGATTAATTTTAAGAGAATAAGCTAATACAAAATCATTCGAGAAAAGTAGTCATCATTCTTGCTAAGTTGAATGAGCTCTCTTATTTCAAATTTCTTTGAATATTCATTAAGTTTTGCTTTCAAGTTTTGTATTTTTTTCTTTAGCTTTTCTAAGATAACATTATTGATTAGTGTGCCACTTAAAAGATTTATTTGATTATAAGATTTATTATACAATATTTTATTATCATAATGTTATAATTATTATTATCTTTGAAGTTTGTCTTTACTATTATAAGCCTTTTTTGTATACTTTTTTTGGGTTAATTTGATTTACATAACTTTTTTTGTAAGGGTACCTATGTGTCATCTAAAAAAATTCATTATTAGTATATGATTAGTATTTTGTGATCGGGGGTGAACGTAAGCCTTTTATATGTATAACTAAACAATCTAAAAAAATTCTTTTAATATTATATTATCACACAAATTACTGTGATATTCTTATAATAAGTAATTATCAATATAGTACTTGAAACATCATTAATAGTTTGTTGGTGTTAAACTTTTATAAAATATAATTCAACCCCTCTTTCCTTCCCACCCTTACTCCCTTCTTAAGAAATTATAATTTCATAATCAAGAAAATATATAGTAATAAATTATACCCCTTTAATGCTTATTTTATGATTGTTGTGTAGAGTCCATTGTCATATAATTCACTTTTTTTTTTGGAAACAAAGATGTCAAACTAACAAGAAATTGATAAAAAGAATAATTAGTAAAAATAAGTGCAAATGTTGAAATGAAGAGAAGTTCTTAAATGTAGGCTAATTGTCTTAAGTTCTCATTTGGTGCCTCAAAATCCTCACCATTTATTTTAATATCACACAACTATTTAAATAAATCTCATGTTGCATTGCTTTTAATCAACTCATCATTCGTCTCTTCATCCAATGACACACTTTTTGAAATTTAATTTAATTTCATATATAAATATAACTTAAGATCAAAATCTTGATATACAAAAGATATGATAAAAATTGTGAAATAGAGCAAGTATGACCACTACGATATAGAAAGAAATTTACTTTCTTAACTTTTAAGGATTTATATAATTTGTAATAAAATATAGAGGTTATAAGAGTGAAAAAGGTAAAGTTTGCTACTTTTAGTTTCTCTCTCATGTCTTAGCTCTTGTCTCATTTCACTTTTGTCCTTCTACTCATGTGTTTTATAAATCTTTTAGTCAAACTTCTATGTGACATAGCCTTGAACTAGTGGGACAACACTCTAGATGTATTGTTCTTAAAATAAACATTCATCGATTAGTTCTATGAATGTGTCCTCATAGCCACTGTGTTATATCTTACTATCTCATCCTCCAAAACCCTAAATCAACTTTAGCACTTTATCTCCATCTTTTTGTGTATAGTTACAATGGTTGTTACCTTAAATGCAAAACTTGTTCAATATCAAATTTGTTTACTTGTCATTGATGCTCTTTCAATTTGACATTTTTTGTGCATTTTGGAGTATTTACTATAAGGCACTAATCGAGGGACCTACATGTTCATTTGTAATAATTCAATTTGCATGTGTGTCTTTTTTATTTCAATGCTCTCTCATACTTTCCTATATGACATTATTGATAATGATGTATTTTCCCATAGTTTTATCAGTTTCATCTTTTGTTCCATCAATTACTTATAAGAATTGATGACCAATCCAATGTGCTCCTCAAGTTTCTTAGTCACGTCATTCACTTAATGTTTAGTAATTATCTTCTCCATCACATATATATTCCTTATCCAAAAGCCATTGAGGATGTATAACTTACTAGTATCTCATTTTTCTTGTTCAGTATCAAGTTATGGCATATGTTAGCTACATAAATAGTTGATTTGAGATAATTTATCTTTATACCTCTTAACTTAATATTCTGTTAAGAGCTACTTGTCTGGTTGTTTCTCTCTTTAAGACATTATACTAAGACCATTCTCCATCCTCATTAATCCTAGGTGAAGACCACCATCTCGTACACAACGTAATGACTTGGTTTCATTATGTTAATAGGTCATCTCATAGAAGAAGAAGAAGTAGAAGAAGAAGAAGAAGAAGAAGAAGAATATGAGGAGGAAGCAGTAGGTAAAGAAGAAGAAGAAGAAGAAGAAGAAGTAGAGGATGAAGAAGAGGAGGAAATAGGAGAAGAAGAGGAAGAAGAAGAAGAAGAAGAAGAAGAAGTAGAAGAAGAAGAATAAGGAGAAGGAGAAGAAGTGGGAGAAGAAAAAGAAAATGAAAATGAAGAAGGAGAAGGAGAAGAAGAAGAAGAAGTAGACAAAGAAGAAGAAGAAAAAGTAGAAGGAGAAGAAGAAGAAGAAGAAAGAAAAGGAGAAGAAGGAGAAAATGAAGAAGGAAAAGAAGAAGAAGAAGAAGAAGATCAAGATGGTGAAGAAGAAGAAGAAGAAGAAGAAGAAGAAGAAAAGAAGAAGAAGAAAAAGAAGAAGAAAAAGAAGACGAAAGAGAAGAAGTAGGAAGAGAAGAAGAGGAAGAAGATGAACAATAAGAATAAGAAAATAAAATAGAAGAAGATGAAGAAGAGGAAGGAGAAGAAGATGAAGAAGAAGAAGAAGGAGGAGAAGCAGAAGAAGGAGAAGGAAGAGTAGGAGAGGAAGAAGAAGAAGTAAACTAAGTAGTGGAAGATGAAGAAGAAGAAGAGGAAGAAGAAGGAGAAGAAGAAAAGAAGAAGAAGAAGAAGAAGAAGAAGAATAAGAAGAAGAAAATGAAAGAGGAAGAAGAAGAAAAAGAAGTGGAAGAGGAAGGAGAAGATGAATAAGTAAAAGAAGCAGAAGAAGAAGAAGAAGAAGAAGAAGAAGAAGAAGAAGGAAAAGAAGAAGATGATGAAGAAGAAGAAGAAGAAGATGATGATGATGAAAAAGAAAAAGACAATGAAGAAGAAGAAGAAGAAGAACAAGAAGATTATGAAGAAAAAGAAGAAGAAGTAGAAGAAAAAGAAGAAGAGAAAGAAGCAAGAGAAGAAGAAGAAAGAAGAAGCAGATGAAGAAGAAGAAAAAGAAGAAGAAGAAGAAGAAGAAGAAGAAGAAGAAGATGAAGAAGAAGAAGAAAAAGTGGAAGAAGAGGAAGAAGAACAAGAACAAGAAGAAGGTGAACATGAAGCGGAAGAAGAAGAAGAAGAAGAAGAAGAAGAAGGAGAAGAAAAAGGAGAACAAGAAGGAAAAAAAGAAGGAGAAGGAGGAGGAGGAGGAGGAGAAGAAGAAGAAGAAGAAGAAGAATAAGAAGAATAAGAAGAAGAAGAGGAAGAAGAAAAAGAAGAAGAAATAGAGGAATAAGAAGAAGAAGCAGGAGAAGAAGAAGGAGAAGAAAAAGGAGGAGAAGAAGAAGAAGAAGGAGAAGAAGAGAAAGAAGAAGCAGAAGATGAAGAAGAAGAAAAAGAAGAAGAAGAAGAAAAAGAAGAAAAAGAACACGTAAAAGAAGAAGAAGAACTTTTCTTCTTTTTCTACAACTACTACTTCTTCTTCTTCTGCTACTTCTTCTCTTTCTTCTTTTTTTATTTCTTCTTCTTTTTCTTCTTCTTCTTCTTCTTCATCGTCTTTTTCTTTTTCGTCTTCTTCTTCTTCTTCTTCTTGTACTTCTTCCTCTTCTTCTTCTTCTTCTTCTTCCTCTTTTTCTTTTTATTATTATTATTATTCTTCTTCTTTTCCTTCTTGTTCTTCTTCATCTTCTTCTTTTACTTCTTCTTCTTCTACTACTACTACTACTTCTTCTTCTTTTACTTCTTCTTCTCTAACTTCTTCTTCTTCTTTTTCTTCTTCTTCTTCTTCTTCTTCTCCTCCTCCTCCTCCTCCTCGTCCTTCTCCTCCTTCTTATCTTTATTCTTATTCTTCTTCTTCTTCTTCTTCTTCTTCTCTATTTTCTACTTCTTCTTTTTTCTTATCTTCTTCTTCTTCTTCTTCTTCTTCTTCTTCTTCTTCTCCTTCTTCTTCTTCTTCTTCTTCTTATTCTTATTTTTCTTCTACGTCTTCTTCATCTTCCTCTTTTTCTTCTTCTTCATGTTCTTCTTCTCCTTCTTCTTCTTTGTCTTCTTCTTGTTCTTGTTCTTCTTCATCATCTTCTTCAACTTCTTCTTCTTCATCTTCTTCTTCTTCTTCTTCGTCTTTTTCTTTCTCAACTTCTTCTACTTCTTCTTTGTCTTCTTCTTCTTCTTCTTCAACTTCTTCTTCTTCTTCATCTTCTTTTTCTACTTCTTCTTTTCTTCTTCTTTTACATCTTACTCATCTTCTCCTTCTTTTTCTCCTTCTTCCTCTTCCTCTTCTTCCGCTTCTTTTTCTTCTTGTTGTTCTTCTTCTCCTTCAACTTCTTCTTCTACTTCTTCTTCTTCTTTTTCTTCTTCTTCTTATTCTTCTTCTTCTTCTTCTTGTTATTCTTCTAATTCTTCTTTTACTTCTTCTTCTTCTTCTATTACTTCTTCTTCTTCTTCTTCTTCTTCTTTCACTTCTTATTCTTCTTCTCCTCCTCCTCCTCCTTCTCCTTCTCCTTCTTCTTCTTCTTCTTCATGTTCTTTTTCTTCTTCTTCTTCTTCTACTTCTTCTTATTCTTCTTCTTCTTCTTCCTTCTTATGTCAATTTTTCTTACAAAATGTGCTTTGACATCATTAGACCATAACAATGCTTACAAGCCTTTATTCTTATCTATTGTGAGATTATTTATAATGATACCCATCCACTTAAAAACATAGTGGGAGTTATTCATTGATTGATGAATCTAATTCAATATATTACTTGATGATCACTCTTATCTCTCCTTATTTTTTATATTTTAGGCCCACTAGCTTCCACTGAATTTATTCTTAAACCATAATAATCTAGTGGAGGTACAACTTTGATATTATATTTTTGATAGCATGACCTAATTATGTCTAAGTATGATCTTTTTTCATAACTCTATAGAGACCCAAGTATATCCTTGACTTTTTAAGGCCACGATATCACATATAAAGCTCAAAATATTTTCTTTGTAGTTGTTTTGTGACTATTTATGCTTATATCTCCCCTCTTCAAAACCTATAAGAAGCTGCTCCATTTTTGTTGAATTCTTTTCATAGGACATCAACAGATGAACACTTTTCACTCAATTCAATTATGAGTGTGACATGCCCATTTTCAAATAGAGTGATGTCCTAGTATCACAATATTAAGTTATTATCATAATAGGTTATTTTATTTTCGTTTATGTAAGTTTTGCTTCCAAAATATGTCATGACATCTCAAAATTATAGTATTATATCTAAAATATAAATTATTTTCTTCTAAGTTGGTAGTGAGTAATTACTTGGTGATGTCTTATAAAGAGGAATCATAAAATAATATGCGCCTTTATATAAACTTTAGGTGGATTAATAATGGGATGGATAGTTTATCATTATTGTTGAAGAAAAGATTTTTAATTTGATGTCGATATTATGATCATAAGATATTGAAATAACTTTTAAAAAAAATCTCACTTAGGTTAAGTTTAGGTGATATAAGGGGGATAATATTTTTATATAGTAAAATTAGGTTATCCCAAAGATGGTGTCAAAATGTGTCTCCACTAGTCCATTTTTTGTCAATGATAAACTAAGCACAATTTGATGGACCTATGACATTCTAGATTGAAAAATGCTAAAGACCGATCATTGGGTAATGTCCCTAAGAGAGGAATCATTATTTGAGTGGATCATGGCATGCTTTTAAGTAGGGAGGCAAGTGGAAGAATCATCTCTTATCAATTATAATGAAAACATTTAAGGCTTTACATATGATATCTTAATCATAATATTTTGTGGTACCATTTAAGATTAAAAATTACTTAAGTTAAAAAAATAATAAAATAATAGTTCAACATAATAAGACATGTTATCACACCTTTGTGGAAGTTGGTGCTTATAACACTTGAGATTGAAAAAGGTGTGAAGCGATCGTCAGGTAGAAGATGAATCATCATATAAGGATTGACTTAAACAAGCTTCTAATGGAAGTATACGAGAATAAATAATCCCCCATATACTATGAAGAAAAGATATTAGCTTTATATGTAATACTATGATCTTAAGATGTCAATGTCCGTTTTTAGATAATAACTTATTTAAGTTAGAATAGTTTGACCTAGGGGGATAATACATCAATATTTTGAGACTATATTGTCACAAATATGATATCAAAACTATACATTATATAGTTTGAGATAGTTTAAGGACATAATAAGCAAAAGTTAATAGGATTGCTTCACCTAAGATTGAATGGTGTAAAGAATTACTATAAAGTTATGTCCCAACGAGAGAAATCTTCAGGAAAGGAATAGCTCTTGATGAACTTTTAGTTGAGGGATACGTAGATGAATAGCCTTGCAACAACTATAGAGAAAATGCCATAGGTTTTATAGGTGATATCATAATCTTTAAATATCAGAACATCTTTAAGAAAAAATTTTACTTAGGTTAAGATAAAACAACTTAAGAGGATCATATATATACATAATAAGATTAGTTGTCATATAATGCATAAGATAATGCCCTTATAACACTAGGATCAAAGAATATAATAATGATTATTATATAATGTTTCAATGAGATAAATCATCAAATAAAGAACTATTATTATAAGCTTTTTATGTAGAGAGAAATAATGTTAAATGATTTTATAATGGTTACAGAGAAATAGATTCTTGTCTTTATATATGATAGTAAGGTCTTTAGTTGTTAGGGTCATTTTTAGCAGAGGAAATTACTTGGGTTAAGATAAGGTGACCCACGAAGACATGACTCTAGCATAAGAAAATTAAGTTATAAAAAATATGATATTAAAATTTTGCCTCAATTAATCAGATGTGGTTTAAACTTGAAGTGAAAACTAGTTGACATATAACACTTATGATTAAATAGAGCGAAGATTAATTATTAAGTGATGTCTTAGGGAGAGAAATTATCAAATAAGGAGTGATTTTTAGTCAGTTTTAAGGTAAATAGACATAAGGTTGAATAATCTCATATTGAATGTAAAGAAAATATTTCAAGTTTTATGTGATATCATAATTTTAAGATATTAAGAAATCTTTTTGGGTAGAACATACTTTCTTTGCAATGAAATGTCTTAAAAAGATAATATTTTAATGTAATAGAATCATATTGTCACATCATACGAAAATTTATGGGCTTATAACATCGAAATTGAAGAGAAAGAAAAATGATTATCGAATAATTTCTTATAGAGAGGATTCATCAAATAAGAAATAATTAATAATATATTTTCACGTTAAGATATTTATATTTGAATGGTCCAACATCCTTCCAAAGGAAGATTTTCTATTATAAACAAAATAGAAATAAAAAAATGCGTTAATTTTTTTAATTCTTTTTAAATGTTCCTAAAAAAATTCGTTTCAATATCGTGCTGAATAGATGAATTTTTTTTTGTCCCGAAGAGCGCCTGCTGAAGCCCAGGTAACGCCTCAAGCCCTCTGATTGCCTATGTGAGCGGGATGGACGGGTTCCCTGGAGCTCCGGCAGATGTATCGCAGCTCGAGGCCACCATGCTTGCTGTAGAACATGCTTGCTCTTTGATCCAGGTCTCGTTTCTATAGCATGGTTGCTGTGTCGTGTCTTAACCTTGGTGGCTCTTGCTGAGTGCTGCCATGCTCTTTCGTATCGTTCAATGTCTTCTTGAATTCTACGATTGGTAAATTGCATGTGATTTTCATTAGAAAGGTACTTTCCGTTTACGGGATTTAAAATGGACAACACCGAACCATTTATTCCATTTGTCAGGGAGCGGTATGCTTATTACATCCTTCTGGCCGGTTATTATCATTTTGTATTTTCTCACAAAAAAATGCCATGAGTCACCAAAAAGCAGCTTGTACAGCTGTTTAAGTGCACATTTTTTGTTGGTCTTGCATACATTATGCTGGTTGTTTATTTGCTCTGCATTAATACAGCGTAATTTTATCAACTTCAGGTGGGATGCAGTTTTGGTTAAGAGATTAACGTCTCAAATTTCATTTACATTTTCAGGCAAATTTTTGAAGATAGCCATAGAGTTTAACCTATCACAGTTGATTATCCACAATTATATTAGTTGCCCCTTGAAACAATAGAATACCCAGTGTGAGTGTGAGGTCGAAGAGAATGATATAATACAGTTCCACACTAACAAAACATAACAAAATTACAAGATGAACAAAAGACACTAAGATTTTCATGGAAATCTAGAGGTGAAAAATTTATTTTTGTACTTTGGAATAGCTTTACAACTTAAAACAAGTTTGTAAGCTGCTCTTGAAGCTTCATTTTGATAATAGTAGGTGACAACCCTCACAAGAGAATGCCCATTAGTTTTGCAAAGAGGAATAGATTCTTAAGGTTTGCATAACTTACATATAATGTCACTTAAAGTTTTTTTTTATTTCATCTTCTTCCTTGTATAAGCATAAAAAAGTTACCACGTATTCACACCTAATCACAATTCATTGACAAGACAAACTCTCCGTAATTTTGAAAAGTTATTTTAAGTGTTTATATTTTTAAAATTTATGCCATTCAGGATACCCTCATGAATTTATGCATTGGTCATTCCTAAATTTTGGGTTTCTTTAATACCTCTATAGCATTACATTATGCGTGTATTGTTATGTGCTTCCTATTTGTAAATATAAGCTGCTTTAGTACTTTTGTAATTTTATGTTTGATAAAAATTATTGTAAGAACATTGCACTATCTATTTCTTATTTCCCTTCACATTTGTTTAATGCTCTATGCTTTAACAATTTCTTACTTGCTGAGTGATTACTTCTTGGTAATCTATGCTTTTAGAGATAACTCCTTTATATGGATGTTCTATATCTTTATTGTGGCATGTCTATTATTATTTTGTGCAATAGTCCAGCTAAAGTGTAACAAAGTCTCATTCTATTGATGTTTTTCTTAATTACAATGCCCTATCAATCAAATTCTTGATATGATGCTATTGGAGCTGATTTTGTTTTTTTTATTTTTGGAATGAACTATTGGGTCTCTTGCAAAGAAAAGCTATATAAGTTACAATCACATTGTTTATTTTTGACTTATTTTAGAAGGTGTTTGAGCTATACCATCTTCTTTATAGCATTTGAAATGACTATTAATCCAGCTTTTATAGTTGATATAGCCACATTCGTCTGAATTTGCATTGTCTAGTTTACTGTTTTACCATCAATAGTATATATAATAAAAGGTTCTCTTCCAATCATCTACATCTTCTATCAAGTCAACCAGCATATTCTGATAAAATTATACTGTTTTCCTTCAAGCATATGTTGATTATTCAATTACTTATCTCTATGGAGAAACCGTTTGATCACCTCCCAATGTTTTTGGACTGGATTTTTGTGTATTGACTAACAAATCTATTGCATTGGCAATGACTAGTGTATAAAACATTGCAAACACAAGGCTTCATATAGTTAAAGCATACAACACCTTTGTCATGAAGTCCCATTTTTTTGTGTGCTCGATGACTGCTTGTTTTTTAATTTAAAATGACTTCCTAGTGAAGTATCTCTGGACGATTTGAAACTTTTAATCTTCTCATAACTTTTTGAGCATATTCCTAATGAAGTATCTCTGGACAATTTGAAACTTTTAATCTTCCCATAACTTTTTGAGCATACTTTTGTTACAATTATTTAAATCTATTTCTTGAAATTCTCTTTTTTCTTACATTTTTTTTCTTTTTGTTTATGGATTTTCTTTATGTTTGATTGTGCAATTAGCATGTCATCCACATAGAGTAGTAGAATTATGTTGCATAATGGTTATCCAATCAACACTACATCATTCACTTGATTAAAGGTCGTAAATGGTTATTAGATTCAACTTGATTTCTGTTACATTAAGTATTTTGTGTAATAAGCTAACAACATGGGACGAGTTTTGAGCTTTAATCCTAAAAGCTAATCCAATCGATATTGGAGTTCACTTAGTTCTTTGATACAATTGTCTAACTCCTTGATGTTTGCATTTGGTTATATGTAGAATTTTGTGTCTTTTTCAAACTCTAGGCAAAATGATTCAAATATAGCATTATTCACTTTATGTTCGTTTTAAAAGGTCTTAGGTCTAATAAGCTAAAATCTTAGGATAATATCATTGTTTTGGATGTTTAACATAAACCATACCAAAACTTTATTTCTTTCTTGGATACTTAGTTCTTTATTATGTTTTCCAAATATAAAACTATAAAGTATACAAAAGTAAGTTCAATGTTTGTTTTATACAATTATTGTTGAATATTTAAGTAGGTTTCAATAAATATGTTTGAAAGTTTGTGATAAGATATGTTAAAAAGTTGTGTTTGATAATTTGTTATGCATTGACATTTCACCTATAGAAATTTTGGTAAAAAACAAAGTGATAAAGTTATAATTGTATTTTTTAAAGTTAAAATGATCTTTGATTTTGCCAAAGTATTACAATGAAATGATAGTGATAGATCCCATGATTCGAAGAATGAGTAGATTTTGTTAAATTGTTTGAATTTGATAATGGTGGATCCCACAATAGTAATTTTATTGAGTGCTGTCAGTCGAAACTTTACTATGGATTTTATTGGAAGCTAACCTAGTGGAAGATAGGCTATTGTGAATCATACAATTGCGGATTATGATACACATGTCATGCACATCCTTCCCGATTCCTTACATTTACTTTGTATTTTCTAGAGTACATTTCTCTTTGCTATGCATTTACATGCCATGTCGATCAATTTCTGGAATGTTTTGGCAGGCTTCGCTTTCTACTACGTAGTTGGTTATCCTTAATGTAAAAATATATAGCATGTTAGTTTAGTGACATTAACTCAACCATGGGCCTCCACATAATTTCTGAAATATAGGTTTTATGATGCGAACATATGCATACACTCTAGAAATAATTCCTTTTAAGGATTATAACTTTGTTCTTTGCATGACAATTTCGTGCGGTAGCCAGCTATTATTTTGCATACCTTTAAGAAATGATGATTAATAGTTTTGTAGTTACTTTTTTAATATCCGGCTCATTTGAACAATTTTGCTAATTCATTTTTCTTTTTCGTCAAATTTTGTTGTACTCTATCTTGACTCTTCTTTATGGTATTACATTTCTAATATTTCTTCGCATTTGACTAGTTTCTTTTTCTCAATCAGATGCATGTGAACCCACAAGAAGCTGAGCAAGTTCTTGTTTTGTTGCGTAAATCTTCCATGCCATACCAATCATGCCAGTATATTCTTGGTATGTTGATCAGTAAAAATTGGTGTAATGTAGTTTTTGTTTTTCCTTTCTCACTACTTCTTGCCATTCTCTTGACTAAGTTCCATTGTGCACTGTTTAAGTTTCAATCTAGAGATAAAGAAGACGCGTTACCCTATTTGACATGTTATTTTGAAGTCTTTTCTTTTGATGCTTGCTCATTTCTGTTATAGATACATATTTGCTTATGTTGTCCTAATTTGTTCAATAAAGTTTTTCTGCTACAATTTTTTATTTGAAGCAAGTTTTGAAATTTAGTTTAATCTATGATGTTCAGTGCCTCCTTTTCATATATTTTTGATATATTAGCATAACATTCAAATGCAATGTTATTCAGTTACATTATGTGCCACCTAACCTCCTATTATTCTTGTTGATTTATGTCAATCTTAGAAATCTAACGTTTGGTCTATCTCTATTTCTTTCTATCCTTTTCATAGTAACTCTATCTATTCCATACTTACATTTGCTACCCATTCCTGTACGATAATGCATATGAAATCACATTTATGTATTTTATATGACCTTATCTAGATGTGTGCTAGGCTTACATCTCGTACCAATTTTATCATTTGAATTCTATAACCTTGTTTGGTTTTCATTTTTTTTTTAATTTTTTATTTCCAAATATCTTTTTTCCAAACTCCGTTTTCAACAGATGGTTTTTGCAAAAACATCATTTCCTACATATGTTTTATTCTTTTATTTGCTACCCTTTCTTGTATACTAATTTATATGTTAAAACAACCTTTATCTTTTGACAAATGCTTTTTACCAAAACTTTATTCCCAGTCATGAATGTTTTTTTACAAGAGCTTCTTTTCAAAACCTTAATTACAAATGTCTTTTCTAAACTTATAAGTTATTTCTAAACAGATGGTGACAAAAGTTGTCATAAATTCATCTTCACATGTCATTCTTCACATCTCAAAATGGCTGTTAATTGCTTGTTAGTTTCCCAAATTTATGCTATAGCAAATCAAGCATAATTGGTACTATTGGAGATTTTAACTTTTGTCTCCATCATATCTCTTATGGCAAAGAATCAATTCTCTATTTGAACTTCCCATTTATGCATTATTAAGTTGTAAAAATACAAAAGCATGAACAAGCTGCCATGCTTAACACCATACTCATGTTCATCCTGCTATGCTTATGCCTTATAAAATGCATCCCTATTGTCAATTGTATCAGCAACATGATGCGGGTACCATATACTTTTGATTGATTTTCTGCTGCAGAACTTGCTGTTTGACAATTCTGATTATTTTTCTAACTACTTTTCAGAATATTCCCAGTCACCAAATGCACGCTTTCAGGCTGCTTCTGCCATTAGCCTTGCAGCATTGAGGGAATGGGGAATTCTTACGGAAGAGAAGAAAATAAGCCTAATATTGTATGATTTCTACTTTGTTCTACTACACTGGCTATCTAAATACCTCATGGTAATAGTATGCTCATCATTTTCTTGTGTAGGTATTGCCTTCAATACGCAGCAAAACATGCCAATGCTGAAGATGCCTATGTCCAATCAAAAGTTTCTGCAAGTGCAGCTCAGCTAATGAAAAGAGGATGGTAAGTTTTTGTTCTAAAATTGTTTTAATTTAAGAATTGCAGTGTAATTAAACTGATTTTATATTTTTGCCTATTGGATTTACTTATTCATTTTAAATATTACACCAATTGTATTTCACTTTTGATGGCAATTTTCATGCCCATTTTTTGGATATATTTTTCATGTAGAAGTGCTTGAAATGTTTTAAGAAGTCTGGTTTTAAAAGTTATCAATTATTGAGGTCTATATTTTATGCTATATAGGCTCTGTAACATCCAAAATTGTGACATTTATGAATTTCATTTGTGTAACATGTTGAGGTTCTCTTGTAAAACAAACCTTATCTTGCAAGGTTGGTTGAACTTGTTTTTGTGGTTTGTCATTTAGGATATTGTAGTTAGTGCAGCAAAATAGGGACTTTTTTGGTAGCCATGTTTTGTCCTAGATAATACTATATTAATTCAAAGATCTAATATGGGTTATGCGATTAGACAAATCAAATTAAATAATTTGAACAAAAAATGTTGAATATCATTGAAATTATCAGAAATTGTCATTATGGCTCAATGATTTTGCAATAAAATACTTATTTTCTTTTAATAATTTGTTAATAATATCTGAAATTTATAGGATACATTACATTTATTTTTGTTGTTATTTTTCACCTATTTACTCAATGTACTAATATGTATAAGGTGTGTTGATTTGGGCATGTATAATATGTATGTGTGTGTCTATGTATATATATATATACATTTATACATATATATATATAGACACACACACACACACACATACAGACACATATGTATATATATAGACATATATATACATACAGACTCACACACGCACACACACACACACACACACACATATATGTATATATAGATATATATATATATATATATATATATATATATATATATATATATATATGTATATATACATGCGTACACACACACACACACATATACATACATATATACATATATATATACATACATATACATATATACACACACACACACACACACACACATATAGATACGCATACACACACACACATAAGTATACAAATATGTATATAAATATATATGTATATTTATATATATATATACACATTTGTGTGATTGTTTATATTTATTTGTATGTCTATTTATAGATATATGTATATACAGATACACACATATACACATGTACATATATGAAATGATATTCTTTTGTTATAGGTTTTAGATATATTTTTTTGTATAGGATTTGTATCTCAATTCATGGCTTTCTCATGTAGTATTCTTATGCTACCTCTTAGCAAAATTTAATTTTCCTTTTCAAATCTCTGATGAGTTCCTTTATTATTGATTGGATTTTGAAAAAATGTGGATACTTGTTTGAACTCTCCTCCATTAACTTTAAGATCTCGTAGTTCCCATTTGTTTGCTGTTCTCCAATCTGCATTGTTAAGCATTCTTTTAACAAAAAGATGAATAGTGTACCTACTAGAAAAATTTTAACAGGACAACAAGAAAACATCAAATAGAAGAGGGCATACCTTCAAATTCTTCATACTTGAGAATAAGGCTAGTGATTGCTCATGGAAGTATACTTTACTCAACGATATGTTGATGTTGATTGGAATTTTAATGCAAGAGTAGTTAACATATCTTGCACAAGGGTAATATGACTATATAAGATTTATTATGTTGCTATTGACACATATTAATACCAAAAAAAGAAGTGTCAAATTTAATGGAAGTTGTTAAATACAATTCCTAAATATATTGGGCTTGTAGGTCTATTTTGTAATATCAAGAAATCCACTCAAAATAAGGCTCGAATTAAAGGGATCTATATGCAAACTCATGTATGCACACATACATGTGTATTTGTATGTATCTATATGTATAGATGCTTATATATTGAAAGATATTCAAGCTCTTATATGTTTAGGTGAAAAAAATGCAAATGGAATTAGTAGTATACAATTAGAATTGTCAACTACATGTTTATTAATTATCCAACTTTCTTTGTATTTATATATTAAGTCTTTCATCTCATTGTTTGCATGCCTTACATTAAAGTAAGAATGATTATTATAATGAGTTAGCTTAGCTTGGTTGACCACTCTTAGCTTAGTGTTAATGGCTAAGCCTCTTAGTTTTTAGGGTTTACAAGTCTTAGGAATCTAGTTAAGACTTATAAGAAATTTGGCTTCATAGTTGCACTTAGCCATCGAACTAGGTATACATCTTTCTTGATGCTTGATCTTTATCCTTACTATACGTGATCATTTCCATGATCATTGGGCCCCTTTTCTAGAATGTGAGACTCACTCTTTTTTGTCTAGTTTTATATTGTGGTATGTTCATGCATTTTGTTGTGTCCTATTGAAACTATCAAGCCACCTTTTATTTATAATTGGAAAGGTTTCTTAATTCCTTGGATCCTCATTACTTTTCATTCTTTCTATGAAATTTTTTGGCTAAGGACCAAAGAAGCTCATTATTAAAGGGAAAAATCTACATTATGCTCAACTCAAATGTTTCCCAATTGTATCTCATTTAGGTTATGCAAATGATATAATATTCTTTAGTAAGGGAGATTTGGATTCAATCTCAATATTCATGAATTTTTGTTAGACTTCTAAAGAACATTGGGCCTTCACATAAATCATCACAAAAGCAAATTCATTAGTAGTAACAAAATACATTCAAGATGCGTGAGATCATTTAGTTAGATGCTTAATATTTAAAGAGACAAACTCATAACTTGGGTTGTCCTCTTTTCATTGATAGAAAGAGAATTTCATACTTCCAACACTTAATTGATAAAATCAATAAGAAGATGATTGGTTGGAAGGAAAAGCTATTACTTATGGGAGTTAGACTTATTTTTTGTGAAAATGTTCTTGTTTCAATACTTATATTCTCTTTGATGACAATAAATACCCTTCTCACCATAGTAAAGAAAATTGAAAACATGAACAATCTTCTTTAGAGTGATTCTGAGAACAACAATAGGTGCAATGACAGCTTGTAGTTTTGGTTGTTGGTGGCTTTGGAAGCTAAGTGATGGCTTTTGGTGCTTGGTCGACCTTTGTTGCATAGAGGATGAAAAGATTAAAAAATGAATTCAATACTTAAATTGAAGCGAGGAAAGAGAAAAAATTGTGTCCTTATGTGGGGCAATTTGAGTATCTCTACTCACGAGGAATGAAAAATTAACAAGGGAAGTTGTTTACCTCATTTATCACTCGCGTCATACATTGTCAATGGAACAAAAAGATCATTTGATTCTTGATTGTTGGCTATGTAACAAAAAAATATCATTCATTTCGAATCCATCCTAATGAGCATGTTTGTGTATGGTGCATTATCTTTATGTCAAGTCACTGAAGAAAGCTTGTTAAAATCAACTTTTCATTGATCTCCATATTTGTCATAAACCTTTTGTTTCACTTGCACATAGAGGTGAACAACCATTTTGTTGAATTGGTTTTTTTGTCAAATCTTTATTCCTTCTGTCAATATTGCCATCAAGTGGAGACTTGGTTCAAAATTTTTTGCCAAATCTAATGTTTGTTCTTTCTTCTTTTGCGTCATGTATTTAACTCCTTTGTATCTATCCTTCATGAAGTTCTCTTGAAATATTTTTTAATAAACTTGTCTTTTCCTTTATTTCTTTTTTTGAAAATGATCACAAATTTTTGAATCATTCAAAAAAAAAAAAAAAAAAAAAGGGAGGAATAAAGACATTTTTTTTCCTGTTTTCATGTGGAGACATGGGAAATCTTTGATTTCCTTGTGATTTTATTTTTTTTTGAAGAAAAATAATTGCCTTTTTTTGGATTTCTCACAATGATTCTTGTTGTTATGATTAATATGAATTTTAAAGTGCTTTATATGCATGCTGAGGTTCTTGAACCAAAGAGGTGAATAGTTTAGGTGTATACCAAATTGAGAGACCTATTGTTTTCTTAATTTTTTTCGTTTCTCCTTAGTAGATGGCGTTGTTGTGGCCAATACCATGCTATATCCTTTTTCAGTCTTCCTTGTACAATATTGGATAGACTCTACTAGATGAGTCTTTTGATGTGGCACCATGTGACTTCTTGATTCTGCCAACCAATGAAAAGATGGGTGGGATGGAGGCTATTATTTGAGACTGCTTTGTTATCAGAGTAGCCATAAAATACCTCTTCAAACATTTCTTTGCATGGGGCTCATTGGAGTGCTATCTTTGTCTTATTGCATTAATTTTCCCCAACACCTCTTCAACATATTTCTCCGCATGTGGCTTATTGGCATGCTATCATTGTCTTATTGCAGTAACTTTTCCATTCATTGAAGGATGTCCCTCATAGATTTTGTAATTAGAGCTCTTCTTTCAACAAAAGTATTTATTGGTATTATACTTAAAAATTTGCCAAATTACCTGTATCATATATATTTCTTTAAAATTATATATTTAACACCAAAAACTGTAGCTATTATTACTATGACATCCTGTTAATAATTATCTATATTTTTCAGCATTTCTCTATTTGCTGCTGATGATGTGTGCTTCCCATTATACCCTATGTCTCCTAATGCTTCTTGCATACCCCTGGTGCTTCCATAAACTTCACTCCCATATCCCCGACCTTTCTTTACAAATTCGAAATGAATGACAATGATACTTTCAACTCATGACAATCCATCAACTTTTGCACTTCCTCATCATCAAAATGTTTTTTCTTCAAGAATCCCTATGTAGGGCTCCAAGTGCATCCCTAATACCACTTCGTGGGGAAGATGTAAACAAGGTTGCAACTGTCGTAGCACTGCTACCAATGCTTCTTGCAGGTGGCAAACAGTATTGTTGGAGCTTGTTTTAGCTGTTTTGTGGATGAAATAGTGGGACTAGGTGTATGGGGGACATTGAAAATTCGAGCGAACATATATAGGTTGTTTGTGGTGGGGAGATATTTGTAATATGGTGAATATAATAGTCTTTTTGAAGTTGTGTCATGCCATAGTATCAGATTAGTAATATCTAGAATTTTTTTATATGAGATAAGCAATGTTTGATTTATATCATATTAGTTAAGAGTATTCATTCTATAATATATAATTTAAGTTAATAGTTATGTTTTTAGTGAAATTAATAATTAATCTTATTCTTTTTTAAGAAGGTTATAGAAGTATCGATTAAAAAAGTTTTGATTTTAATCATAGAAGAAAAAAACCTTAATTTGGTAATTGATTGCAACCTAAGTCCATTTAGGGTGTCCCGAGTCATAGGATTAGTGAGGGTCCATTGGGAGATCTTCTGGGGTGATTTGTCATTGATCAAAGATACTAAAGTTAGTGGAATCATGTGGAAATGATGAAGAACAATAGCATGCTGGTTGAACAAAAAGTTTCAAAAAGGAAAAGGTCTGATAACTCGGATTAAAAGACTTGAAGAAGGAATTTGATTAGATATATTGAATTTCTTGGAATAAGGTTTTTGTTGGTATAACACTAAAATGTGCTTTTTTTGACATTAAAAGAACTTGATTATTTACGTCTAGAAACGTTTAACTGCTTCAAAACACATGATTTGCATCCAAAGCTTATTACCTACAAAACACTCAATTCCTATATATTACCTCTGAACTTTTTAAAACTTGTTAGACTCTCAACGGTTACAAATGTTCAGAAATCACTTAGACTAACTTATGTTGAATTAAATTACCCAAGGAAAAGCTACTTATAACTAATTATACCTCATTCACCCAATTCTATGAATGATGTAGATGACATTGGGTTAAAAGTAGGTTTCATTGTGCTGCCTTTGATCTTAGAATTTGCTCAAATTGTTGTATTCCAAAAGATTGTACCACTTTATCTATTGTATCATCTGATATCCAAGAGTGGGATTTATGATTAATAATGTTTTCATTACAAAGATTTCATGTTCAAAGAAGAAAATTACAGTTTTCCCTGTACTGGATGTACATTCTATATGTAACTGTTTTGAAGCTTTCAGATAATGAAGCCTAAGTAGTATTACCAGTTCATTTGTCTTTCGTTTTATGACTTAACTGTATTAGCAAATCTGTGTCATTGTTGCATCTCTGTATAGTACCTTTACTTCAGGCCATGCAATAGATGCTTCATGTTTGTGTGATATATATTCTACTATATCCCTTTATAATTTGATGCGGCTATCAATTGAAGATAAGTGTCATACTGTAAGAGGACAATCCTTTGAGTCCACGGCAGGCACTGCATCGCACAGCATCGGGAAGTTTATTTGTAACAGAATCTTCTGGTAGCCTGGTTGTAGAATGATATCTGTGAACAAGTTCAAGGTGAAAAAGTGATTGTGGATTTTACAATAAAATGTTGTTCCAAAGGCATGCTTAAGCACCATTAATACTTGGTGTGCCTATCACTTTATAAGATTTTACAAGTGCTGCAGTGCTTTGAGTTATGTGGTTTATCCCTCTTCTTTCCTAGACATGTTTTGTTGACCAAACTCACATTCTTACTTCCTAGGATTGAATTTGCAGAATCTGAGAAGAGTTTGGTTTTATCTCAGGTAATATAAAGCTCCAACCACTAAAGGTGTTCTACTTTTGACTTATGTCCTGTTGCTTTGCATGCTGTCTTTGGATCTGAGGTGATATTGTTGGATGCTAATTCTCTGTATTTAATTTACTTTTTAATTTCAATCCGTTGAGTTTGATATGCCAGTATTGTCCTGAAACTTCATGATCAGTAGACAAATTGTTTTTTGTTGGGCATTCAAGAATGGTTTGCTTTAACTTGATAGTTTCTTACTTTTCTGCCCTTGAAATTTCAAGTCCAAACTTGCCAAGTTTGTTTACGAAGAAGTGCCACACACAGGGAATTTGGTTATATGGAACCTTTTGTCTTTGACTACCTGTAGATAATATAGAATTAAATGCTACCAAGTACATGGTAAAAACTAAGGATAGACTTGGCTCAGATATAGATGTGCCACATGCTAAAAACTAAATATTAACTAATCGAACAAATATTACATCTGAAGTTTGTTTCTTATGTTTGGGAATGCTAACTGCAAATGTAAACTCTTCATTTTTATGTTTCCAAGATAAATTTAGACGATTGAAACTAATGAAGGAAATTGTCGATGATATAACTAATTGTGCTAAGATTTTTTATAAAATCTGATGTAGATGATAAAAATTGCATGCATTGTCTATGTCACTTGTATGAACTAATATCATCAGTATCATGAATGGGTACATTGGACTTTTTTGTCACGCATGAGGCTTTTTGAACTTGGGAATTTCTTTTTCAGATGCTTGGTAAGCTTTTTAGGTTGATTGGTGTATCTTTTGGAGCTAAGAATCAGTTCCATCCTACCATAGCCTAAACTTAATTCAATTAGGAGCAGAACCCTAGTTCAGTTGGGTTGGACTGATTCGACTGAGATGCTTAAAACTGTCACTTGGATGAACTAATATCATCGGTATCATAAATGGGTATCAATCATATTTAGATACTTCAAAATCACTTTTAGATACTTCAAAATCATACTCAGATACTTCAAAATCATATTCAGATACTTTATAATATATCAGTCATATTCAGATACTTCAAAATCATTTCAAATACTTCATAATTCACAGCCGTATGACTGACCGACGATTACTAGTGATTCCTGCTTCATGCAGGCGAGTTGCAGCCTGCAACCCGAACTTAGGATGGGTTTTGGAGTTAGCTCACCCTCGCGGGATTGCGATCCTTTGTCCCGCCCATTGTAGCATGTGTGTCGCTCATGGCATAAGGGGCGTGATGACTTGATGTCATCCTCACCTTCCTCTGGCTTATCACCGGCAGTCTGTTTTGGGTTTCAAATTCAATGGTGACAACTAAACACGAGGGTTGCACTCGTTGCGAGACTTAACCCAACACCTTATGGCACGAGCTGACGACAACCATGCACCACCTGTGTCCGCGTTCCCGAAGGTACCCCTCTCTTTCAAGAGGATTCACTGCATGTCAAGCCCTGATAAGGTTCTTTTATGGGACCTTTTTTGTCATGCATGAGGTTTTTTGAACTTGGGAATTTCTTTTTAAGATGTATGATAAGCTTTTTTGGTTGATTGATGTATCTTTTGGAGCTAAGAATCAGTTCCATCCTACCATTGCCTAAACTTAATTCGATTAGGAGCCAGAACCCTAGTTCAGTTGGGTTGGACTGATTCAACTAAGATGCTTAAAACTTTTTTAAACTGAGGAAAATATATTCTATTTCTTCATTTCAAGTTTAATAATAATCTATACTTTTTTATATTAAAATTTATTTTTTACATTAGCTTTCTTTTTCCAAAGTTGAATATTTTTGGAGGAAATCAAGGAAAAATGAATATTTTTCTGTATTATTTATGTTAGTGACTTGGGAAAATTTTCTGAATGCTGAACTTTAGTGATCATATTTAGGAAACGTGTAGTGCAAAGTATTCTGAAAATTTGATTGGGCACCTTTGAATTGTTTTAGTTACTACAGAGTTTTGTTCTAAACCTTATGCACATATTTCCAAAACAAACATTTAGTTTTGTGAATTCGTGGAGAGGATTGAAATGATGATATATAAACTATTTAATGCTGCTTTAATGGTAGCATCTACATTTTGCAGGTGAAGCAAGCTGTTGTTGGTGCTCATGGTGTGGATGCACAAGTTGCAGGAATCAGTTTTCTAGAAGCTTTGGTATTCTGCATTACATTATGTCTAGAAATTCAATTATTTTTCCTATACTTTTCTGAATCCATAAAACTTTTCAGGTATCTGAATTTTCACTATTAACTTCATCTTCATTGGGCTTTCCTAAAGAGTTTCATGTGCAGTGTCAAACATCTTTGGAGTCATACTATTTGAAGGTTCATACCTATTATTCATTTTACAAATACTTACTAACTGTTTCCATAGAAGTCTATAATTGGTAACTGAAGATTTTACTTATATTAGGAGTTTTATTGTTGGGCCAATGTTGCTGCGTTCAACTTGACTGATAACATCATTGGGTGCAATGCAAGTCTTTCTGAAGATAAAGCTTGTTCTTTGGCCATGCGCCTCATGTTTCAAATTTTGAATTGGAATTTCATACAATCTAGTGATACTTCTAGTCTCTCCAAATTTGAATCAAGTCAGTATTCTCCTGGAATCAGACATGGAGCCACATTGTTGAAGAAGTTTGAACGAACATTGGTTCAGGTAGAGTGGTAAACCTGATGATCTTTTCAATGATCCTAAACCTGTAAGATCCTTTAAAATAGAAAAAAGGGTCTAACTTTGCAATTTCATTGTACTACTTAAAGCCAGGATATTCTTGGCGCGATCCCTTAATATCTGGTGGTCTAACTAGTTGGATCTTGAACTTCTATGGAGCACTACGTCAAAAATATTCTCATGATGCTATATGGCTAGATTCTTCATTAGCAGTGTCTGCTAGAAATCTTATCGTACAATTGTGTTCCTTAACAGGGACTATTTTTCCTTCAGGTAACATACTAATATTTTTTTTTTGTCTTATTAAACTTTAAGATGACTAATGCTAATTTTGTGATAAAATTAAGTTTCTACAAAAATTTTGTTTAATTTCAAGTTGTGCGGTTCAATGCCCTTGGAAAATCTCATAAAGTGGGGATCCTTTTTGGCTTGATTTCTTCATATCAAGTGAGCTTACTATTTGGCTCTTGAACTTATTTGGAATCCTTAACCAAAAATATTCATTTGATGTTATATGGTTAGATTCTTTGGTAATAGTGTTTGCTTATTCTTTTTGTATAGTTGTGCTCCTTAATAGGAACTATGTTTCCTTCAAGAAATTTACTTTCTTATTATATTTTTTTGTCTAAATTCTTTAACTTTAAGATGATTAAGAGATTGATAATTGGTTGATTTTATAATGCATGTGTAAGCTGTTAAGTGTGCACATACAATACAATTTAGCAAAGGAGAGTTTTAGCATGCATATAATGTGTACTAGTTATTCTATGTGCATTTAATGCATGTAAAAATAGCAACTATGCATTCCTAGTGCAAAGCTATTGGATGCATGTGCAAATTTTGTGCATAAAGTTGTCAATAATATGCATATTGTCCAACATAAGCACAATTCTACTCAATGTATGCTAGAAATAACTTATTGTTCAAGTTGGAGTACTGGTGAGATTTTGTATGTGTACATTCGAAAATAACGCATGAATAAGTGGCTTCATAGATGTTTTTGTATGTGTACAGCTAGAGTTACATGCATGCACAATTGAGTGTAAAGACAATCAAGTTGATTAAGCTTGATTAAACGATATAAATTTTTGATTGGATCATTCAATTTTAATTCATTAAGATCTCCAGATTTTAGTCTACAATAATAATTTTGAATTTGATTTTAAAAATTTTGACATCCCAAATCATTGAGGTGTTCACTTAATTAATTTAGAAAGATTTTGAAATAGATCCAAGGGGATTCAATAAGGATTTATGTCATGTAATTTATCTTTGACTTTTATAAGGTTCAATTTAAAATTTGCTATAATTATTTACACTTGTAATCCTAGTGCTTGGAATTAGAGCAGATGTAGTGGTTGAGAGATTTTTTAGAGAAAGCCTAGATCTAGAGTATTTCTAAATAGGAAGAAGGTTGATCAAGGTGGTCATCCTTTTGTAAGGAGAGTGGAAATACCTTTTTTTTGTTGTATTACAGATCTTTATTTTTGGACTTATAGGGAGAGATATTGTTAATGAATTTTCTTTCTTATTTTTGTCTCTAAGACATTTGCCTACCTAATTTTTGTCTTTTTTTTTTTTACAATCTCAGTTTGCAATATTCTCTATGAGATCTTTTGACTTTTCAATGCGACTCTAGAGTAAGGGATTTTTCAAGTTTCCTCTATATTACTCCATGTGTTTTTTTTCAAGTCAATCCCTTGCAAATCACTATTGGTGTAGAGTTTATCTCCTTAAGGGTATATGAATATTCAACTTTGATATATGGATATTGTCATTGCTTTTTGTTGTAAGTTGTCATTTCTTGAACATCCTAACTCTTATTAGAGTTTCTGGTAGCCATTAGTTCTAGTGCTATCCTTTAACTATTTTAGTTGGTTCTTTCTTTATAAAATTTTGGCATCCTTATGCCCTTTTATTCTTGATTTTTGGAGCAATACTCTCTAATTTTAGTATACTCTTCTTTAGAAATATGTCATAGTTGTTAGACTGTATCATTCATGTGAACACTTTTTTTGGAAGTTTATCCCTCTTTTGTTTTCTTGTTTTTCTACTTTTGAACAAATTTTGTCTATAGTCACCGGTTATATAAACTATTGAATTCTTCCTTCAATTATGTCAACTTTAAAATGTAGATGGCTGTTTGATGCTGCCTCCATGTCTACAATCATTAACGTTAAATGGTTTTTTGTTGTCGAGGTAGTGGAAGGGTAGGAGGGCTGGCAATAATTTTAAGAGCTTTTTTTTAGTATGAATGACTTGGGGAATAGTTAAATTTCAGCTTATTGCATAGGGAAATTGTTTTCGGAATTCAATGTATTATGTGTTATATTTTATGTAAAGTGATTAGCAGCTATAACTCTTCTTTTTCTATTAAATAAAATTGTATTTTGTTGAAGAGCATGAGTACTCCCTGAGATCAATATACCAATTGGGTGTTTGAGAGTTTGCTTAAGCAGTCCTTTTGCTAGAGTTCCTTTCTCTAATATTAATATTACTTCTTTTTGTTATCTTGTCTACAATGTAATTCTCTTTTGGATAAATTACAACTAGGTCCACCAAGTTTTATATAATTTGTATGTTGGTTCACAATGTTTTAATAATCAGTAATTAGATCCCTCAAGTTCAATAAAACTATAAGTAGGTCTTCAGTAATGTCATAGAGTTATGTTTTTGAAATCCCAAAATTGTCTCTATGCTTATCTGCTTGTGACTAATTTCTTAAAATACAAAACTTTTTTTGAATCTATGTTGAACCCTATACATTCTAAAGTTCTTGTTCAAGAGTTCATGTAGAACTTGCTCTCACATTTTGGGAGTGGGAGGACATATTTGGACAAAAAACTCTTATTCTAGCATTCTTGTTTGTGAGTGGGTTCTTCATGAACTCTTGAACAATAGGATTATATACCAGAGAAAGAAATCAAAACGACTTGGGATATGGTGAACAACTTTTGCATTGTTATTATTTCTTGATCACAATATCCTTGTATTTTCGGTTTGTATCTCCCTTGAGATTCTATCATTAAAGCATAAGCAGAGTTTATTAGTCATTTGTGAGAGTTATTGAGATGTTCTTGTGAGTTGATTCCACGGTGTTTATTTTTGCATGAGTGCTCAAGGATACTTTTCAGATTTGCCACTGATATTGTCTTTTGATAAGTCCTGTTAGACTTTCACATGAAGAACTGCCTCTGTAGATGACATTCTAGAACATTTTTTTAATGATGACACTATCTCAAATTTAGTGAACAACATTTTTTTAATGATGACACTATCTCAAATTTTAGTGATTCTTTATAGATGCAGAGCATTTCAAATGATTCTACCATAATTTTTTTTGTCAACAATGGCATTTTAGCATCCAATGGATTGTCAATTGATGTGATTGATTTAGATTTTACTTCAGCTTTAGATAACTTGCTAAACTTTGTTTTGTCAGACTTTTGTAGTTGATATTGACAATTTTTCAATTTCCTCTACCACTACAAATTTGGCAACTCCAACATATTCACACTGCAGTACAGCCTCAGGAAGACAATTAGTATAACAATTGCCAGTTATGATACCATTGCATTATATCTACTATGCTAGCGTGTAACATAGTCTTGTTTTACCAGTTAGATTCATTGTCATACTTTGTTTGTCACCATGATAGCTATTGGTCTGAGTGCAACACCACACATATCAATTCCACCTGCTATAGTCGATGATCTGTTCTTGCTATAGTGAGTATGCCAACTCCTCTTATGGTCCTGTCCATTGCAAATACTTGCTAAAGTTGAGTTTCAAAATTGGGGAGAGGATGTGATACAAATCATTATTGCCATTGTAGTTAATTTTGGATTTTGATAGTACTATTGTCTCATCATTTTTATTGAACTTTTATATTAGGTTTGAATTTGTTGTATCTCATGATACCCTAGGACTTCTCTAGTTTGATCACAGGTTGTTCAAAGTCAATATAGGTTTTCTTAGGTGTCCTAGGTGATATAGACAGCCTAAGTTATTGGTAGCATCATAGTGTACTTTCAATGGACTAACGTATGTCCTGTGATATAGTCAACTTACATTAACAAATCAATTACTTGGTTGACTTGCCTGGTGTTGGCTTGAGTATTTCTTGTTTGTTCTCTTTTCCTTATTGTTCAAGTTTTCGTATATATTCCTTATGTACTGGAGGGTATGGATGATGATTTGATGCATTATGCTTCCTTTGTATTATAATATTAAGTTCTGTTTATAAGAAAGCCTGTGTGGAATACTTGTAAACTCCTCTTGTAAAATCCAATGTGGTAGCTAAGGAGGTCCTTCTGGAGTTCATACAATGTGTGGAATATATGCCATTGGAATATTGTGTTAGGATTGGAGGAGTTCATACAATGTAAGTTCATGCTTTTGTTGCTCTCTTTTTGTTGTTTCATCTCCATTTCTCCTTGTTTTGATGAGAGCCGAGTTTGGAATGCAGTTCTGTAAAACTATTTTCAATCACTGTTTTGGTTCACTTTCTATTGGAGTTTAGGCTAAAATTCCTATTTTTTTAAAACTTGCCATATACTATGTGTGGTATATTTCAAAGACTAGATATTAAAACTGCAATTGGAGTTGAGAATCATACAATTTGGGAGGCTCATTCCTGCAAAAATCACCAAAGAGAGCCCTTTGTGCCAAAAAGTGAAGCTAAAATTTTAGGTGTTTGATGCCCATTCATTATACTTGAATCTTGAAGTGAGTGAAAGTCTGGGTGTGGTTTTCACATGAAGATATGATTGTGTGAAGTTTGGGTAAAACTCCTTTTTTGGGAATATTCTTGCAGATGTGAAATGTTTTGTTTGAGTTCTCTTTACTTGTGTTTAGTCTGGAAATGGCATGGCAAGGGTTTTTTTTTTTTCATATCATTATAGATTATTTGCCTAGACCAAGCAGAACTTTAATATCATAAACATCTTGCCTGATTTACTAGCTTACAGTCATTGCAAGGGACTATATATATATATATATATATATATATATATATATGTATGTATCTTTTTTTGGGTACTCTCATCTATTGTGTTTTCCCATTACTTGATATTTTTGTTTGAACTGGAGCAATTTAATTGTATTTGATTGTGTCAAAATAATGATATGTTTTTGATTTTGTTGTATATTTGCTTTCTTTAAAGACTTGACATAATGATTTCAAAATTCAAGATAATGGTCATACACAAATCAATCACCTGCTCCAGATACTGTCTTCTATTCTGCAATGGGTTGAACCAGGAGTAGTCACTGAAGCGATAAGATCTGGGCGAAGTGAAAGGTATTTACTAAGTTCTTTTGTTTAGTTATGAACCTGCCTTCACCCCATCGTAGTGTCTTATGTTGCTGTAGTTATGTGTATATGAGTATTTTTGTGTTTTATATGCACGTCCTTGATTTTTTTCAGCGAATTTATTGATGGCTGCCATGCATTGCTTTCAATTGCTACTCTGACAACTCCTACTCTGTTTGATAGTCTTGTTCATTCACTGAGGTTAGTAATCAATACTTTGTTCATTATTGTTTTCTAAACTGGTTGTCATGTTTATTAGTTAGTTACTGTCATATTGTGTTCCTAGTGTTGGTTATTGGGGGTTTCATGTCTGCTCATTTGTATATTTATGTAGGGTTTTGGCCCTAGAAAATAGTGCATTGCAGTTTTTATTATCTGACTCAAGTCTCTTTATTCAGATCCTTTGGAACTATTCACTTTATGTATTTATTGACAAGTGATGTTTTAAAAGCCAACATAGCTGATCACGATGAAGAAGAAACATGGATGACAGAAGCATTTGATATTCTTCTGGAGACATGGACCGTGGTTTTTGGGGTATCTTCAATTTTGCAATTCTCCATTAAGAAATTTAAATTGTTGGCTCATGCATGCAGAAATTTAATTTTTTTATTTGTGGATTAATTAGCTTCATGGGTATATGGGTTTAATGTCTTTTTGCTTAGGAATATTTAAGGTAACCCAATTATGCTGTTCTTTAAATTACTGCCCCTTTTCTCAACTTGCTTTTTTGAACCAATTAGGATGTAGAATTAGTACAGTTGCAACAAAAATAACAAAGCAAACAATAACAACAAGCTTTAATCCCACCAAGTTTCAACGGCTATATTGATCTTTTGATGCTATTATTCTTTATATTTTGACTTCTCCTTAAAATCTATATTTAATTATTGCTGAATGCAAGTTGCACTTATTTTCTTTAGGAGCTATCCTTGTAGGTCATTTATCTGCACTTTATTTTTTTTGTAATGTTCTTTTTATTTCTAAGGATTTCGCAATCTTCCTGCAGTCATCAAATGGAGATGAGAGCTCAGTTTCTGCAGAAGGAAAATCTGCTGCTGCCAAACTATTCACCTGCATTGTGGAGTTCCTCAGAAAAGGTATTGATAATTGTAAAGTTAATACTGTCAATATTTGGGGTAAAGGGAGGAACATTAATGAAACAGTTTTCCTGCAATTTGAGTTTCCCATGTGTTGCATTTGTTGTTAGTTCATTCAGGAAATTTTACCTTGTGGATTTGTTGTTACAGTTGCTGCTGAAACAGCCTATGGAGAGGATGATCATGCGGAATACTTGCTTGCAGCTGTCTCAAGTATGACAATGTTATGTGTTTAAGAACTTAATTTGCTTTTGGCAAATAAAATCCCTGTTGTATTGTTATCTGATAATATTTTATTTGAAATTGTAGAAAGAGATGAAAGGTTGGAGTCATATGCTATTATTGGTCGAGCAGCTGCTGATGTCACTATTCCTTATCTCTTTAGTGTTTTTTCTCAATGTACTTCTCATCTTAATCAGGTGATTTACCTATGTTTTGAATGATACCAACAACCTCTATAGAATAGTACAAAATGAGATATAGATAATTTTTTTTTTCCTAAATTCCTTTTTTGATTGAGTGAGCTAATATAAAAAAGGTGGTGCAAATATTGCACCTCCATCCTTTTTTTAGCTGAGGGTTGGTTTAATTTCATTCTTGGCTGTGATAATGGTACTCAAACAACCATTTTCTGTATGGCCTGTGTTTCTGTCAATTTCAACCTTGTTGCTAGTTCTTGGCAATAGAAGGCATATTAGTTTTTGACAATTGGACGAGTGTTGATAATTTGAAACATTATAAGATAAGATTATGATATCATCAATAGGAAACAATTTGAATATACTAGATAATCTTGCAAATATCATTAAATTTGTTTTTAGCATGTAATCAGACTTGAATCCCAACAGATATATTGGAAAGGTTTTTTTGGTTCTGAGAGGGTTTGGATTGAAGCATCATCTGTCACGTTTGAATAGAAACTGAACAAGTCAAGCAGATTCAACAAACGTTTTGGATGACTCATTGAACGCTCTTGAATGCATATTTGTATAGAAGATTAAGAATTTGTATTGAAATGCAAAACAAAAATTAGTAGCATCTCTTTTAGCTATTGTTGAGCTCAAATTGCCATCCCATGAGCCATCCTAGTACAAATTTAGGACCATAACTCAAATTCGATATATATGTATGCGGTTATCTCTCTCACTCTCTCTCTCTCTCTCCATATATTTATATTATTAAATCTTGTAATGGTTATGCTCTTGTGCATGTTGTTTGTGCTTTGTGTGTATTTGTTTTGTTCAAATTAATAATAGAAAATGAACTAATTTTTCTTGTCATTAATGAGGGAAATGTAGTGTAATATTTGTCTTTAATTTCATTGGTGTTATGTTTTTTTTAAATTATCTCCAATAAGATCGTTGAAGATGATAAGCACTTTGAATGTAATTTATACTTCGTTTATTCTCACAAAACAAATCAACAAATGCTTTTGCAAAAATGTGTACTGTTAGAAGAAGACTTATTTAACGGCTTGATTATGTTATGAAACATTTTTCTTAAAATTTTTGAAGTTACTTCCATCTATTATTCGAAGGAGGTTTATATTTAAGGGCTTGCTTATTTTGTGAAGCCTTTTTCTTAAAATTTTTAATATCATATCTATTTATTATTATCTACTGAACTTTGAATAAGTGTTCTACACTACATAAAATTAGATAGCCAACTAGCCCAAAATTGATAAAATTGTTACATGGCAAAGAATTAGAAAGGCCATCTTTAATGTAAGATTGAAAAGATTTGAAGCTGAAATTATTTTGTTGAAATTTTTTGACAAAATATAAAAGTGACTTTCAAAGATGTATCCATGCTTCTCAAGCCTCTTAACAACATTTTCCATTGTCATGCTCCTCTTCTCTTATATACTAGCATGCCATACTTCTATGTCCCTATCATAATTCATAAAGTGGTCAACTTATATAACTTGATACCAAAAAATTACTAAAACTGCAATTTAAAGTGTTAGTGTTATTTGACAGTTACTTTATTGTTGTTAATGTTCACTTTGTTTGACAGATCATTGGAAAAAGTGATCCTACTTGCATTTTGGAGGAGCTTTATTGGATCTTGTTGATTATAGGGCATGTTTTAACTGACTCTGGAGAGGGCGAGACCATAATTGTAATTGCCTTTTGTGCCCTAAACTGCATTATTTAAATGACTTGCTGTAACTTATGTCTTTTGCAGGATAGTATCATGTTTGAACTTGAAATTTATTTGTAATTTTTTTTTTGGAAAGTAGTTATATGAATTTTTCTTTTCTACTCTTGGTGATTTGCCATGTTTTGGATCATGTGGTTGCATCTTTTACTTCAAGTAGTTTTTGGGCTTCCATCTTGTTCCATGTTTTCTAGCAAATTAGTAAATAATTTAATGGTGAAAAGATTTAAGTTTTTCCTTATTTGTGTTATGGATTAATGTCTTTTTGCACAACATTCTGTGTGATATTCTTATCACAAAAAGAGTTTGGTAATGTTGTGCATTGTTTTTCCAAATAAAATCACTACTACTAGAACATAAGTGAACGAACTCTTAAAAAAGTTCTTTGGCTGTGAGTGTTGGGGCTTGCCTATTATGCAATGATCATGCGAGTTACTAGATGCAGTTATATGGACTATGCAATAAATTAGTTGAAAAATATGAAGGAAGCTCCTTTTAAAAATAGATCATTTTAGTTTAGTGAATGTAGGAAAACATAAAAAAAAATTTAATTATACATCTCAAATAAGGGTTGAGTTTAAAGAAATTAGAATTCTAAATATTGTTAACATGGTCAATATTATCACCTTCACTATTATGTTCTTTGTTCTAACTTTTAGAGAAGTTGTTTATGTTATTTAATTAAACTTAGAGATTTTTGTATTTTGGATTTGTTGCGATGTGTGCTTGTATTTGTACTTGGTTTGTATGTTCATTATTATTTATGAGATGTCAAAATGATGTAAAGAACATCATTTGGCCAATTGATCGAATCTGGATCTTTTTTCTATTTGGCTGTCCTTCTATTTTGATTGAACAAGAGAATCAGTTCAATTGATGGAGTGAGCTTGATGCTTCTATTTTGATTGAACAAGGGGAGGATTTGTTTATCATTTGTAATAGATATAAATGATAGAACTTAAAAGGTAGGGATGATGTTGTGGTTAGTGTGAGCAATGAACCTACTCAAGCTATCAAGTGGATGAGCTTTGAGGGTAATGGTGAACCTTCTCAAGGAGAGCATATGCATACTCCTACAATGGACCCAAGGATGCCCTCAGTTCCTACACTCAAAGATGACTTGTGTATTCTTGGTGGTGTGGAGGCATACTTTTTTGCATTACTTGTCTTATGTGGGTATTTACTTATTCGCATCCAAGCATTATTGTTTTCTTTAGAAGATCCAAAAAATATTTTCTTTCAGGCATTGAAATTTTTTCTACAAACTTTTTGGCAAGTAGGCTCAAATGTTAATTTCCTAGTCATGATCATTTGTTAAAATGATCAGAATGACAATCCTCTTTTTGGATGAACTTTTACAAAGGGAGTGTATTTTACTTGACAATGTGAATATCCATATTATTTGATCCCTCTTGTATATCTATAAAACTTGGCATTTGGGGATTGTTTAAGTTTATGTAAAAATCTTTTCATCTTTTAAACTTTGTTGATTGTTGCTTGTGTCTCAAATCGAGGAGGAAGACTCATATACATTCTTAGCTAAGCCTTAGTTGAGAAAAACTTTCTCGACATTTAATTGTGTGAATCCTTATACAATGAGTTGATCCTTGAAGTAATCAACACTTTCATCTTTTTTGTACTTAATTATGAAGATCTATTTGTTACATACAAGATTATTTCTTGTTCAATAGCAGTCTTTCATGCTTTACCTTGAGAGCTTCTTATATGGATTTAGGAATTTATTTATAGGCCAAACTTGTCACAAATGCCATTATTTATTAGATGGACTGTGTTATGATACCAATAGATTGGGTTCTTTGTGTATTCTCACCTTTTCTCACTAAAATAAGTAGGTAACTATCTTTAGCTAGTTTAGGAGTAGAATTACATGCGGATCTTTTGATCTTGAATTCATATCCAAATTTTAGATTTGTTCAAGAAATATTTATTGCTCTATCACTTTTGGTTAATTTTTCTTCTAGAATAGGTGATAAGATCTTTGTTTTTATTGGATTTAGTTTTCGAGGAATGAAAACTTGAGAGTCTATTGTTAAGACTAGGCTAAATAGTTTTGGAAGATGACTTGGGAGCTTTGGTAACTTTGTATGTGATTCAAAATATGAAATAGTTAGTTCACTCAGTTCACCTTGGTGATTAGGAACAACTATTTCTATTTGGCTGATCAAATTTGATGAGATGTGGGGAATATTTAGGACATTGATTTTCACATAAAGATCTCAAAGCTGGTATTCCAGTGTGAAATTGCTCTCCTCTAAACATCAGATTTAGGTTTATATATTAAGTGTCAAAGTATATAACATTTACAGAGTTTCAAAATTTTTTTGCAGCTGGAGATAACATTTGTATCGTTTTTGGTGAGAAGATTGCCATAGGAAAATGATCTAATGGAGATAAAATTTATATCATTTATATCTTTCTTGGTCTTGGAATAATGGCATAACTATATTGTTTTCTACATTGTAGCTTTTGAGTTTTAGGTCATTTGCCTTTGAGGAAGCTATTGTATTGGATGGGTAGTCATCCTTGCCTTTGTGACATACAAACATTATCATTAACTGTGATCGTTGAAGATAGTTATTTTCATTTAGTTTGCATCGGATTTGATTACTATATGATAGTCTAATTGGAGATTGTTTTCATGATTAGGGATTTTTTTTGATGTTGTGAAAGAGGAATTGAGTATTTATGCTACCTCTTGGATTTCACATGTGAGAATTGATTTAGGTCTCACAGTGTATACTAGATATTTCTTGTCTTCTCTTTATAAGAGAAGAGAAAGGAGCTAGCATGGAGGATTAAGGATAGGAAGTTACTCTCATGTAATTGCTCATGATAGGAGGATGACAGCTTGGAACAGTTGAGTGGACGGTGAGGACAAAGATAAGGGCTTAGGTTGGCTCTGACTTGTTTCTTTAAGTTGGGCATAGAGGATGGTGAAGCCCTACTAATACGCTCTTCATTACTGAAGCCAATGATGAAGGTTGTGAGTAGGAATTTGGTTCTGATGACATGAGGAATTTGGGAGGGATGAATTTTATTTCTCTGTTTAGAAATGTAGTGCATAACACTTTTTATATACACTAATTCATTTGGTAATTAGGAAAATATAGTTTATCAAATTTTCTATGTAAATATTCTACCAAATAAAAAGACATAAGATCAAAATATTCTATATAATATTAGAATATTTCATGAGACAATCAAATTAAATTTGGATTGTGAATATCATGATATTTTACAATTGTTAGTTGTTGCGGTACCATGTTCTAAACTGGTTTTTCATTTTATGTTGAAATCAAAACCCAAATCTTGTAATGGCATGTTTTTTTACCTGAAAAGCTATAGATAAACTCTGCCAAATGGAGCCTTGAGCTGTGCTTAGATTGCCTTTATCGTAACGTAAGGATTGTTATAGAAGTCTGGGCAAAGGTTTAAAGGAAATTTGGGTTTTGAATCGTGTTCCAGAGTTATTTTGATGAGTAGAACTATCCTATGGAGTATAAATACAGCAATACATAGTCATTTACAAACAATAATAGTCTTTTATACTAGGTTAATCTCCAAAAGATACAAAATCTGGATCAAAGTTGGTTTACTGGTTGATACTTAGAATTAACCATCCTAGAAAAGAATCCTAATAACCTCAGAAGAAGAATTCATAGCAAGAATAGCAGTAACTAATCCAGCCATATGGAACAAAAGCCATCAATCAAGTCCCGTGACTCAACTTTGTGTGCAAACTGAAATGAACCTTGAAGAACTACTAGTAGCGTGCATAACATATCCACTAATTGTTCATGTTTGTAATGCCATGTGCTAACTAGGCTTTTTTGTCATGTGTTCAGCATGTGACAAATCCTGATGTGTCATGCGTTTGAACAAAAAAAAACTGTAGTTGTACACTGCCAAATGAAGCCTAGAGCAATATTTTGATTGCCTTTAGAACTAGTTATCACGAATTTATTTCCAAACATTCCTCCTTGCAGCGAGGGTTAATGGAACATCAGCTCCCATTCTCTGCTCTGTTTTGGTGGGATACCTCATGCATTGGGAACCTTTTTTCCCATGTTATGAGATATTTGGAAAATATATTATTGACGTTACATTGATTTTAATTAAGCTTTTTGTTCCAGATTCCAGAAGCATTGCAAGTTGAATACTCAGATTTCCTTGAAGAAGCGCAACATCCTGTGGTTTTACTCTCTTGGTATGTTCACATATAACATTGTTGGTCATCTAACTTTCCTGCTAAGTTAGACGTATTATTATGACTATTGCCTTCCATTTTCTTGATTACAAGAGCATCTATCCCTCCACTTCTGGTTGGCTGAACAGTGAATGTCTGTGGTGGCCAGTTCTGGGTTTCCATTGTGCTATAATGTAATATAATGTAAAAGAGTGGGAAGGATGCACGTCTTTTTTTGACGTCCATTCGTTTTTTTATTTTTCCATATACTGTTGCATTTTAGGGTGAATCTAGTTCATGGTTTCGGAAACAATGTTAATTGCTAACATGTTCAAATTTCTAATAGAACGTGAGGCAATTGGAGACCAGTAAAGTGGCAATTCACAACGAAATTCAGTAATTAATTACAGAAATTCATCAAAGAACAAGCCTATTCCAATTAAGTCGTAAAACAATTTCTGGGTTGTCTTACTTCACAACTGGTATTATTGCTTGGAAATTTATTTTGAACATAAGAAACATTTAATGGGAAATGTGTGAATACAAGCTTTGAGGGAAAATGTTTTTTTGCCTTGTTTGACCCTTGGAATTATGGGATGAGTATATATATATATAATATCATTGTGTTGATTTGGCGACTACTTTTCTAACCTCATTCCAGCACAGTAATGTATGGGATGGATCTGGCTGAAACACCATCCTTTTTATTAGGGAGATTGATCTCTATGCCAAGAGTTTCACATGCAAAGTGGATAGGAAAATTAGTATTTTTTCAAGAACTTAGAACTTAAGAAATAGACACATTTAAACTAAAGAGCAAGTTGGTTTTTGAGTGATTCTGCCCCAAGAAAATCCATGTTCACTTTTATGCAAAATTATGGGCTATGCTTGCATGTCTCTTACAAAATTGGTGAACTAGACCCATCATGAGTTATTGCTCAAAGGAGAATAGTGAAACACCTTAGAAGAATTAGAACATTATGCCATTAGGCAAACACAAGCTCCACAAGAGTCAAATGTCTAACCTTTTCTTAATGGAGGAAAATGTTGAAAGACTTGTGACAAGACTAAGAAAAGATTAATAATAGAATTACAAAAGATAAGACATTAGAGAATGTATATAATGAAACCTAAGTGGATTGAATTTCTTTTTCAAAATAAAAAATTTGTTATATTTTTCATCCAACAAAATACAAGAGTCTTGATCTATGATGCACAAACGAGGTAGCATTGTTGTAACCGAAACAGGCAATCTATAGAATGACTAAGAATGAACAATGTAAAATAATGCTTAGTCCTGTATGACTTATTTTCGTGTTTTACACTTGTATTGAAAAATTGAGGTTTGACCACGATAATTGGAGCAAAGTAATCATAAAAAATATTTAACTAGACCAAAGTTTCATCTGTGTTGATTGTGACATAGCTGGGCTCCAATGAAGAGAACTCTTTTGTATGAAGTATAAGAGAGAATTCTTTATGAAAATTTTTGGGTTCCTCGATTTCTGTATTCCAATCAATAGCCATGCATTTCTTGTGAACATGATGAAACTTTGTACCAAGGTTCAAATGAAGAGCTTCTTCAATGAGCTTACTTATAAAGCACTTTTTGGGAGTTCAATTTAAATGGGAAGTTAGATGAGATTCTGCTTAATATAAATGTTGTCATAGTAAGAAAAATCAATTCTTTAAGAAAGATTGAATATCAAGGAAAGAAGATTAGAGGTGAGGATCTTGGGAAAAGTATGAGGCAATGTTAGAGTGGAGGTGCACTGGTCACTGATGATAAGTGTTGTAGGAGGGGTGTGGCCTACTAGAGGTAATTGGATAGGGATGTATTTCTCAACGTAGGTAGTGCAGGTAGTGATTTGATTAGTAGAAATATCCTAAGTAGAGATATAAATTATAGAATTGATACCTTGATTAGCAATAATTTGAAGAGAAGTGATTTTAAAGTGGCTTAGTTGTAAATCTGGTTGCTTTGTGTTTGATTTAGGCTTCACATTTTAAGAGGCAAAAAATGGAGTACTTAGCAGTAGTTGTTCAATAAAAGATAAGGTTGATACTATGGTAGATATATTTTAATTAACATTTATCTAAATAGGTGATGAGTCAAAGATGTGTGGTTGAAGCATGTTTTGCTTGAGTTAAGGCTTTTATTTCCATATTTTCTATTTTTTTTACTTGATATTTTCAATGGGCTATTGATTTCTCTTGGATGTGCTTAGGGTTTTGATGACAATTAGATTCCTTGTGGTCGAGAATGTGGCAAAAAGAGTTGAAATCAGGAAAATTTTTATATTTCACAATCCATCAAAAGCCAACCAGACCATTTTCAATTCATATTTTATTTGACAGCTCGTTTTTGAGATTGATTTCAATGCATATCCTTGTGATACGGGTTCGGATGGGGGAAATAATGAAGACATCAATCTTAAGAGGTGCCTCAATAAGATGACCAATAGAGAAAATGTGATTGTTGTTGAGGAAGTGCACAACTAAATGTGGAAGCGAGGTCCAAATTGGTACACTGGGGGAAGTCTGACTCAGTGGGGAAAAAAGGAATCACTTGAAAATTCTAATGGGGAAACCTTGGCAGGTTTAAACTCCATGCAACTAGCACCTTAGGAAATCCTTATGATTGAACCAAATTAAAATGTGTTAGCAGTCTAACCTTTTTTTGTAATGAATTTATGTTAGGACAACTTAAAGAGAATTTTCCAACTAAAGAAAATCTGAGGGGCCAAAAAGCATATAGATGCCCTCATCGATGAATAGTACAACTGACTTGCCCTTGAAAATTTTGACATCTTTCACAATGGACAATTGGTCCATAGTAAAGGTGCATTTATTGACAACAAGGCTCACAGCAACAGTGGGCTTGGGGTGTAGCTAAACGGTTTCTACAAAGGATTATAAAGAGTGTGCCTTAGCTCCTCCCCCCAACGAGCTGCAAAGTGATGCAATGAGAGAAGCACTCCAGGTCGAAACTCCCTTAACCATCTAGGCAAAGGAGGCAATTATAGGTGGAGTAGGAGGAACGGGAATTAGAGGAAGTGGAATAGGGGTTGGAGGAGAAGGAACGACCATCTCGACTAGCACTTAAACTAGCGGCGACATGACGAGTGAGGCCAAGAGAGGGAGGAGAAAAGGAGATCTTAGACGGTAGCAAGGCGCAATGCCAAAGGATCAATTTGCGGAGAGTCCAAAGCTACGATTGATTGTTGGTGACCCCGATTATGATGATAGACCAATGAGAGAGAAAGAGAGATATACAAGAGAAATGAAGAGGGAGACGAGTGATGCTTTGCTAGGAAACCCCTAGAAGAGCACAACCCTAGCGGAAGATGGCCGATTGAGCATTATAAATAGTTGCCAACAAGCTTAATGAGATGAGCATGAATAAGTTGCTTGCAACAATCATTGTAGCACATGCAGTCTTTTTCATAATAAATCTTGCTGTTATACTCATAAAAATTGATATTAAATATGTCCATTTAAATTTTATTGTAGATTCCAGTATAATCCATGTAAGATAAGGAATATTTATATGTTTTATCTGGTCATCTCCATTCTGTTTAGCATTCTTTATTCGTCACTCACAAATCACCATTATCAAGGTTAGTGGAAACTAATTGTTTCGGCTTTCCATACATAGGTCAAACCTTCTAATTGCACAAAAAGGCCATTTGATCATACAACCTATGAAACTCTTGGTACTATTGTCATGATATGACATATGATTAAACCATTCGATTTGTACATCCTAGAAAAGAGAATGGAAAATGCTAGCTAGAATGGTATGACTTAGAATTGAACCATTCAATATGCGCAATTACATTTCTTTTAATCTTGGCTTTGTTTGATTAACTAGATTTTCTAAACAATTATATTTAATATATACTATTTTTCAATTGATATGTGCCATGGGACATTGATCTTTGAAGTTGTATTTTTAATATGAAATGATTTTTTAATTTCAGGAAAGTCTGTACATTTGTTCAATAAACTCGTGCTAACATACTTCATGAACAAATTTTGAAAATTCGATATTGCTTTTAATAGTTTAATAAATTATGGAATTTTTATTTTTATAAATTATATATGACAGCAGAAGGTATATTTTTTTGTTTATTGTCATGAGTTTATGACGAGTAATGACATTGAAAATCATCCATTTCTCTTAACTAAATTTATTGATCCATAGTAATGTGTTCCTATTGAAATGTTACCAAACATGAACCAGAGCATGAAAGAAATACTAGGATCATTTTCCACATGCCAAGTATAATTTTAAATAAAGATTAATGAACATCTAGCAAATAGTCTGCCAATAAATGAAATTGTTATGATATAAGTGTATGAAGCTCTAAATAATGATTTAATTTGGTTATTAACTTCAAATTTTGAAATATCCTACGGTTTATGGTATGTGTATAATAGAAAGATTGAAATAAATTTATTTATCCAAATATTTATCATACTTATAGTTTTTTTATTCCAATATTTGTTTTTTATCATAATTAAAGACCTTGGTTGGTTGAAATAAATATTGTGGAGCTTGAATGCTTTTTAACTAATAGATCATACAAGTTTCTCGAGTGACACAATGCATTTAAATGCACTTTGTAATTCATTCAACCATCTAGAGCTTGTTCAACCATCCAACATTCTTTCATCTCCTTGAAGGATGCTCCACTTGCATGAGGCCTTCGAGGAGATGACTCGGTTCTTTGCAGCATGTTGAACTCCCTATGGCTGCTTGAGCGTCACATTGTAGTCAAGGAAGCTATGATGATCCTTCCAAAACCAAGGTCCATTTACTATGTGCAAGGGCTCTATTATTGTCATGTTGTGATCAAGGGAGGACTCAGATTTTCAAAGTTATTATTTTGCACTAAGGGCATGCTTGAGGGGCACTTGATTGCTGGCCTTTCATTTTGCTTTGGAGGTTACCCAACCACATAGTTCCATGCTCTACTAAATGGTAATAATTAATCTTGCCATGTCGGATTGAGTTCAAAGTCTAGTTTATTAAGGTTATTAGCAACCTACTAGCTGTACTAGCTTGTGAGAAATTGATTTCATCAACATTCCACCATTTTATCTATTGATAGGGCTTCATGGCATTAATTCTAGGCTTTTGTATCTTTTACTAGACTTTGATTGGCAAGACAACTGTTCTTTTCTTTTTTTTTTGAGTTCGACTGATCAATGAACCATAAAGCTTCTCTTATTGAAGTACTTTCTCTATTATTTTGTTGTTCTCATTGTCATAGATCTACTTTGTTTTTCTTGGTCTCACAACTTATGCAATTCATAATTAGGCCATTAAACATATTCATGAGATGAATCAAAATAAACATGATATGTAATTAAATGTATTGTACATATACTCTTAAACAAATAGAACTTATACCACTCAATCCAATATAGATGTTAAATTGTTTATTACCACCCAAGCATCTAGATTAATGCATTTTTTTTGAAACATCTTTTTAATTTGAACACATCTTGAGTGATTATTCTATCATCAATGTCATTATCGTCATCAAATCTTTTAAAGCTTCAAATGCATTTGTCTTGCAATTTTACATAGATTGAATAAAGTTATAGGCATACTAAGAGCATTAGCTTGTGAAGAAGCATGTTGTTTGTTATTATTATAAAAAAACAAACATAGCCAAGAGGGCTTTGAGAGCTAAATAAGCTCAACACCTCTCCTATTTGAAGTTTTCCCTGCATTCACATCACTCTTATGTGGAAGCCCTTCACTTTAAAATTATGTAGAGATGTCTCGCTCAAACACTTGAACGAGCCCTTTCCTCAATTTCATGGTACAAGAATTTTCTCTATAATGCCATTGTTTGGGTGATTGTCACTTAAGATGCTCCAACATTTGTCCTACATTGCCAAAATATTAGTTAAAATGATCATTTTGATTGATTTTACTTTCTAGTTGTATTTGTTTTGTTATCTTTACTCTATTTGATTCATTTGATAGGAGTGTTAATGTTATTATTGTTTGTCTCTTTTGGTTGGCCCATATTCTCTAATGAACATTAACTTGCTTTGTTGTGCTTATATAATTGTAGCCATTTTTTGTGATTTCTTTATCAAATGGTTAATGGAATTGTGCAGTCCTAAAAAAATTCGAAAGACGAGTATTCATACAAATAAGATTGGTGGACATGTGATTTACCGCCATTTGACTAGAAATGCACGTCTAAAGAATTAGGGGAATTGAAGAGATTATTTTGTTCTATCATACTTTTAGATGGCAGTTGATTTATCTAAAGTATAAAAAGTTACTACATTACAAATAAAATATATCTAAAGCACAATTCAGTTGCAAAAGTAATGTATCTTGATTAGTTGTTTAAAAGAGTTCTATTATTAAGAATATAGATGATAACCCTCCCATGCTCCTTAGTGAGTTATTATAGAAGTAATTCTTTCATTCAATAAGTTCTCTCTCTTTGGCAACACAAAGTTTAACATGAAAAAAACTTGTCACCAAAATTTTGTAATTTCATTTGTACAATGCATTCAACTACTTATACTCTAATTCTATAAACTATCTCTATTTCTAGTTTATAAGATTAATTAGTTTACTTGTTTCTTGCTTTTGAGAAGTGTCTTTTCCTTATTTATATGCATATATAATTATTGAAAGAGAATAAAAAATAGCAAATATTTTTCTATCTTTTTTATGTGGTGTTGGACACTTTCCATCTTCTAAAATCCGAAAACTCAAGTTTTGTCATGGCTTTCAAGATGGATATTTTGTCTTCTAAGTTCATTTTTAACTTTATTAATATTGTGCTTATAATTTAGTCTCTACCATTGCTAATAAATTCGTAGAACATAATTGCTTCTACTATTCTCTTTTTTAGATGATTTTTGCTTACAAAAAAAGGAAGGATGACAATCTTAATAGAGTTGTAGTTCTTGTAGAGGAAAGATCCAACTTTTTAAGTATAAGTTCCATGATAACTTGGTCATGTCTTAGCTTATTGAACTTTTGTTCATTAAATTAGGGAGAACTTTCATCTGGTTAAAGCTCTTTGGAAATATCAGAAATTGCAACGGAGCACGAGGTGTTTCTTTGAGTTGTAGAGAAAGTGCCCATTTGAAGAGTGTTATGGTAGAAGGTTGCACTGGGCTCAGTGTCAATAGTTGAGTGGTTAGGCTTGCCTTTATTGGGGATTAGGTTTGTTGGGGGACAACAATTGGAGTAGGAGGTGTAATAGGAGGTTTACCAGCCAGAGGAAGGCTTTTAGGATGCTTCAATTCTTGCACTTGATTTGTGATTATTCTAGGAATCTCTTAGATCAGTTTAGCTCGTTGCATCAATTGTGGCATTTGAGCTTGAAGGGTGGTTTTTGGTGTGATGTTTTAAGTAGGCTGGTTGTCATGGTTTGAAGATACTTTAATGCTAGCGGCTTTAATATACTTATGAGTGTTATTTAATCTGTTAATTATTTTTCACAGATGATGCCAAAAAGATTGGCAACTATGGATTACGAGATGAGTGTGAGGTTGTTCTTGAAGAACTCTTTTTGTTTGGTTGAAAGGCAATGAATATAGTATAATAATCTTTTGACAATACTAACTAGAGATGATGAAATCCTATTTATAGTTGAAATTAGGGAGCCTTGGATTATCTTCATGGGGAGTTTCTTATCCTTGTAGATAGACTTCACGATGGACTAGTCTTGTGCCATGGGTGGTTCCGAAGTTGTGAAAATGCTTAAGCCATGTTGCCTAATTTTTTGGGTGATTGGCGACATGTTGGCACATAAATTATCTTATAAGACGAGCAAATGACCATGTAGCAACTGTTTGAAAAATTTAGGTGTTGCAGGTAAACAAAAAGCCTTAATGTGGATATTGGGTGGAGCTAATAGCTATGTTATCATAGTGACCCAAGTGACTTAGATTTGACCTAATACATGGTTAAATGCTTAAATTAGATCAATCTTCTTGTTTAAACAAATTCAGGTTACTCCTAAATTTCAAAGTTTTTTTTTTATTTAGGATTCAAATTGATTGTGCTAAAAAATCTTAGGATTTGCCATGGGAGAATATAAATATAACGTGTTAAAATTTTAAAAAGATGGATAATTTTGTGTTTTTGTTTGTATGGTTTGTATTCCTTGGGAGTATGGTTCCTTGTGGGCTTTAGCTGGAACTCCCTATAGAGGGCTGACCTGAGCCGGGCTTTGGAGATGAGGCCTTTTGGCGAAGCCAAGTCCATTTTGGGCCAAACCTTGCAATCGATGAGAATTATTGATTCAGTTCTCCACCTTAACGATACACTTCTCTTTCTTTTCTGAATCAATGCTTGCCAAATCATCAGTTAATTTGTGTGGCCAATTCCTTTTAGTTTCATTCTTGCGAACGTACCCTCTGGGTTGATGGAGCATTTTTGCCCATTGTGTCATTAACCCTTTGGGGGACTAGATTATACCATGCCCCAGGTACAGTGAAAGTGGTTTTTTGCTAAATGTTATGGCCTAAATGCCCGTGCTCGCCCAAGGAGGGAGTTTCCACAGGGCATAGAGGGGGAGGTAATAAGCGTTCATTGATTTTCTTATTTTACCATTTTTTTTGGTGTTAGTTTTGATCTCAATGTCTATTGCTCAGTTTTTATCTTCTGCTTGAAAAGCTTTCCTCACAAATACCTTATTTACCTTGATTTGAACATTTTGAAACATCCTGACTCTGCAATAGATGTGTGATTGCAAGAGGAATTGTGTTTTACCAAGGATTGCAAGAAGAACTATATAGTGAATTCCTAAAAACATCGATAAATCGACTTAACTAATTGATTATCTTGGTCATTTGCTGATTGATTGATTTTGTCTAGTTGATTTGAAACAATGAACATGGTGATGCAATAGAAGTTAAATATATAGAAAACTTATGCTACTAAGCTAAGCTATGCAAATCTCTATCTTTTATTTGAGTTTCATATGAATTAGTCCTCTATGGAGATCCTTGTTTTTGAATTTCTTGTTGTTTCTTCCTTTTTAGAAATTCTGTTTAATGTTTTGTGTGAGCATGATAGCTTTGAGTTTTGTAGAAGTTCCTTATCAATCAATTGATAAAAACAGTTCTACTGTTCTCTACAAACTTGTTGTTGGATTAACCTAAAACTATACGTGTTGCTCCATTATGGTTAATAGTGATTTCAAAACTTTTTATTGTGAAACTCATTGTATGCATTTGGGAAGTGATTTTTTTCCCTAATTTTATTGAGTATTTAATGAGCAGTCTTTTGTACTTTATTGTTGAGTCAGATTCGTTAACAAATTCCTATTTAATTATTTTTATAGGTCAATAATAGATTTTGCTAGTCAGAGTCTAGATCCAGAAAGAAGAGCTGCATGTTTTAGTCCTCGTCTTATGGAGGTATATGATATATATTTATTGGAGATGTTCTATTTCTTCTATTTATATTTTATTGCAGTTGACACCTTTTATAAATATTTCACCTGGTATCTATTATACATATGGTTTTGTTTTATTGCAAATAGCCAAAGTTTTCCATTAGTTACCATTAAATACTCATTTGCAAGATAAGCAATCTGTAAGACATTTGAGATTATATTTATAGTTTTAACACCCTTATCAACCCAATCTTCATCGTCAATTTTTTGGGTAAATTACAAATGTATCTAGCAAGTGTGATGCTTTAAGTAGGTTTCTCTTGTTTTCAAAAAGTGACAATTAAATCAAGTTTGGTAGGAATTGTTTCTATGTTCTTGTTGCCATATGAAATTGTTTTTCTCTTGTTTCAGTGAAACCTGAACCCTTACGAAATGAACTTACTGTCTAATTCTCTTGCCTTTTACCTCTCACCATATTTGGTCTGCAAACCTATTCTTTATTTTCTTTCGGGCTTTGATTCCATCGGTGCTAGTTCCATGAACTCTAATTGTTGTTGTGGCATTGAAAACTTTCTATTTAACCATGTGGTGGCTAGTCTTGAACTCAATCTTGCTATTGGCACTCTTGCCACCATTCAACTATCTGGGGAAGAACATGTGTAAAGGATCACCTTAATTCCATGAGTCGTTCTCCATTGTTCCAAAATTTTTTATCTGCATTTGTTTTCTTGTCCCCTTCTTTAAAGAACCAAACCACACCCTTCCACCTCCCACGCATCGTTGTTTCTTCTCGTTCGTCATCCATCTTACCTTCCCTGTTTTACAGTGGATGCAATCTTAACATGGTTCCTCTTTGGCAATAAGCTTATTCATCTCACATATGAAAATGTCATGAATTTCAAATGTTAATAGTTGTTTGCTAAGGTGTTGAAGCTGGCTGCAATGATGCTAGAGAAGTCACTGAACAAGAACAAGAAGCTGCATGGGGAATGGGGTATTAGGTTAGTTTAGTTTAGGCATATTACTAATAAAGTACTTCAAAAGAACAATCATTCTAAACATGCTCAATATATTTTACCACAATTAGTACTAATTTACAATTTTTGTGAACCCTACTATCCTAATAGCCTATTTGATACCTCAAGAGTCTTTCTTTCGGAAAGGATCAAACTTGAACTTATCCTGTTATTTATCCTATGCTTTTTTGTTAATTTAAGCTAGACCACCTATCAGAGTTGCATTGATCATGGGTTATTTGAGCTTATATTTAGTTCTTATCTCACACCTTCTATGTCCACTGCTTTTTCTGAAATGAGCAGTGCATTTTTACGTTGAAACCTTATCATTTGTTTCCTTTGATTTTATACTGAAATTGTTTGGAATATTTTGTGCAGCATTATTTGTTTAATTTGTCAAAGCTATGGGTTGTTTTCTTGCACTTTGGCTCAACGATAGGTGCTAGGAATTTTTGGTTGATTTCTTGTGATAAGGCTTTGCTGAAAACTGTATCTATTACCATTTCAACGTTTGCAGTCTATAATATGGTTTCTTGCTCGATGGGTTGAGACCTACTTGATGCCTGCTGATAGCTCCAAAGAATCTACTACTCCAAAAGATGAGGTTGTGAATTTGAATGGGTCACAATCTTCAAAAAGGATTCTACTTAATTTTGCTGGCGAGCATAAACAAGGAGATATGGTACTTGATATTGTTACTCGCATTTGCATTGCTGTATTAAATTCTTATCCTGGGGAAAATGAGCTACAGGTATGTGGTTGAACCAATTAAGGCATTTGAAAAATATTTCATTTTTTGTTATTCTGATGTTTTCCTATAGCAAAGCAACTGCAGTTAAATATGTTTCGGTAATTTATTATTTCAAAAATTGTTTTGGTGGTGAATAAGTATTTGCTATATACTAGAGACCAGCATAAGTTGCACTTGAGTTTGCCATTTTTACCTTTCCAAAACCTTTAGTGGCTATTTTGTCCCCTCATTTTTTTTTTCGTTTTCTTTATTACATTATCCTATATTGTTTGTCCTCTCATTTGGACTTTGACCTATGATATAAATGATTTAAGGGAACCTATTGTTGTCGCACCATAAAGTAACCTTAACTATACCTTTTCTAGCAGCACACAATCAGTAAGAAATACTATCAATGTTGTGACTGTTGTTTCTTCTATCTTATTCTGCTATTGTTAATATTAGAACTTGTTTTAGCTTTGAAAACTATGTACAGTGCAATGTACAGCACAATGCTTGAGTTGAAGTGAAATGTACAGAAAGAATACTGGTTCTTCATTGATTGTGCTTTCAATAGTTTCCTATATGTTCCTTATTTGGATAAGCACTGTGTAGGAGATTTTATCATGGAATTTTTTCATATTGATTCTTTTAATCCGAGTAAATAGGTTGAGTTGTGGATCTAGTGAAAGGCTTTGCATGTCACATTTTGTCCGGAAGAGGTTGTTTGTCAAATACTGTTTAATAGATACAGAGCAGATATGGTAACATAAATGCCTTATTTGACACTGTTGGTCTGTGTTGCCTTTTAAATGTGAGGTTAGAAACCGTAATTGCTTCCTTTTTTGAATTCCATAATTTTTGTTTTTGTTTTTCTTTTTTTTAATTAACCTGAATAACAATAGCCCGAATACAATTTTATAATGACATCTTCAATCAATACAACTTAGCTGAATTTAAATTGCACTTTTCTTGATACTTGTGCAATTATTTTCTTGCAGTTGTTGAATTCAAGTGTATAGAACATTTTCATTTGATTACACTTGTGTTTCTCCCCTCCCCCTTCCAAGCTTGAGACAAACTTGTAGCTGGGTGAACCATGACAATGTTTTCTTTAAATTTCCTTTAGGCACTCACATGCCAAAAGCTTCTTGTAGCACTCGTTCGGAGAAGAAATGTCTGCATTCGACTTTTAGCCATGGTGAGCTTATATAAAGTTTGTTAATCATATGCTGACTTATTATTCGTTGTCTTTTTTCCTGACATTAAAGGTATAATATGTAGAAGCTAAAGGTTGCTTGGTGCACCTAAACTCTTGCACAAATATGATCTGGGTAAGGGTTGGAATCATAGGGCATTTCAGATGTCACTTAACTCATATAAATACTCTATTTAACAAAAAAAGGAGATAGAAATAAGAAATATCATTAAACCATCAATTATCTGACTTCAATAGCAACACTGAGGGCATGATACATTTAATTTGGGTATTCTGAATTTCGAAAGAAAATTGCCTACATAGTTCTTGTAATTATGCAAATATATGTTATAGATATTTACATAATGAAGCCTTTTCTATATACCTGAAAATGATGGAACTACCTTATTTCCTGTCTCATTCTCCTTTTTCCTTCTTTTCTTGTGCCCCCTTCTGCTGAGCCTAACAGCAAATAATATAATCTCATTCAGTTATTAAAATTAATTTATTTTCTAAATGATTTTGTTGTTATTAACTCCTTTTTATTATTTACTAAATTTTTTCTTATTGCTATTATTTTCTATATCTTCTTATATTTAGTTTGTGTTTTCCAGAATTCATGGCAAGATCTGGCAAGAGCCTTTTCAAAGGAAAGGATTTTGCTTACCTTAGGCTCTCGCTTGCAAGTATGTTTTGCTGAAATGGTTAAATTATTTTCCTTATGGTTTAGTCATATGCACTAAATGTTTGTTTGATTAATATGTTTTTAGCGAGATCTAGCAAAAGTTTTTGTCTCTGCAGCTTCTAGCTTGAACGATCCACAGGCATCTAATCAGTTATGTGATTGTCAAGTTTGAATATCTTTTTTATGATTGAGGTTATATGTTTTATGACTAGGAGTTATTTGTCAATGTTCTCAGGTATGTAATGGATCTTATTGAATCGACTACTTTATACCTCATGGAAATTTCTGCCAGGAACGATCTCAATGATGTTGCTCAATTACCAGATACAATGTACATGGTAGGACTTTATCCTTGCCCGTGATTGTGGCTGTTTTATATCAACCAAGTAGACATGGCTAATTATTTCATTAGTAGCAATGACATTGGGGATGTCTACAGATTATTTGTTTGTTGGAAAGGCTGATAGGTATGGCTAAAGCAACTCAGCCTCGAACTCAAAAGGCCATATTTGAGGTGGGTGCCACTGTAATGAAATCTCTGATCACTCTTCTAAAAGCTTATAATAACCAGGTATTTCTTAATAAGGCTCCCTCATGATTTAAATTTTATATTTTTTGCTCTTCTTTTCTTAACTCACTTGGTGGCACTGCAAAACTTTTGTAAGTGCCTTTTAAGTGATGTAGCCATATGCAATGTTTTTTACGAAATGTTTTATAGCCTGCAGTTGTGTACCTTATAATAAGGTTTGTGGTTGATTTGGTTGATGGGCAAATCGCATACCTTGATGCAAAAGACACTTCTCTTTTGGTTACATTTTGCCTGCAGTTGCTTCAAATTTACTCCTCCCAAAATATCAGAAAAGTAAGCTCTATTATCTTTTGTTCTTTGGCTATCGGACAATTTAGAACCAAAATTTGTTTGCAATGAATTTATCAAACAAGAATCAAGATATCTGAGAAAATGAATTCCTCAATCTTTTATTTTGCAGAAATTAATTGCATTTATATGGCATGGTTGACAGCTACTAGTCTTATAAGTAAATAACAATGTTACCTAGGCCTATCTTTCGAATATCTAAATTTATCCAAATAATATTTTGTTAGGAATAATAAAAATTTTTGCACTCCATTCAAAGCGAAGCATAGATTGATCATTCCCAATTTTTTGATTATTTCTTTGAAGTTTGGCTAATATAGACCCTTTGTCTGGAGCCCATAACTTTTTTTTTGTTATACTTGACTTGTTAGGGCCATGTGACGGGATGTTGGACATTCAAATTTTTGCCAATCTCCTTCGATTATTTTGTGGTCTTCATTAGGACTTTATGTTTCTTTACCACTTCTGTCTAGTTTTGATCCCTTGATCACTATTAACATAGAGACCTTTTTAAGGCTAGATGCTCCTATTGGTTCCTTAAGCAGAAATTAATAGGAAATATCTATATAAATTTTTTTACATAAATCCCCATTTAGGATATCTCTTTGTTTATATCTAATTGTTGTAAAGACCAACTTAGGTGATTTGCCAACACTAGAACACTTCTAAACTTTTGAGCTTAAAAATCGATACAAATATGAGTTTGTTGTCTATGTCAGTGGTTTGCATATACTGCTATCCAAATATGAGTTTGAATAACAAAACTTCTCGTGTGATCATTGGCACTTCATTCTATGACACCAAAACTATAAAGGAACCAAGCAAGCTGGATGAACTTTTTTAACAGGAAAACTTTGGAAGCAAGTGCTGAGTGTATGGCCTTGTTTCTTTTCCAAAATTCATGGGAATTTCATATTCTCACATCACTTTGGTATCCTCTAATTGAGATGATTTATTAGGCTTATCATTAAAGTTACGATTCAATTTCAAATCTTCATAGGGCAAAACATTGGGTATTTCAACACTAAAGAATTTTATATTATGATTTCACAAGTTTATCTAGGATGTCTCATCGAGAATTAGCTCCCTCTATTTCGAAGCTTTCTATACTTTTTTTGTGGCATAATAGGCTTGATGTTATTGGTGATCGTAGGGAGAGAGATTGGAACGGAAGAGGATGATGATGAATTTGAAGAGTTTGGCAAGTTTTTGATTTTCAAGGTTTTTCTTCCTCTAATCTCTCACCCCAACTGGAGGTTTGGAAAAACAAAGCTGAGATTTAAGAAATGTAACATCCTTAAAGTCAAAGGCTGCTTGAGAACAAGATGATAACACTTTTTTCCCTTTTGGATAAGTGATATCTTATGAAGTTGCTTTGCAGTCTTGTTTTGAACAATGGCTATGAATGTGAGCAATGGTAGTACATCCAAAAGTTTTATGAGGCAAAGTGGAATTTGACTAAAAGAAGGAAATGTGTCAAGTAGTATAGAAATTGGGAAATTTGAATTGTAGGGCTAGATGGCAATTTTTTTTATTGAATTTGAATTTCTTAAGACTCTTTACCACAAAAACATTTTGGGACATGCATTGTAAACATTTTGCATCGTGTTTGAACATGAACTTTGTTAATAAATTTCTGATTAGGTGACTGCTTTTGTAAAATAGAATTAAGATATTCCTTATCATTAATGTTTCACAAGACTTGAACTGTAGTTGCAAGTTGATTTTTCAATATGAAGTTGAAGATTTGAAAGCGTTTGCTGTGTCGAATTTGTCACTATGTAAATATACCAAAGGCATTGTGATGTGGTCATCGATGTGACATGGTCATCGATGAAAGTGATGAGCTATCTCTTGCTTGATATGTTTTTAATACAAGATGTTTCTAATTGCTGGCTTTAAAGAGCAAAAAATGATGGGATTGTATTAGGTTTTTGGAGGATATGTATGACTATATGTTTATTCACTTGATGGTTTTCACAAGAAACTAAGCATAGACTTTATCTAAGAATAACATTGAAAACAAAAGTTTGAGATAATGAAAATTTGGGTGATATAAGCTACAATAACACAACCTTTTTTTTTCCATAATTGGATACAAAAATGGCTTTCCTTTGGCTATCAAGACTTTCCTTTGGATGATTGATTTGATCATTTACCAACTATCATTGGGGAGAAGGACCGACGTATTATTTTAACTAGTGAGTTACTAAAACATGGTTTATAATGGTAAACTTGAAGCCTTAACCAAGAAGGGTCGGAAGGCCTTTCCATGATAATCACCCATTTCCTCATCGTCCATGCAAGTTTGACATACAACAACACTCTTGGGAAGACCAATCTCATTTGGTTTGGTGTCATCTTCTCCACTTTGCACTTGTCATAATTTTCCATTGAGATCTCTTGTTATCTCAAAGGTGTTTCTTGATCACAATCAAGGAAGGCATGAAGCACAAAGAGGGAAAGTTGGGTCTGACGTGGAAAAGAAAGGTTTATTTGTGAAGATGTTTTGAAATCTACATCATGAGATCCTAGGTACCCCTCTAAATGTGTAAATTAGTCTTTGTTATTAAATGAAAGTGGTAGAGTAGTCACGCTTAATTTATTGGTTGATATTTGAACATGTTCGCTTGTCGCTTGTCAGAGATGCCTTTAATGAGCTTGAGAAATAACAAAGTATTCTTTGGATGCTAAATACACATCAACCCTCTACTAATAGAAGAAAAGACTTTTAATGCAGAGAAAAGGAGTATCATTAAAATAGAAGTTGAAAAACTTCTTCGATCATCTTCATTAATCTTGTTTATTGCATGAAGTAGTTAGCTAATATCATATTGGTGCAAAAGGTAATCAATAAATGGAAGATGTGCTTGACTTCACCCACTTAAACTCGATGTGTGTGAAGGATTCTTACCTACTTCAGAGGATTGTCAACACAGTGTACTTTATTTGCTTGGTATTGGTATCTTAGTTTCTTAGATGCTTTCTTCAATTGCCACCAAATCCTAATGCCTTATGCTAACATTGGGATGGCTGCCTTCATAAATAATGTTAATGTTTTGCTAGAAGTAATGCCACCTGGATTGTAAATTGCAAGTGCTAACTAAATTTAGAGAATGATAGGAAAAAGTCTTCAACAACTAAATTAGGAGAAACATGGAGATTTATGTCGATGTTTTCTTCATGGAGGGAAAGACAATGAAGGACCACATGAATGCTCTACGAGTCATTAGAGACATTTTCATGCAACCAAAAGCAGCTAATTATTGAAATGCACATTTTGACTTAGCATTGGGAAAGTTTCAAGGGATTCCTCATATCTTAGTGAAGATAATTGAGGACAATCCCAAGAAGGCGAGAGCAATCATTGATATGCTCTTTCCCATGAAAAAAGGGGAGGTTTTGAAAATATGGCTAAACCTATAATACTATTAGACTAGGGTAGTTCATACAAGGCATTGTGCGCCAAGTTGAGTGACAATGCAATAGGAAGGGGTTCTTGTACTTCACAAACAATCTATCATAGAAGTATAGTTGGTGACCTAGTTGACTGCACATTTTTTTCTCCCAAAACATAAGTAAATATAAAATTGTGGAGGTTCTTAATGGTTGAGAATAGGGGAAGAAGGTTTGACTTTGATCAGTCGTGGAGAGGCCTCCATTGATGCACTGGAGAATGGAGAAAAAGTCACTCTCAAACCAAATGCAAGGAAAATTTGGTATAAGGGAGATGACAAGAGAGATAGTTTTGAGAGGCATGTGCTTTGCTAGCCAAAGCGGCCTCACCCTCTCATTAAATGATGTCCCTAGCAATATCCTGAGTGATGATCCCAATGTTGGCTTGACCAAAAGAGGTGGAGTGTTGTTGTAGTTCACTTTGATCTAGCTAAGCAGGGGATGGAGCCACTGAGAATAGGGTTGGAGAGTCTTAAAAGCTCCTAGAGGTCTTGCTAACTTAAGCTCAGTTATGGACCACACTATTCCATTTCCATCATAAGTGATAGAGTAGTAGCATTAAGGATGGCATTAGTGTCAAAGCGATCCATAAAAACTTGCATCTCAAGCAGTGCAAAAGCTGATCAATAAACTTAAACATGTTCCAATTAGGTCAATTGACATAGACCGATCTCACCTGAGAATGTTGGAGCAAAGCATGATCATCAGACTCGGTTATGGGGCATGGGTAGGTGGACAACTGGCCAAGTCTCCACCCCCAAGCTAGGCAAGTGTCAAAAATGCCCATAGAAGAGCCTCCAAAAACAGGTTTGGACCCTCAGATATTTTTGAACCTTCTAAATTCAAGTGCCATGAACATCCAAGTTGGTTGCGAATGCATGGTGCAACATGACTTATCCTTTGGATGCAGGGCCTCATTTTGTTAAAGTTGAACCATATGGTGGCACAATCCCAAACCCTCTTACCCTATAAGATCCCTACCCCCAAGTTAGGAGGTGAATCCTTGTTTATGAAGGTTAGCTAGTGGGAGATAGGAAGCGGTTCAATCCAATTGTCATCCATTGTGGAATATCTCGCCCCATTGCTTACAAGGTAAGTACTGTAGCTAAGGACAAAATCACTAATAGAAGATAAAAGCCTCCAAAGAACGAAGGTCCATTGAACCTGAAAGGCAAGAGAAGATCCCCCATACTTGTCTTAGAGGCTTAGGGTCTAGAGATAATCATCATCAGCAAGAAACTGTCTAGCATATCAAGTTAGAAGACATGCTGTTAATTCCTCGAACAATGAATCCTCAACCTACTATTTGGGCTTGGCATGTAGGTCAGAATAGAGTTAGCTAGCACTACTCTACTAGCCAAGGGAAGAGCTTAACATCCCCACTTAGGATCTTGTTGAAGATAAATTATACATGGGGGTTGAGGTCCCCAGATGTAAGGCAGCTCATGCTAATTATTATACCTAGGTATTTACTAGATCGAGCCTTGCGCATCCTCAGCTTTCTAGCAATCGCCTTGTACTAATAAGGAGCCATGCCTATACTATAGAACATAAAAGACTTTTGGTTGGTCACCACCTGATCTGAAGCAAAGGCATAGATTTGGATAATGTGTTAAACCTTAGTCGAAAGATGGGAATGTTGTAGACAAATCGTAGGCATGCTACAATGGGTCAGAGGGGGCAAAACTCAATGCTCAACAGACTCTTCAATTATTACTCTATGGATAAGCAAGGACAAGTACTATAAGTAGAAGATAAAGAGGCAAGGAGAGAGTAGGTAACCTTAAAACCACAAGATGCAGATATCCATGGTAACTACTTGCCATTGAATAACATCGCATATCTTGGTTCATGATGGAGGTTTGGACCCAATAACACCAGATTACAGGCAAGCCTAAGAGCCAAAGCATAAATAACATGAAATCCTAACATACTCGATCATAGGTCTACTCCATTTCCACCTTTATTGCATCATACCCTTAGAGGAAAAAGAGAAGAGATTATGCATAATCTCTTGTGCCATGAAGCAATTGTTAGTAATAGATCAACTCCAAACAAAGCCTCTTATAAGATATAAAAGAATGTCCTACATATGTTTAACCAAAATCTTGGTCACCACATTGTAGATTGAATTGGAAAAGCTAATCAGCAAAAACTTGTTGAGCTTGGTAGCCCCCCTTGACTTTTGGAGGTAAGAACCACCAATTTATAGCTCCACTTATGTAAGATCTAGCAAGATGAGAAGACTTGGCGCACAACCTTAATAATATCCAACTAAGTGATATCTCAATGAGCTCTGAGGAAAGATATGGTGATACCATCAACACTAAGGTCCCAATTGGGGCCCAAAGAAAGGATTGCCCAATAGATATTAGAATTGGTAATGGGGCTTGCTAGCAATGCAACTTATTGTGCAAACAAAACGGCTCTCAAGGACAAAAGGACTAGAGAGGCAAGGAGGATCTTTGGGCTCCACTTAGATCTGAAGAAATCAAGCATAATGGGAGCCGGGGGAAGAAATAGAGTTAGATGGGTTCATCAAGTTGTGGAGCAAGGAGTTGCTCTTATGCTTGGTAGCCATCTTGTCAAAGAATCCATGTTCTTGTTCTCAAGCTCTATCAACCTAACTTTGGCTCACTGCCACCACCAAAATGTCAACATGAGACAAATGATTATGGTAATCAGAGAGGAGGTCCAAGAGGAGCTTGTGGTCACTAGAGTCAAGTACACCAAGATGGGACTTCTTGAACTATAAATTAGTAATAGACTACTCAAGCTATTAGTGAGAGGTAGCCATGTCGTCATACCGAGACTTACCCTAACAATGGAGAGCACGAAGAGTCCTGGTAAACTTAGTTGACAAACAAGAAGATTGTGGTCCCCTTATGGTCATCTCCAATATGTGTCAAATGCTGTAGTCATTCTAAGGAAGAATTGAAGCCATCATAATTGAGGAAACATTAGTTTAGACATTAAAAAATGTGGCCACACATAGGCTTATTACCACCAAATGTAAGGGGGCCCAAAAAACCAAAGATCATGTAGATCACTACCATTGATGAAGTTAATAAACTCTTTTGACTAGTGATCAAATTAAAAAGTCTTGCCTCCCTTCTTTTCATCTTGAGAAATGACGACATTGAAATCCCCAACAACCAACATCAGCACACAAACCCCAAAATGCTGAGAAATAAGATCCCAAATAGCATGATGATCAATGTTGTCCTTGTTGTCATAGATAGAGCAGAAAAACCAAGGGCTAGAAGTAGTAGAGACTTGCAATATCATAACTTGTTTGAAGTGGTGAATAAAGTGGGAACTCGAGAACTTTTTTCAAAGGATAATGATATTACTCGAGAGCCCCTCAGATAGCTCTAAGAAGAGTTCCTATGAGGGGTCCCAACAATATGTTAACTTTATGGCAAGAGAATGACTCCAATCGAGTCTCAACTAGTGCCACAAAGAATGGATTGTGGTGATTGACCTCCTCACAATTTTTATTCTTTAATGTGCTCTCGTGAGCCCCTCGAATGTTCCAACATATTGCACAGGTGATGGATGGGCCAAAGGTCAGGAGGGCCCTCTCTTTCGGCTCAATGTGCCATTGTGCACTTAAGATTCGCCGTGGCCCCCAGAGGTGCCAGACACTATTTCATTAGATGGTAGAAACCCCCTCTTATTTGTGAGGAATTCCAAGGCCCTTGGTTGCATCTCAACCACCAAACTGCCATGGCAAGAAGTCTAAGATTCTTGGGATGGATGGTTCTGGAAGTTGCACAGAACGAATGGTTCAGGGTCAAGAGTAAGCTCAAACGCAAAATGTTATAGGACAGGGCAAGGCTGCATAACACTAACAGCAGCCAGGGAAGGAAGTGGCAATGCTCCTGGTCCAGGGGCAGTAGTGCAAAGAGACGAGGGGGAGGACCAACCAGTTGGCATAGCAGAAGTTGGAGCACATGGAGAAGCAGTGCACACATGAGCAACAAGAAGAGAAGACCCAACCTTTCAAGGGAGCCCGATAGACGGTTGTTGCTATTTGCATTGTCGATGGGGGGCAACAATCATCCAAGGGCCAAGCCTATGCATCTCTTACTCCTCAGCAGACTCAATAAAGAGAGGATCTACAGGAGAGTTATGCTCATAAGACAAGTCCATGCAATGGAAGCAAGGGAGCCGATTGTGATTTAGCCTTGCATGCACTAGTTTTGTGGCCCACCCATCTACAATAGAAGCAAACGATGGAGAATCCTTCAAATTTGAATGTTTAGTTAAACAAGATAGACCCATGACCTATCAAACCTAGTACAACAAGAAGGGGTTTAGAAAGATCTATCCAATCACAAACCCAAGCGATGGCAACTTACTCTCCCTCCGCAGTGGAGGAGTACAAGCACATCGGAGTAAGTGACGTAAGCAAGTAGAACAAGGTTCTCTTAGTCCCAATAGACAATGGGGAGGCCCGACATGCAAACCCAAGTTAGCAAGGACGTGATAGTTGAAGTACACAACTTGAAGTTAGTAAACCACACATCTAAACCAAGGGCATTGTTAGCAATAGACAATGGCCCTCCATGCCACACCAAATTGCAATCCATAGAACTATTGAAGTGGAGGAAACAATTGAACCAAAGATCAATAACTTGGAAGACATCCATGTGACTAGAATATTCAACGAAACCATGAAGCCAATGCTCTAGAGTTTGACTTGTTGTAAGGCAAATTCCAAGATGCAACCTTGAAGCAAACTTGAAAAAAGTCAGATAGCCAAATGACACATTAACAAACATCACAATCTATGTCACTTCTCTCAATGGAGCTTGTCCTCTCAAAGTGTATGGCATTGCGTTTGCATGAAGCTTTTAGGAAACTTGCTTCCAATTTGAAAGTGCCCTACCTAAACAATGGAGGTTGATCCAATTGCTTACATTTGCAAACCAAGGATGCTGAAGAGTTATTAGAACTTGCATTAGAAATGACTTGATAATGTATTATTAGTAATGTAATCAATCTTTTGATTTACATTGCTACAATTGCTCTTAGAAAGAAAATGTTTTAACTCTATGAACTTCATTTCCACTTCATACCATTCTCAAGGCCAGGCTACTTGGTCTAGCAGTTAGCCATATGGGCATCGCCTCTTCTACCCTTTAGGATGGTCAAGAGACCCAACATTGGTGGGTTTAACTTTCTTTGTGTCCAGAGCCATGGCATTACATGAAGGAAAAGCTCATAAAACGTCCACTCTTTATCTAGCTCACAAATATGAAAGGAGGACCTCTTAAAAGCCTTGGTTAACAATCTAGGGATCAAAACTCATGCCAGATTGGATACTTCCAAAAACCATGTTCATCCAGGAGATGTTGTGGTGGGTTTTGCAACCCAATGTCTTGACACATCTTGAACACTTCTCAAGATATGGGTTGACTTAGATGAAACCCCAACCGAACTTGGCACTAAAACGATGGCCTTTTCATGTACCTCATTTGTTTGGATAACTTAGGTAAAGTCTTAATTGCTCTAGGTATTTAAGGACATGATTAGGCATAACTGATACTTGTCAAATTTAGCTCAACTTTGAATCCCTTATGCAAGATTCCCCAGTGTACAAACTATCATGGACACTTAGGAAGGCATAAAGGATCTTGAGAAGATTTGTACTTTGTTTTTAAGTGTACTTTGTACTTTGCTTTTAGCTTCTCAGCCTCCAACTTTAGCTTGAGATTTGTTAGGTAGGGGTGTACCTTCTACTCACATTGAAGATAAACCCCTAGATCATAGAATTGAGATGAATCAGATAGATGCCAATTGCCTCTTGTATTATGAAGCCATCTCCAAAGTAACTCATGCCCTTGTCACCAAGAAAATTGAAAGCGAAAATAATTCATAAAGTCTAATTATCTTGAGACCTCCATTTGAGCTATGGAGGAATCTATACGTAATAAATCTTCATCCATCTATGCTTATTTCTCTTTTGTAGCTCAAGGTGTCATTGTGAAACTCTTCTTTATGACGCCTCCTTTTTCTCCATGGCACTTTTGGTGCTTCTTCCCCAACTCTCTTTGGGTTGAGAATTGAGGGTATCAGAACATCTTGCTCAATTCTCTCTTCCATATTTGTAGAACCAATGATAAAAGTTGATGTTTCAATCCTACTTGGATTGGCTTTTTCAACTTCCTCCAAAGCACTAGGAATGACTTCATCGACTTCTTTTGTCGCTTTAGTAGCATATTCACAAGAACTCTCCATGGGAACTGCAAGTCTCGCCTTCCTCTTTGTTCCCCCCTATAGAGTTATTTAATGAGTTAGATAGAGGTTGTAGAAAGGTTTTGTTTCTTCATATAGGAAAACATTGGGCAAGGGCTCTATTTCCTCATCCATTTGTTGGTTAGTGCTTTCCACTTCTTGGGCAACATTCTTAAAGGAATTCAATGCCTCAACAAAGTAACCATCATTATCCTTTAAGCAAAGTCTCTTCTTAGATTACATAATTCTTAACCATGAAGAGTTATCCTTTCAAAATTCTTCTTCAATCACTCCTTAGCAATATTCTTCAAGAAGTTCAAATATCTTAACAAAATGACTGTCATCTTCCATGAAGCTAAGTCTCTTCTTAGCATAGCATAATGTCTATCTAGGGACATGTATAGATTTATCCACCTGAAAATCTTCTCCAATCATTTTTGCTCCATGACTAATAATTCTAAGGACTCCATGCAAACCTCCTCAACATTGATAGGGCCCTACAACCTTTGAAAAGACTATGCACAACTATCCCCTTATTTCTTAGAAAAAAAATAAAGTTAAAAAGCTTTTTTGTAAAATGGAATTGGAGGAACATTGCCCTTGGGTAGAGGTAGGATTCCTTTAGCATGTAGAGCTATTAGAACTTGCCCAAATAAATATTGTTCTTACAAATCTGCATGATTCACAAATCATAAAATTGTGGTATCTGTTTTGTGGTTGAGCTATGCTGGCATCAAGTTAAAGAAATTCAAACTTAGTAAAAATTATCTTAAATAGTCATATACGAATTAAGAAGAAGAAATCCTAGAATTAACACAATCAGCTCATTGAACTTTGTGTTGGAAATCTTTGGCCACAAGTGCGACTATCTTCTCGCGAGTTAAACCCACTTGGATCCATCATAATTTCTTCACTATTCAGGATGCAGCCATGAAATTTTGCTGCATTATAAGAATCTTTATAGCATGCCCATCATGGATACAAAGGGAGAAAGAGCTCAAAAATAAGGAAGGTTGTTCAAGTAATCAAAAGTGGGGGCAAAGTGAAAAATTCTGTTGGCCACTCTGTTTTATAAGGCTCAATGACAATGATCTAGTGGAAATTGAAAGGTTTTAAATTCATCCTGAACATTCCTTGACTACCAGATTTTTTATCAAGACTTTCATTTACTCTTTTGCTTGAGATGTTGCATTAATAGCCATGAACAATATCGATGCACTTACCACCCTTGAAGAATTGAAGTGCCTCCCCCTCTGTATGCTTGCTTCGCTTACCCTCTTCTCTCAAATTTCTTATAATTCTTCTCATTGGCCTTTGTGCTATGAGAAGCTTTCATTCTTTCAACATGAAGCAGGTTTTAAGCAAGTCGAAAGTGCCAACTTTATGTCAAGCCTATTGTTAGTGCAAAAAAAAAAGCAGATAGAATAGGAAAAGAAAAATAGCTACAGAGATCCATCATTGTAGCATACTTATCACATGTTTAAGACATTTTTATTGTGTATTCAAACTCCGCCAAAAAACAATGCAAAGACATCAAGGATGAGACAAGAAAGGGGATCCATGGTTGTAGTTAACTTCTAACCAGCATACTTAGTTTCCTTTGTGAGCTTATCAATGGTTTTGATTATGCATGCCTACTATTCTTGGATTTGATCCATATGGAGTTGTGATATATACTTGCACACAATGGGGTTAGCAAAAGATACAAACGTATCTTCTTTAGAAGCTTGTTGACGATCACATCCACTAAGGTGTCCTGCTGCTGCCTAATATATAAGGTTTTTATGAAGGCTAGAGTGGTGCATTGTCTTCACCACCTTTATTGAATCTACCGTAACCTTTGCTTAGTGAGTTTCCCCCATGCTTTGGCTTTATCCATGATAGAATTAACTAAATACTCTATCTCCATCTTAAACACATTATTGGTTCTCTTGCAAGTTGTTTGACAATGTCTAGTTCGTAGCCTCAATTCTTTAATTTCAATGCTTCAAGGCCAGAGCTTCTACCTCCAGTCTTTCATATATCTTTGCCAACTTCCCAATTTGATCAACAATCCTCAAACACTCACTAGAGAGAATATGGTAGAATTTCCTCTTAATTTGTTTTGGTAATTACTATCTCCTTGGATAGAATGGTTTCTTATTCTGACCAAGTAAGCTCAAACTTTTATGGATGTCATTACCAAATTCTAAATTGAAGTTCAGGGAACTTAACGTGTTTTATGGCTTCCTTTAGAAGATGATATGCAGACTTTAACCAATTCTCACTAAGCTGTACCTTACCCACAACAACACAGAAGAGGCTATCATCTTAGATAGATGCTTGTGACTCAACTATTTGACCTTAGACTCAATAGAAGAATGAAGTATAAGCACCTTCCTCTTCTAGGGCAATGTGGTTGAGGACCACTAAGTTGCATTCAAAGCTAAGAAATGGTAGCAGAGGAGCTGCCTTGGTGGATGAATCTTCATTTTTAGCTTTAATCTTTATCCTTTCCTATGCAGTGGCAAGCCTCATTTGTTCTTTAAAGAGATAATAAGTAAAAAAAAGAAGATAAAGGAAAACTTGAGCCCTAGGAAATGATTTAAGAAGCAAGAATGGGTCTTTATGAAGGAAATTTGTAACCCATAATGCTAACGATCTTGCACATAGACCTTGGTTGTTATGCAATTAGTAGGAGTCCTAGAAATTTTAAATTATTGCTCCATATCAATAGGATTGACGATCATATTTTGATGCCCTTTATAACCTACATCAATGAGTGATTGATCTATCTAGGGAAGAGTGGTAACTCAAATCAACACATTGTTACTATCGGATTTATTATGTGGTACCAGCTTAAACTAGACCTAGTAGACATAAGAGCTTTCGTGTTGATCAATAAGAGATTCACCAATGCATTCCATAATTCTACAGTTCTAGCCATGTTGTCGACATAAAAATTGCCTACTAGTAGCCAAGTCTTGACTAAAGTTAAAGGAAGTTGTTGCCATTCTATTACCAATAAAATAAAAAAGGTCAAATTCAAAGGAAACCACATGCATACTCCTTTTATTAATAGAATCCTTCTCCTCCAATTGGAAATCTTATTTATATTCCTGATTTTACTGGTGAAAGTTTTTGGCTATTGTTTTTCAATTTCTTTTCAATATAGAAACCCATATATGCATAGTTTTCTCCTTATCTCTCTATCTCTATCTATTATGTAGCTCTCAAAAAAAGATCATCAGCTTCATATATTGAGATATCAATATATGGCTTCAGTCAATAACAATCAAGTAGACAGATAGAAGAGAGTTTAAAATGGTAGTCGAGCACACATTGATTAGAAGCATTGTAATTGGTGTGCACAATGGCCTTAAGCTCCTTTGATTTGACCCTTACCCATTCAATTTGGCTAGGAAATATGACATTCAAGGTTTATGCTCAAACGTTTGTACCTACTATTCACATCACTTGGATCATTTACCATGTAATAATGTATGTTGGCGTGATGAGGTGGGCGGCTAAGCTTTAAAGAAGTGCTTTAGATCCCTTGATCCTAAAATCTTAGTGCTTTTTGGTCACTCCATCTTTGTCTCCCATTAAAATTCTTCCATCTTATTTTTACTTATTTCCTCATTTCATGATTTCTTATTTTCTTTTGTCGATACCTATTAGCAATGTTCTCTCTCAATTGCTAGTAACTCTTTCTTCTATTTTATCCATTTGTTGATGTGTGGGTCAATACTTTTTAGAGACTTGTTAGGTATGGGATGCATGTTTTTAGGCAAGGATTTACTTTGCATTTTTGAAGCTTAGAGAATTCTAGGAAAGTAAAGAAAAACAAAGAAAGAAAGAACACAAGATTTTATATAAACATCCCTATGAACAAGGAAAAATACTAATGACTAGTAGCAAGAAGTTTCCACGTGCTCTTTTAAGTATATAGCAAATCTCTAATACTTGTTCAATAGAAAAAGTAGTGAGAGGGAATGCAAAGGAGCTGAAGGTATCTGAGAAAGGAGAAAAGAGAGAAATGTATCGATCACAAGGGATTGGAGACTTGCATAAGGTTGCTTGAGGACGAGAATTGCCCTTGTGCTTCAATTGGGAGGCTCAGGATGTGATGATCTAACTAAGGATTATGCAATACTATGTATAACTAAGCATCCTTGTTGGGATGTTTCTAATTCTCTTGGTGAGCGAGTTCTTTATAATCTTAGATAAGTATTAAGATAAATGAACCCTGTGTTAAGGATGATACCAAAACTTGCAAGGATGCCTAAGTCACTTTGCTTGAGTTTGGAGTGGTTGGGGATATCGGAGTATGTAGTTCATTTGATGTGCTAAGCAAATGGTTGTGTAGCAACTATCCAAGAAATTTTGGAGGCATAGGTGATATCTCTTTGCATTCGAACTAGTGGAAAGCTTTAGTGTAACAATTGAGTTAAGGATGGTACTTACCTGTCATGTTAATCTGACTAACTTGGAGTTAACTTGATGCCTAATATGTAGTGAGAAGCATATTAAACACCAACTTAAAAATCAATGCAATAGTCTAGGTTATACTAAAATGGCATCATGACCAATATTTTTCTTTTTTCTTTGATATTATGATCAGTTTGTTGGTTGCATAAGGACATGAAGTTTACTAAATTTCACCCACATGTATGATTTTCTAGGATATTGTTCTATTTTACATATACAAGTGCATGAGAAGTTTTTTTAATTCTATTATTTTAATTCTTGTTTTCTATTTTGCTTGAAAAGATGTCATTGTCTCATTCATCTGGTCTCCATTGTGCGGCCCAAGATGAGAAGTACAAGGATTTACGTGCTTTGCTTCAACTCCTAACAAATCTTTGCTCAAAAGAGTTGGTATGTGGTAATTCATATCATCATGAGTTGGCTCTAAAATATTAATTACTGAGGATTCATTTTGGCATCCTTTTTCATAGATAGACTTTTCTCCAGATGAAGATGGTAGCCCAGGTATTCCCGAGGTAAGTTTTAAAGTTTTCACAGCAAATACAATTGGGTTTTTCTCATGAATGTATTGTCTAGGTCATATTTTTTGGTTTGCACATCGTCAGTGCTATGATATCTCTTGAACTCCTACAATATCCTAAGCTCAGCCATTGTGTAAGATCAAATCCACAATGTTTTTTTTATTTTGATCTATAGTGTTTACTGGTTTTGGAGCGAGTAGTTTGGTGGAAAAATTTATTTCATTAGTCTTCAATTGGCAGTATTTTAGACTTCTATCACACATGTTGGAAGTCTATCCAGAGATTTTTTCTCAATTGAAAAAAGATGCTTTTGTGCAAGTAGTTGCAGCTCTTGACGTTGGTATCGAACACCAGGTATGTATAGTTTCTTCTAAATGCTATATTATAACTCATTAGGCACCATGAAGTTATGGCATGAAGTTGGATGATATATTAGGTGGGAAGCAAAGTTTTTACCATTGTTCAATGATGCACTATTTTTAAGCTTTGTAAATCAATTTTGATATAGGATAGATCACTCGCCAAGTTAATGATTTTGATATTCCAACCAAACTAACATGATCCAAATTTTTGCATTGGCATGTCATGACAAATGCTAGCATTGTTGTGTGTTTGGCTGTTACACCAATCGAGACATTGCAAAATGATTCAAGCCCTTGATCTCTTGCATGGGATACAAGGCCACTGAAGCATTTTGTCTGTTGTTCGATCGAGACATTTTAAAATGACTGAATCTAACCATACTTTTTGAAAACCATGATGATGAACTTAGTGCTTGAAAGCAATGCTTTTATGTTAGTTTTTTCATAGGGTTATTGGGATCTATTGGTGAAATGCATGACATTTCAAGATGATTCACTCATATTTGTTATCTGTATTGTCATAGGGTTATTGGGATGTATTGGTAAAATGCATAACATTTCCATATGATTTACTCATATTTTTAGAAAATGTATCAGAGTAATGTATATTTTAGAATGAAGAACAAAGAAATTTAAAAAAGTAAATTGAACTGTAGTACAGATTCATAAGTTGCCTTATGATGAAAATATCTGAACAAAAATAACTGCAAATCTGTTTGGCCAAATGCACTTGGAGTTTGTCAAGATTCAACATAATGATGCTGTTCCTTCTTTTTGGAAGGATCCAATCTTCATGTAATTGTGGTGTTTAGTTCTTTAAATTTGTGTTGGACAGCATCTCGTAGAACCCCAATCCTGAATGAAGTCATGTAAACTTCATAAAATACCCCGGGCACTATAAAATTTGATATTTTTGTCCACTTTTATCACACAGTTTGAAGTCCCAAGGGTAGGTAGATTATTTTTGTATATTTTATAACAAAGAGTCGACGATGTAAGAATGGTCGTAAATGATCATATGTTCATCTCAGGTAGAAAACAGTCATGCAATGCACTTTGAAAATTTAGTAAATTCCTTAAAATCTAAATAACATTTAATTGTGTTTTATGTTGTTCTTTTTAGTTATTTTTAGAGCAATCATGTAATTGGAAACTAAGGGCATTGACTTCATATTTAAGTAGAAATGTTATTTTCACTAGCTTGGTTCAGTGCCTAAAAGAAGATGCTCTAGCCATCTTTTTTCCTCTGATTTTCTTCTCATTCAAGTGTGCCTGCCATCCCAAACAACTTGAAAAGAGTAAGTTTATTTGTTGTAAATTGAAAGATTTTTTTCTTCTCATTCTGCCTGTTCATGCTTGTATCTTGACCAGAATTTTGTATCAGCTACCCTTAACAATTCTTCAAGCATAAAAAAATATACGTTTGTTTATTATACAATGGATGTCTTGTTTCCTGGTATCAGGATGTTGACACGGTCGATATGTGTTTGCGAGCAATTAATGCCCTTGCTTCTTATCATTTTCGAGAGCAAGCTGTTGGCAGAGGAGGATTACCAACACATATGGTAGATTCCAGTTGTCCAGATGGGAGGATACAAGAAAATATCTGCAGTCATTTCTTAAGGTTGTTGGTGCAATTAGTTCTGTATGAAGACTTCAGGTGATTAACTTCAGCAGAGTTTTTCTTTCAATGTCAATTTCTTACCTCAATCAGCTCAAGACTTGTAACCTCTTTTCTTATTGGCTGCATCCGTCTTCCCCAACAAACTCTTACAACTTTCATATAAAAGATGCATTTACATTACATTCATTTAAAAAAACATTTTAAGAAAGTAAAGGTTTGGTAGACAGGGCTATTGCATAACGTGTCATTTGCTTTTTGAATTGTTGTTTGTGGTGCCAACATGTGTCTTTGTAACAGTAAGGCAACAATCATTTTTTTTCATTTTTACTGAATTTTGATAGGAGACATGCTTTATGGTTCAAATTCATGCTATTGCATTGAAACCTAGGAACTCTAGAACATTGTTTCTAAATCAGATTCGCATTCCATCCTACTCATTCTTATTTTGATTCTCTCAATATCGATCTTTTCTCCATATCTATCTCTTCTCATAGTGTTTAATTGTTTTAATGTCATATCATTCCTTTATTTTGTTTTAATATGTCATTACTTTGGGGTTTATTCATAATTTGGCCAACTCAGTGCAATATTTTTAACCTTTTCTTATCAACTTTTAAAAGTTGTGTAACTAGAATAAGGATGAACCAACTTTTTTACATTATTTCATCCAACCTATTTGATAGATAAGCTTGATTGAAAGGTTGTATTGTTAGTGGTTTGGTTAGTAATGATATGTTTAGAGTTGAGGGAGGAATGGTGGTAGATAATCAAGAGATAGTGTGGTTAATTGGTAGTTACATGAAGGGGAAAAGAAGTTCATCAACTAGGAAACAAAAGATACATTGGTCAAGCCCTTGCATTCTATAATTTGTTGATCAGGCATGTTTGAATTTGTTCAAACTTGTGGTATTATATTTTTTTATGTGAATAATGCGTGATATATTGCAAGTACTTTATCTTCACATTTTATGATGTTTAAGAGGAGTATATCCTTATTAAGAAATTGAAGGGATAGGATGAAAGAGATAATGAGTTTAGGAAGGGATTGGGACTAGGGGCAAATGATCAATAACTCTACTCTGAATCTTTTTAGTAGGCTAACGTTGTGAGTACAACAAGGATTACAGAGTGCTAATTTTCAATAGAATAAAAGAATTGACAAGATGAAGTTTGGGAGAAAATCTATTTTAAATTTAAGACTTTTATTTGATCTTTGCAAAAGCTCTCAATGGTTATAATAGAAAGCTGAGATTGTGCGTATAGTTTTGCATGTTATCTTCTTTACCCTTTTGGGTGCCTTCTATGTTATTTGACTCAAAGTGATTCTAATGCAACCCAACCACCATATCTTTCTTCAAGAAACCATTAAGATCTTATCCTTGAGTAGAAAGTAGAAAAGCTTTTGTCAACCTTCTCCAAATCTTCCTAATCTCAACTTAAAATATCTTCTAAACACTTCCCCAACCATCCTAGATCTAAACAACATAAGTTGCTCTTTAAATTTGTTTTTTCGTTTAACAAGAGGTCAATGTCCATGAGAGAATGGATTAGATGTTTTGTCATAGAATCATATGGTTTGGATGGATAGCCAAGAAAATGATCTTTGGATCAAGGGTCTTCATTCTTCAAAATTAAGTAGAGGGAGCTGAATCTTCACTTGTTCTTTGTTGATTCCATTGGCTATTGATGGATTTATCATTTCTTCTTATTTAAAATGATGTCATTGTAGCGTGCCTTGTAGTTTTGATCTTTATACCCAAGATGTTCTTGGTGTGATTTTTTTATCCAAACTCATGGCCATCCATCGACAACATCTTGTGTAGTTCCCTACTGGAATTCCATGCATGATTATACATCTAGCTGTAGGCATTGTATTTATCTTTTTGAGGACTCGAAATGAACTATATCGAAACAATTTGAGCTTCTTTCACCTTTTGAGCTCTAATTCTTTATATGGAACATACAAGATATTATGTGTCAAATTGATATTCCATGCGATGCTCATTTTTCCTTAGTTGTAGTTGTTCTTGAACATCTCTAGCCACTTGTTATTGTTATAGCTTATTCTTCATATGTTGTTTAGGAATTTTTATGCTCTTTGTTGTGCTAATCCCTCCAACATCTATAGACACGTTGATTTGGAACTTTAGATCAAACGAACTTAAAATGAACCTAAAGCAAACATTTGAAAGGACGTCAATTTGTAGAATAGTGAATCACCTTTAAATATGATCAGCCACATTTAATGCATGATAATTTTGAATTTATCTTGTGTAATTTCCATCTTCAAGAAGGCAAGTTGCCACCCATAATAGAGTAGCCCTTCTTGTAAGTGAATCTTAGCATATGTGCTATGTTACCTTAATAATTGTGATCCTTGTCATTTCTTAATACATTCTTTAAGCTCCTTCAATTGGGCATCACCACAATTAAGCATAATTTATTCATTAGGGGTCTCAAGAGCATGTTAGTCTATTTGTTCTAGGCATCTTCGTTGTACTTGATGATGATGTTGAATCCGCACAAGTTATTCATACTCATCACTTGTCAATCTTGGTGCAATTTCATTTGGGTTTAGAAGTGTTTGAGTAGTTGATGATGAGAACTTACGATGATCACTTCCTTGGCATGTATAGCTACCAATGTTTTATAGCTTGGTGTAATTCTAGGAGCACCTTGTCAAGGTAGTTTCATTAAGTTTTCTTTTGTTTCTTGGAGTATAAGCTAAGGGCTATCCTCTTTGCATTAGCATTAATCTGCTAACATGATCTAATGCAATTTAATTCAAGTTCTAATGGATTTCATAAGTTGGGCAAAGCCAACTTAAGTTTCTCGCATTTTCTTCTTCAATAAAAGAAGGGTAGCTACTTGATCAGTGTCCCACTTGAACTAATAGTTTGCTCTGGTGAGTGCATGCAACGGTGTGAAGTCACTAGAAAAGTCGTTGATGAATTTATTGAGGTACTTGTTTTCTCCTATGAAACTCCTTACCTTAATAATAGGCTTTGGTCTTGGTCTCTCTCTTACAGTTTTCATCTCAGTCATGTTGATATTGATGTGTACACCATCGACCTAAACGTCACCTACTTGTTGTTAGGTTGACCTTATAATTTTGCTACCCATATCACATGAATCAAAGTACATTACCCTAGCAAGCATTAAATAGTTGTTTTACTTGGTCACTCTCCCAAAACTTCCACTTTGTTTGTGTTGATCTTAATTTCTTTATTATCGAACTTGAACCTAACATACTCCTTATTAGGAATGACCAAGTCATCTAGTTGCTCAAATCACATAGGTAGAAATATATTGCTCTAGCAAACACTAACTAGTCCTTTTACTTGTTGAATAGCTATCCAATATACGATTTATGTTCTTACATCTCTATTCATTATGAGCTTCATACCATCCTTTGTTAGTTCCTTGGGGTACCATTAAGTGTTTTAAGTGTCTCTCCCACAAGAGGCAATGAACATCACTTGGTTAATACTGAGAGGTACAACTTTGTATAGTACCTAATTGACATATTGTTCAATGATTACAAATTTGATCTTATATAGTTGCTCAATTTAAGTTTTTACAACTTTCTAGGTTCATCATAAAGAGTAAAGATAAACATGTAAGGTTGTCGATAGTCCAAGTCATTGCACGAGATTTGTTACATTCTTTAGGCCTTTTGTGTTAATGATTACCTAATTAGGGACTAACCTGGCCAAGCTAGGAATAAGAAGTTAGCTCAACAAGTCTTAGTAGGTCTTGGGACTTATCATGGAGGTCTCAAGAGGAATAGAGTATCTCTTTTTAAGAGTTGTGAGTTCTCAAGAATAAGCTATTTATACTGATTGATGTTTGGGGAAGGAGAAATGTTTAGGTATCCACAAAGGGAAAAAAGTCTTGAGAACTTTAATTAGGCCTTGTGGACAACACAAGGAGACATCTCTTAGAGTTTAAAGATGGTGAACCAAGGAAGGCTCAAGTATGCCCAACATAGGCACCTCGAGAGCAATGTATCAAGCCTAAAGCATTGCTCTTGAATGTGATTTGCACACAAGAAAGAAAATTTATGGCCCTATGAATAGGGAAAAGAGAACATCTAGGAAAGGAGGAGAATATTCCTTTGAAGATATTTGGAAGCAATTGATAGAGCAAGATTATTGAAGTGGAGACAATCACTTTTCTAAAGATCCCATTAGTTATTAGAATCCTTGACTTCTAGGCAAATAATTGGTGATTAAGCAATTCTTTTGTTTTATCTATTTATATATTTATCTAGTAGGATTGTTCTTTAAAACTTACTAGGAGTGAATCGTTTAGAGTGGATGGGATTTACGAGAATTCGTCTCATTCATTTGGGTTTTGAGACTATAATAGACAAGTAAAAGTTTACATCTTTCTCTCTCTCTCTCTCTCTCTCTCACTCCCCCTCCCTCTCTTTCTTGTGTCTATTCTCATTGCCCTGTTCTCTTGCGTTTCGGAGAACAAGATCCTACAATAAATCGCCTCTCCCAAATGCAAAGTTAGTACAGGTTAAAATAAATCATGACCATTATGATCCCTTGCTTCACTTAGATTTGGAGATTGAATACTTCTATTTGGATTTCTTAACCTCAATATATCTCGGGTCTTTCTCCTTTGACTTAGATTGAGATTTGGGTTGGCTTGTTGCAATTACTTGAGAACCTATCCATGCATTGCTATAGTTAAAGTCCACTTCCTTTTGTCACAATTCTTATTGAACTTTTAAGGTACAATATAATGTGCAATGTTCAGCACTTATCCTACCCGTGATCATTGATTTTGTAGTGTCCACAATATTCATAGTATGATGTCGATGTATTCTGCATATACGAGGTTATGATCTTATTAGGCAGTTGATTATGTTCTTTCCCAACTTCTTGATGGTTGCATTATCTGTTTGTATGCAATAGATGTCTTCTCCTACCTCCCCTTTTTCTTTTTCTGGATCTATTGCAAACAAGCTAACTTGAGTTAAGAGTTTTGAGGGGAAATAATTGAGGTTTGGTGTCTATGAGTTGCTATAATCTTGAAGTGTGTTTCATTAGCATTGTTATCTTATTTAGTGGGAAATTGAGGCCCACGACTAATTGTTGGATTTTTCTCATGACCTCTTAAACCCAATATCTTAAAAAATTTTATGAGTTGTGCCATCATCACCACCTCTTCTCAAGCAATGTTATTAGGTAGAACTTTTGTCGGATTATTTGTGTAAAGTTGCTACATGGAAACTCCTTTATTTTTATACACATATGGGCATTCCACCATACCATCTTTTAACATTCATCCATCCACATTTGCGTTTTAATTGTTTCTTGATTGTTGACAACTATTTAAACAAAAGTGGGACCAAGTGTTTTGAATATTTCCTTAATGGCTCACATTGAATTGAATGATATTACTATTGTTGCTTCCTAGAGTTCATGTGTTTTGATATTATGTTCTCTTTAAGGTTGAGAAGAATGGTGCCACTTTTCAATAGAGGATAATAAATGCAAGGAAAAGGGAAGATCTCATTAGCAGTTGAGATCCTTCACCTTTCTTGCTTTTGTACTTGCTAGATAGTGCATTAATAATATTTATGGCTATTCCTTAAGGTTTGTATTTGTTGGATTCAATTTGTTATGTATATGCAACATTATTATTATGAACATGGTCAATAAACATAACCATGTTAACTATTGTATACAAAAAAAAAATTGGGAAGATAGTAAGAACCAAGAGTGTACGTGTGACATCCTGGTCTTATTACATTAAGATAGTATCCCCATAGCTTATTCTATCCCAACCCAAGCAAGTTGTCTTTCACACAAAGTCTTCCCAAGTAGTTACTTATTCCAACACTATTCCAATGCAAGTATGATTAATCATAGAATTCTCATAGGATTCAAAGAGGGTTTATCCAAAAAAAGAGCATCAATATCTTTAAGACCATGGTATCTCATATACAAATCAACATTTCTCCTTCAGTAGGCGATCCGAAATGACACTTCCTTATACCCCTAGAAGTCTTTGTTCAGTGGTTCCTCTTTCGAAGCCTCGCCTAACGTCCACTTCTCACCCTCTTCAGGTGTTATTATATGACTCTAAATTATTGGATCAGCGACAATAATCACGTTTTGGCATCTTGTTCCCATAATGATGTCCCACAATTTTATTATGTCTTGACCTCTAAATTCTTCTTAATTTATACTATTTTCATCGCTCCAAAGTCATTATTGTAGCTTCCAACTCTATTGAGACCTTCTATAATGTTTTCTTCTCACGTTAATAATTTTCTCCCTTTGAGGGGATTGATGTCATGTCAGCAATGTCATCAAGTGACTGACATTGTTGTTCAATGGTCTGTCATAAACATCCCAATCATTTAACTTGTTTTAGCAAGTCAACCTGGTTTAATCTTATTGCCCTTTAGTTTATATGATTTTTTAGATAATCTAGATCTTTTATGAAAATCTAATAATATTATAAAGTTTATGTATTTGTATCAAATGTATATCTATCACCAATACTCCATGGTACATGCCTGATACATATTTAATATGCCTGTGGTGCTTCGGATTTAAAAAAAAAATGAATCGACCAATATTCCTCGACACTTATCAAATATTTATTTGACTTTGCCTACATATTATCATATGAAATGTGTTACAGTGTCGTATAAAAAAGTAAAAACCTATTATTTTTATAAGAAAAAGAGAAAAATAAAGAATAAAATTTCTTTAACATTTTGTATGAGATTTTTTTTCAATATAAAACTAAAAGTGACAAAACTCTTATTGTTGAACATATTTTACAAACTAGAGATAATTAACAAAATTATTGTATTTTATGTTGTAATGCTTATATTAGAGTAGTTATAAAATTTGAAATTTCTACTTCCATTCTAGTTGTGACGATGATGATTGATGTTATAGATGAGGAGTATTGTTTGTACAAATATTTAGAATATAATCTAAATCAAAATGTGATAATCCAAACCTAATGTTTTACTTACAAAACAATCAAATGCATTTTTGTGTATGATCAACTAATTTTAATTTGTTACAATAATGTTTAATCTATTTTTATCAATTTTAATTGTCGTATCTCAACATATCCACTGCTACTAGACATGCTCAATGATTTGGCTTCCATTTAGTCACAAGTCAGCTCAATCATAACCTATATTAAATGAAATTATATGGATAAGGGTTAGATGGACAAGTCCTGAGATTGGTGACTGGTTTCACTTAGACCTATTAAATTCATTTAAATTTATTCCAAAGTTAAATACTTAAATATAGAAAAAAAAGACAAACGATCATAAAATAATTAGTGATTTGTAAAAATTAAGTATGTGAGATCAATCAATGGTCTTTATATTCCAATGAATAAATGGAATAATTTTACTAAGCTACTAAAACGTCTGAACTATTTAAACAAGATTGAAATAAATTTCAACATCTTATTAAACACTTTTAGCAACAACTCCAAAGCCTTTTGTACATTGTTATATATTTTGTTTTGCAATTTACCCTTATTTTTTCCATCACATTGCAGAATGGATCTTGCTGGTTCAGCTGCTGATGCTCTTCTTCCACTACTATTATGCAACCAAAATACTTATCAGGTACTCATTTCCTTTTTTTTTTTTTGTTTGCAATTTGAAGTAATTTGGAAATCTAAGATGGCTACGTTCATGATGCTGTTTTTGTTATTATCTTGTTATCTTTCTAAGTTGCATTTTGATATTAATTTCCTCGTCACTAATGTCATTTAAGGATGTGAGCTTTTGAGTGTGCTAATGTTGGGTGTCTTCTATTTAAGAAACTTGAGCTTACTAAACTTCTTCAAGCAAGCTCACAGTTTGGTCAGTCCTCTTGGATAATCTATATAACGTCAATACAACATTGTGTACAAAATGGTGCAACATGTTGACCAAAAGAATATAATTTTTTATAATATATATTTGATCCATGTATAAGAGGCATTAAAGGCAACCATGCTTAAAATGACAACAAACTTTTCTTTGTGGATCCAGCATATTCTTTGCTCTTTATCGGAAAGAAAATTTCATTTGTATATGCACGACCGTCATACGTATCATGCTGGGAACGTTGACTAAGCCTACAAGACTTGAGAAAAAAAATAACGTAGGAAACATTTCATATTGCAGATACCGTACCATAAACCATGTTTTATGTTGCGGCTTAGTGACATTTATTGTTTGGACATACTTGAACGGAGATGCCCATGTTGGTAACATACTTTATCTTCTAGGACTTTGTAGATTTTGAATTGGATAGCTCATGTGGTGTTCCACATGGTATCCTAACGTGCCAACTTCCCAAATGTGCCTGACACAGATTGCTACCTTTTGCAGCATCCTTCGTTGTTGGCTGTCTTGTCTTCATTCAATCATGATATTCTCAATTAGAGAGGTCCTGTGAGGGATAGGTTATGTGTTATGGCAAATCTATAGTTTCCATTGGAAATTCCTTATTGTTTGCTTGTTTTTTTTTGACATTTGAGTTAATGCATCTGCATTTAAGACAAAGCATATGCATCCACTTGCATGTCCACATCCGATGTATTATGTTCACATCCATATGGACAATGGAGTTCATGGGAGCCAGGAAAAGATCATCAGATTCCTACTCTTTGGAGAAAACCATGTAGAAGGGCCATAAAAATGGTACATGTTTCCTGTTAATTTTTTTCATATCCAGATTTCTTGGTCATTTAGGATTCAATATATCCAGAGTAATCAATTAGTGGTTTTGATGTTGAATTAGAACCTGTTGATTCAAGACGTCATCACTTGTAATGCCCATAGCATTTTTTTGAAGAAAAAGATAACTATTGCTGTTAACCCGTTGTTTAGATGGTTCAGTGTGCAATGAGCACTATGACAATGTCATTGCAGTGTGATTCAGTTATATTGTTAACACTTGGTGTTAGAATTCATATTTGTCAAAAGATATAAGAATCTTTTCATTTTGAGGATTCTTATATGGTAACACTTGGTTTTTTTTTCTTCCTATTTTATTTTACTGTTTCCGATCTTAAGAAAAATAATTGATTAATGTTTTCATAGTTTAAAACTCCTTTCCAGTTTAGCTTTTAGAAAATTGACATTTGTACCAACTGTATGAAAAATATGAATAAGGGTTCTTCTTATAAATCAGTTCTGATTATAGTTTTATCTATTCTTTTTTGAATTATTTATTTTCTTATTGTTTTCCTATTACACATCTCAAAGAGGTAAAGTTATAGAACTCTTCAAATGAATCGATCAATTTACTATCCATGCTCCAAGAATTATAATAAAAATGATTATTTATAGGCATACAATCTACAAATTCAATTTTAAGTATATTTTTCTTTTAAATTAAAATCTTATGTTTCTGCAACCATAATATTTAACTTCAAATAAAATTGAAAATAAAGCAAAAAATAGAGCAATAAAGAAAATAATACGTTTATTTCCTTATCTTACGATGCTACAATTATATGGTATATATATGAAACAATGATACACTAATTTATTATAATACAATTAATGTATTATTCTTATAATCTAAATCTCCTTAATGTGGCAATATATACAAAAGATTACTAGTATATCATCTCAAGAGATTTAGATTCTATTATATATATATATATATATATATAGAGAGAGAGAGAGAGAGAGAGAGAGAGAATTATTAAATTTAGGCTACTAATCAAGCTTGAATGTATTAACTTTAAGTGATAGCTTTATCAAAAGGGGCAAGAGCTAGTTAGTTGTCAACAAATGAAAGAGTAATTGGAAAAGCAATACCATCTCAAACTTGCCATGATGTGTTTAGAAGCTTTACCTTCTTTTTGGCAAGATGCGCAGGTAATATAGTTAAATTTAACTAGTTAATTATTGTGAGGTTGTGGATGATCATATGATATATATTTAGGACTTTGAAGATGCAAAATGTGATAGATTTAATCTTGATCAAATCATTTCAAACTACTTGGACCTTAACATGTGGATCTCAAAGGTGTGGAATGTTGTCCCACATTTTCCTTCTTGACGCCAATTGAGATATTCATTCATAGTGCTTTGCAAAGCCCTCACTTCTCATTAAGTGACATATGAACTTCAAGAAGTTCCTCTAGCATCTTCTCTTAATCGAGGGGCAGTTGATGCTCTACAGTGGCTCTGACTTTTCATTGAATGATCTCAGTTTATCTTATTCCATACTACTCCTTGAGGGATACGTGGGCCTATGGGAAGTTTTTGCTAAGCCTTCTTTAGATTGATAGTCATATCAAACAGTTATCACTAATTCAGTCATATCAGATCAAGCATATGATCATCACCTGTAATCAAAGCAACCAGTGAGGGGGATACTGACTTGGAAGGTGATGTCTTTCTCCTTTAAGGCCATATTCTTCTGCAAATGATGCCAAGAGGTTATTGCTTGGCTGTCATCAAAGATTTCTTTCAGCTTTTTGTGAAGCTTTTAGACATTTTTTCTCTAGAATTTTGTGGGAAATCAATGCATTCCTACATTAGGCTAAAGGTCCCTTGATTCAACTGAAAACCATAAATTTGCAAATCCCATTCTAAATAGTGACTTTCTTTCAATCCTACAAGTCATAGGTTCTATGCTGTGGATGAAGAAGCTAGGTTCTGAATGACTTGTGATCATTAGAGATCTCTTTGTACTTAACACTTCTCTTTCCCGTAATCTCAAGAGTTCATCATCAGTATTTTTTTATTTGGCAAATTGAATTTATATATTTTCTTGAGGTAATTTGAAATTTCCATGTCTTCGTATACATTATTCTTCCAAATCAATGCTAAGATCTTTTCCACTGCCTTGAAAGAATTAACCTCGGAATAGGTTTTAGGAGCTTTCTCGTCCGTTTATCCTCAATTTGGATCAGTTGAAGAGAATGTTCTCTTTAGCCAATTTCAAGCTATGCTAAGTAAATGATCAAAGCTTTTGATCCTATCTGCATAGTTCCATGAAACCTTAATTGAGTTTATGTAAGACGGTTCCCAACTTATTTGTCCAATCGCTCATCATTTTAGGCAACTGGGAATCTAAGAAATTTTGTATCAAATTTACAGCAACATCAAAGAAGAGGAAATAACTGTAGCAAGTGGCTCAGTCCAAAAGCCAAAAAATCAAAGTTAGCTGATGGTGAGGCATTCTTCAACATGAAGCAATAATTCTTTGCCTAAGAAGTAGGTTAGCATCATTCGTGTCATGTTCGATTTAACCATCATTCTCATATGCAAGTCAATGTGCTCCTCTAATGGCCCTCGGAGGTGGTGTCAGATTAACCAAAAAGTAACGTTTGTATGAAAAGCTTTTGCGATTGATTGGGATAAATAAATATTGTGGCCATAATACTTCAGGGTGCAAATCTCAGAAGGCACTAAACAAGAGTCTATTAAGGGAATGGCATCTTAAAGAATTTAAAGCCAAGAAAAATATTTCAACTTTGTGAGTTTCTTCAAAAGACCTCAAAAGTAAAGATGAAAGAAGATTATACTATTCCTAAAATTGATAATAGAAAAGGTCCAATCATTGTTTTCTGTCATTTTCCAAGATTAATTGTCCAATTCAAGAAAACTAACCATGAAAGCTTTTAAATCTACTATGAATACAAAAATCACCTCTTAAAGCATTCATTTAGTTCCTCTAATGCTCGACAATTGGAATTTTCTTCCATTAAGGGTCTTGTGACAAATACTGAAGTCACAAGAATGCTTTGACATCTAGGCAAATATTTTCTTAAGAGCTTTCTTTTTCAAAGTTTGGATTATGTGGACTTAGATGGTTGTAATGGGTCATTGTAAGGTGTTGTGGATCACTTATTGGTGATAATCCAGCATTGTAGCTGGGATCTCCCTCTCTAATTACCTATTTTTGGTGAAGGACAATCGTTGTGCTTGCTGGTGAGTCTGATCGAGCCCTGCTTAGACTCATTATTGTGTAATGTTTGAAATTGAGTCTTTATTCTTTCCTTGACATTTTTATTCTTCGTATGTTTTGATATTAAGTGTGCTTCTTAAGATTGTTTGTCAGCCTTAATATCACACGTTGATTAACTCTAAGTTATAAGCTACTTTTGTGAATTCTTGTGCCAACTCTAACTCTTTGTTTCTCCTTAGTTCCAAAACCAGGCATTCCACAAAGCTATTCTATTCTCTATAAAGTCTGAAGGATACACTTTGTACCTAGCACATCCATAGTGAATCATCATCAACACTATAGTTTTTCCCTCTATTAGGGGTTTTACATGTTAAACCTTAAGTCTCGTGTTATTTTCTTTTTAAGGCTTTCTCATCACCCTTTAGCCACAAGTGTGTATTAAGTCTCCAATAAGTGGCCGAGTCCTATGTCCAACAAAATTTTGAAAGATCTAATTCTCACATTAATGTTTATCGAACTATTTGAGCTCATGAATCGGTCAAACCATTTAATCAAATGTGGTCTAGCATAGTGGTATTGAACAAATGTCATACAAATTTTGTTTTGAAGGCCACTAACTTGGGACTATTTAGGTATTCAAATAGCAAATTTAAAGAAAAGTTTTAGATAGAAATATTTATCTACTTAGAGGGAATTAGATGGTATTTATGAAGATTATCAAAATTTGTATCCATAAAGAGTGGGAGTCAAGAATTGAGCTTGAAAATTTAAAATTTTAGAAATTGGTTGAAATCTTAATGTTGTCATTGGCATTCCTAGCTCTTCTGTTTAGCCTGTTGGGGAATTTTTCACATACATTCTTTATTTCTTTTGATGATCACAAGAGAGATATGTTAGGAATGTTAGGAGTAATCTCTTAAGTGTGCTTATTAACAAGTGGAGGCTTGAAATAGTGTTAAAGCAATAAAGAATGTTGAAATTGAACCCCAAGTTGAAGTGAGGCTTGTGCATATTGTCCTTGCTGCAAATGAAAGAATAACGGTCATAGACCTAGATGTCTCCACCACGAGTATCCTACATATGATGAAATTCTTTCAATTTTTGGTGGACAGAGTTTGAGAAGCTAGAGTGATTGTTGACAAATAAATCATAAGCCATGAGACCTCCCAAGGCAGAGATGGCTCTACTCATAGTCATAGATAGGGATGGAATTTGTTTAAGATTCATCAAAGATTCTAACTGTGTTATCCACTTCTTCAAAATACAAATATACAGATGATGATACCAAAGATATTCAGCCATCACGTTTGTAACCCTTTTCCTTCATCTTAGGTCCTTTGGATTTTGCTTCTTGTTTTAGTTGATACAATGTGGTGCTTCACTTGTTGAAGGGTACTTGGAATTAGATAGTCTAACCAGGGTTGTGAGTCCACAATCTACCATCGTTTGTTTAGTTTGGTATTTTTTTAAGTTATCTAGTGATCATATTCCATTAAAAAAATATAAGTTTACATACTATTAGTATCATTTCAAGTTTATAGCACAAAATTAAGTGTAAGGGGACATACCCTCATCTTACAAGACATAATCAAAAGTGACTGCATCAAATCTGTGGCACAATTGATCATCCAATAAATATGAGAAATATTGAAAGAACGAAAGACGATGGAAGTTGTAAGGTCTCTAAGGATCAATGGTTCATACAAAACCGATCCTGGTCTTTTTTGACAAAATTCTCATGATAAAAGAGAAATTATATTTCTCCATCCAAATACTAGTAGCAATAGAAGTCCACATACTTTTGGGCTTTGTAGTGCTAAATGATGGGGTAAAGATCACCACTCAATCACATTAATTAATCTCCCATGTTGATATCTTAGGATAATATTAACAACAATACAACCATCACTCCTACACAAGAATAAATGGCAATCAGGAGTATATCATCAATAGTAGATGCTAGAGAGTTGAGGGAGATCTCAATTCTTTGAACTAGAGAGAGCCATCAAGACGAAGATCTTGGTCAAGATAATGCAACATTTACAGATGATGACAAGAATGGTAAGAGTAGAATCATAGCATAACAAATAGGCTGTCAATAATGTGTCAAACATGAACATCCTTGACATTCCTACTGGCATGTCTCTTCAAAACATGGATTAGCTCTAAAATTGATGAGAAGGATGTAACCAAATAGTTGAAAATATGTATCTCCCTCAAGATTGTACTCACAATTTGACATGAGCTGAGGGTGTGGTGAAGAGACTCACATATGCTACATCAACTCTCTGGAAAGATGTGGACAACAGCACATTGCAGTGAGCTAACAGAATTATGTATCATGTTGTTGGTGATATGTCATTGAAATGAGATAAATTTTATCTGAACTTTGATTTTGTAAAATCAGTTGCCTTGAACATCTAATACCTACAAATAAGCCTCTATAAATGGATGACATAGGCATCTTAAAAGAGTTTAAGGAATGCCAAAAAAGTTGGTTAACTTGTTGCAATGAACAGCTAAGGATAGATTTGGTCCAATCAAAAAGTGCAAATCCATAGTAGAGGTTGAGGGTTTGCACATCCCAGTCCACATCTTGATCAAGTAAATTGGCAACTATAGATGGGAGAGCCACTTCCATATTGATATAGAAGGGTGATCAATAAAGAGGAAGGGTGTTCGCTTATCCAACCAAATGAATAGAGACACCCAAGCCATTGCCCACTCTCCATTACATATCTTCTATGAAGATGGGGCTGCCTTGACACAAAGCCTTCTAATAATAGAGTGAACACACTTAATTGAGAAAGGATTGAACCATAACATGCTCTAAAGCACTATACTCATAAGCAATCTTGAGTTTATAGTAATTAGCTACAATCTTGACTTCTAGCAAATCTCTTCACAACCATAGATCATGTATCCTAAGTGCCCTTAATGTACTTGAGCTTAAATTCCAAGACATAATGCAAAGACCTTTTGTTCATATCCACTCTCCAAAGGAAATGATTTAGTCAATTTCTCAATAACATCCATAACATTAGATGGAACCTAGATATGAGATGAAAGTTAACTTAGGAGTAAGGGCACTTTTGATAAGAGTGACAAGGAATGTAAAGTGTCTTACAAAAAGTTGTCTTAGCAATATTATTAGTTTGGTATTGTTTGAAGAAGATGAGCAAGTATTAGTATAACTTGTTGAAGATTTCTTGATTATACTGAGTATCACTGCAAATGAGTCCATGATGTTTAGCAGAGCTAATAGTTACATGGCCAAGATGGAAGAACATGACTATCCTAGATAAACTTTGAGGCATAAGATTGGTTATTCCAAGCCCACACCAAAGAATATCAAATGCATCCTGGATAATGATTGATTATAAGGAAGCACTTATCGAGAAGTCAATAGACGCATAGCTATTAAGGTTGTAAAGGAGGTTCAACATTCCATATTATTGGAGCTCATGACTTATTAGTCTATATTCCTTAGGATCTTTTGATGTTGTTGCTTGATCTAGATTGTTCCAATGCTAGGCTGCTCATAGGTTATCCCAACACTCTTAAGGGATTTTTTCTTGGGCATTTATGCACAAACAAGATCAAAATTTGCCTTGAGCCATAGTCCAAGGATGCATCAAAGGGAAACAACTCATGCTAACCACAATATGCCTAACTTTTTTAAGTGTTGTTTGCCAATAGCAGATTTAGTAACTTGAAAAGTGAAATATGAAGAATTTAACCTTTTCTTTATTCTAATGGCATGATTATATTACATCAGCTTTGAATCCCTTCATTGTTTACCTTAGGTAAAAGAAAGAAAACATTTGAATATTTAATTTGAATCCCCATTTTGTCAACATCCACATCACTTTGGGTTATATTATCACAATGGATTTCCATTCCATGTGCAAAAATCTTATTCTAATAATTATGATCATACTTATGAACAGGTCCTCTTGGGAAGAAAGATCTGAGGGAAAAGTGGAGAAAGAGAAAAAATGAGAGCTTGGTCTATTCATCTGCCCTAGGATGTGGTGCCCCAAGATATCACCAAAATATAACCTCGATGCTACTTGATTCCAACCTCCTTAAGGTAAGAGAAGCCCCACCATCAAATTAGGAAGTAGAGAATCCATTTGGATGAATGTCAACCACTAGGAGAGAGGAAACGGCTTAATCAAGTTGTCATCCATAGTAGAATACCTCTCCCCATCACACACAAGCCAAATAGTGTGGCTAAGGCCAAAATCACTAGCAAAGTCTAGAAGCTTCCAAACAGTAGAATCCCTTCATCAAATCTAGAGGCTCTCCCCATCAAAAACTTGGTCTCAAGCTAGATATGCAGTCCAACAATGTTCAATAATAACGAAATATGTAATAACAGTGAGGAGCACGACCATGTTCTTTGGACAAATAATACTATCTAAGCATAGAAGTGCACAAAATAGGTCATCATGGTTGAATCCACAGGAAGCATTGCAAAATTACTCGTACATGAGCTAGTCATCAAACAATCCACATCAATCAACGAGGGCCTAGTCGTCATGCCGGCCAAGGTGTCGAAATCCTTGGCCTCGAGCCATTGTGCTATGCGCTAACCCCAACTCAATTGTCAAAGCCTTCCTTTGGCAATGTCGTCGCAAATGGCGTGATTTTTCAATAATAGCAAGAACAAGAGTAGAAACCACACAACTACTTTCCAGCACACCCGTAATAGCTATTGGTACAGAAACTACTAACCACTTACTGTCATCAAGTTGGGAGGCCACCTGAACTTACCTTCTACCAATCATGACCAAGAAATCGAACAATATAAAATAAGGTGAAAACCAACAATTCTGCAAAGAGACCATCACACGGTTATCTTCGAACCAGATGCAAATCCAAGCTATGACTTCTACATTATGATTTAAGAATCCTAGCATACACTCGCTATCTTCCATGGAAGAATTTTTTTAAATACCACGTTTATTCTATTTAATGCTTCATCTTCATATGTTCATTATAAACTCCAACCCTAATTACTCCCTTCATCAAATGATCCTCTTCTACAAAACCCTAACATTATGATGCCAAGAACCTTTCTTGGCAATCACTTACCCCATTCTCCTCGAATAAATCCTTTTAATGCCTTAACCTAATCTATCTACCTAAAGGCAATCTCAGTGCAATGCCCTCGTTGGAGACCTTAATTTTCTTATAAAGGGAAAATTCATGAAAGCTTTGTTTATCTCAAATTCAACCTTAAAGCTTAAACCCCACACACCCTCAAAGCTAGTAATCTTCTAAAACCCTAGCTTGTATAAAACCCTAATTTTTTTCTTTTGCACCTTTTGGCCATACCCTCAAGCTAACCTAAATCAATTCAACCTTTCAAATTCCTATGGTCAATGATCTAACATCATGTTTCAAATGTGTGATCTCAAAAATGTTTAGGTTCATGAAGATATCAAATGGTATTTATTTATCTCAAAGACGAATCAAAAGGTATGAATTTATCATTAGGAGGTCTTGAGAGATTTTGATATATTTAGAAGACTTAAGTGAAATGGATCTATCTCTCTGGAGAAAAGTCTCGAGAGGAATTGAGTAATCTCAAGAAATTCTCAAGAAATGTTGAGCAATCTCGAGTGTTAATGCAACAATTGAAAACTGAGTAACAAGGATGGCCTTATAGAGCAATGTGATATTGATTTAAGCCTCAATACAATAACTTGAGGTAATTGTTGGATGAAGAGTCTTAGTTCGAGAGGATATGTCGAGGTGTTTTAGACCTTTGCAGAGTGGCCATGATAAGTGATGGGTTCTAGAGGCATCGAAACGTTCTTTAACTTTGTTGCTGGTCTTGTGGAAGTCTTAGGGTGGATAAGATGTTAGTTTGTTCAACTATGTTCTTGAGAATAATTAAGATAAGTAGAGATTGAGTCAAATTGGGTTGTATATTATGCACAACTTTTGGAGTCATTGGTCTTGGATTTAAATTTCTGGTGAATCGGAAAGTTTTGGAAAGATTTTATGTTTCCAACACTTGTTGATTCAACAAATTCCAAGGTTTGTGGATGAAGTTATGACTAATTTACTATAGCTAGAAAAGAGATTTCAAAATGCGAGTAAATTTAAAATTTGAATAAAACTGGAATTCGGTTACTATTTGATATTAAAATTCGGCTAAGGGCCCTTAGACTATAGACTATAAAAAGAATCTTTGTGAAAAACATTGAGCAATGGTAAAAGCATAGTATGTTGTGTTTTTCAAAGCCAATGGTTATATAATATTGAGTGATTAATAAAAACAATCTTGCCACAAGTCTTGTGTTCAGAGTGGAGAGGAAGAGCTGACCAGTCTTATAACCATGCCCCCTTTGCTTTATTTCTTTTCTTTCATTTTTCTAGTTTAGTGTCTTTTTTGTTCTCAGAAAACCGTTAAGTGCTAATCACATCATATGTTTGCATCCTATGGAAGTTCTATCCTTTGGAATGTTTGGTGTTTTCTGTTATGATGTATTGTGTTTTGAAATCCTTGCTGCTATTTGGTTTACTTGCATCTATGCTACATTTCATTTATGCTTTCATGTACGTGTTTTTTTCGCTTCATCACTCTGCCTCATCCCTATGATGGGTCATTTAGGGTCTAGAATGATAGATCCTTAATGTGGAGCAAGTAGTTTTGACCTAAAAGATATCATGGGTTTTAGATCCAACATAAAGAAACAACTACAGAATTGAATACTTTTGGAGATTTGAGTCAATTGGGTGATCTGAGAGTGTAAGTTTAGTTCAGTATGGGAACCATGAGAGGATTCTGGTTTTGTCCTTGGGAGAGCAAAATTGGAAGAGTTGAAGCTAGAAGCGGTGAAGTCTACAGATGGAGCCATTGTGCACGTCTTTTGGGTGAGGATGGAACCATGAAAGCAGAATTCACAGAGATGTTTCAGAAGTTATGAATTGGATTTCTGAGTTTATTGACATAGAAGTGATCTATCGATGAGTTCAAGAACATAGGGTTATTTATGAGCATATAACTTATCTATGAAAAGTCTTATTTATAAGCATATAATCTATCACTATCTCTAATAAATAAAATAAATAATATTATTCTGGAAAATAATTTAGAAAAGCCTACTGATGTGTGATCATAATATAAAAAAAATTAAATAAATTAAATGATAAATTTGAATGGTTTATCAATTAAATCTAATTAAGAATTCAAGTATATTTTAAATTTAAATGCAATATCTGTGTTCATATGAAGTTGATTTTTTAAGCAATTGATCTTGATTGGGTTGATTGTTCACTATCCGTATCATCTATTTTCAACCATGTTATATGACCTTTGTGTCTTTTTTCTTTTTCTTTTTTTTTTTTTTGATTTTTCTTGACTATGTTCCATCGATTGATTATAAAACAAAACAACAATTACCGTTCCTCATTACTTTTATGTGATGATTCATCTAACATTTGTTCTTTTGCAGAGCCTGGTGCAGGAGTTCCTTGATAAACTGCCGTTGCCTTCCCTGAGACCAAGACTGGCTGCTGCATTTCATTCCTTAACAAGCTCAAATAAGCTTTCAACTTCTCTTGATCGACCTAACCTCATCCGATTCCGAAAGAACTTCCGCGAGTTCTTGACCGAGATTTCTGGTCTTAGGATCAAATAAGTTGTTGATTATGTGATAAAAAGATGTTTTTTGCTTTCTTTATGAATTTAATGAATCACAAATACCATGTGTTTGCATAGCAATGAACGTAGGATTTTGTGAAGGGAACAAAGCATTACTGGTGTTGGGAGTCATCTTAATTTCAACATTTCTTCAGTTTTAGCACCATATATTATACTTCTGTTGTTTCAGATCTGCTCAAAGTGAAAAGTGTTTATATTTTCTATCATATTTAAGAAGATTTGAACTTGATAATTTTGCACGGCATGTTCCGGTTGCAATACGTTTAGCTTTCACAGTCGATGTTGAGATTTGCTTGCAGCCTGATCATAAACTGGGGAGTGTACATAAGAATCAGCAAGTATTGGAGCTGGATCTTAGCTTTCTCATCTTCTTCAAGCTTGGTGAATATACCTCATTGGGGTTTTTTATGGCTTCAAACCTTCTATTTTATACTTTTTCAATGTATTATTCTTGGTTGATTTGTAGGTATGGATGCAGTTGAGCTCCCTGATCAAGTCCATCTTGAACTCACTTTGTATAATCTTGAAGAATTCTTCACATAAGGTAACACTAATAGCACCAAAGATTATGTTATTTACATAGATTTGATCTATTAGTAAATTATGATCTTTCTTTTTGTCTAATATTTTAGTGCCTTCTTTACTATCAAAAACCCATTAGGCAAAGGTTTTCTCAAAATTGATATCTTTAATTTGATTATAATTTGAAAGTGTCTTCTCTCTTTTTAGTTGTTGTAACATCTTTGGTGTAGCTACACTTATTGTTATAAACCCATTTTGTATCAACTATGGCATGACCATAAGCTATAAGTTTCCTAGCATCATTTTTTTTTAAAATCGGTTTAGCTCTTTATCTCATTCATTCTTTAAATACCTATCAACTTTTTACTTCTTTAATAGATTTATGTTCAAAGGTGCAAATACAAGTCATATGATTTACCTCCCAATGAGTTGATGAGTAGGTTCTTACCTTGTTTGTTCAATTACATATTTCTCTAGGAAGAGTTCCATTAATGACTTGCTCTTCCTTAACATTTGTTACTTTTTTTTGGTTGATGATCATCCTTCATGCTTCCTTAATCTAGAGTTCATTGAACCTATTCCTTGGGTCATCACCATCATCCAAGTTCCTCAGTTGCATTTATGACACATTACTCTATTATATAGTGGTTTTTTATTATAAAATCTATATGCTTTGTTATTTAAGAAATGCCTAATAAAAACTCTTTTATTAACTTTGGAGTCAAATTTAGTTAAGTTCTTAACCATTTTTAAAATTGAAATACTTGCAACAAAAAATTTCCAAATAATCAATTGATGGTCTCCTTTAATTTCATAAATCACACAAGAGTTTTTTGAAAGAAGACTAAATGATACTCAATTGGATTTTCTTCAAAACTTCATTAGGAGATCATGTCTTTCCTCTCAACCATCCATTTGTTAGGGAAAGCAAGGTGCAATGAAATTATGCTTAATTCCAATGTACAAAATGGTTTTCTCATCATGATCATTTTAAATACTAAAAATTTGAAAATTGTTTTGGCATAAAATTCTATTGAATAACACATCGAATAAAATATTAGAATTGTATTATTTAGTCAAAAATAAAACTCATGTAAATAAAGAAAAATAATCTATAGTGACCAATCAATAATGATTACCTCCAAGACTAAGAGTTTTAAATAGTTCAAATAGATCCATGTGAAGAAGTTCAAAAGGACAAGTGGTGAAAATAACATCTTTTTTTTTATTTGAAAGAGATTTGTGTCTATTTTTCCATTTGGCAAGTGTTGCATAACGGATCTTTATCAAAGGAGAGATTTAGAAAACTAAACATTGTTGAATTTGAAACCTTTTGCAAAGTTTAAACGATTGCATTCCCAAATCTTTGATGCCAATGCCAAGAGTCATGATTAAGTGAAGACATGCTACATTAGAATTTTCTAACACCCTCAAAATCTTTCTTATAAATATTGCCGAATTAAAAATTGGAAAGTAAAACTTCATCACTAAGTGTAATATCAAAATAGAAGAACGAGTATTATATGATACCTTTTGTTACACAATTATAAGAAACCAAATAGTTTCTATGAAAGAACATCAACATAATGAACATTATCTAGAAAGCATTTAGAATTTTTACCAACAACACTAATTTCAAGAATCTTCTTTTGGTATTGCCTCCAAAGCTATAGTTCTTCCATCTCTTGGTTCAAGTGAAGCAAATTGAATTTGTTGCCTATCATACATCTTAAGCATCTACAATCCAATATGCACGTCTCCACTAGTCCTTGAGTGGAAACATACCCATAATAAAAAAGACAAGTAGATTTAGGTTCCCAAACAAGCTCGAGTCCTAACACATTAATAGTTTTTAAAAATCTTTCTATTTTTTCATTCATTATGAGTCTCTATACATAAGTTATTAAGAATGGAGCTATTACATAGAAAGATAATTTTTTTTAGTTTCATCATCTCAGTTAAAAATGGATGGTAAAGCTTCGTTATTGATATCACACAAAGATCTATTCAACTCAACATTTTTGGCATTGATAATTCATGGTGCTATCAATTTGAGTATTATGAAGATTTTCATTTACATAATTACAAGTCCCTTCATAGTCTACAAATTCTTTTTCAAAGAAAATATTTATCTTTTAATTTCCCATATTCATAGAATTATTCAATAAAATCAATTTCTAGCTCTTTATTAGATGGAGAATCATTTACCATAATTATAATATCTTATTTTTTTACAAAAATAATGCTTTTTTTATTTATATTTAAAATATATTTTTATAAAAATGATAAAAATTAATGAAATATTCTTGGTTTTGATGACCTGACCTTAAATGGTTTGGCTTCAAGTAACTTGGTCTTGAGGGTCTTATCTTAAATGGAATGGCCTTAAAGGGTATAAGCTCTAACTACTTGGCCTTGATGAACATTTTTCCCAAGAGTCTAGTCTCAAAAAACATGGGATCAAGAATTTGTTTTAGAGCGACTAGTTTTCAAAATAGTAGCCTCAAGGGCCTAGCATTGAGTGTCTTAGTCTTGAGAATTTAGCATGGAGAGTCCAGCCTCAAGTGATTTAGTCTTCTAGTCTTGAGTGGCTTTGGTGCTTGTCATCTATGCTTGCAAGGTTATTGTACTTTCAATTAGATGTTGAGATTTAGGATGGGATGCTTGAATGGGATGTTTTCCAAAAAATGATAAAATGTTTTAAAGAGAGAAGAAAATTATGTATATTAGATGTTTGGTTGAAAAATGATAATTACTAAAAAAACAAAACAATCATGTAATTAAGTATATAAATAATGGAGAATGGGGTAGTGGAAGAAATTCAAAAAAAAAAGGAAAAAGAGGAGAAGAGCATTTTAAGAGTAATATGAAAGTGAGCGAGGTAGGTGCTTATGAGTAGCATGCACCAAGATCACCTCCATCATTTATGAGTCACATGCACATTGAGGATCATCGTCATCACTATGGTGGCTTTAATTAGTGCTTTTGAAGATGATATGGCAATCAGAGAGCTTGTCGAAATGGTCATATATTTTTTTGTACATGAGCATAAACCTTGGTAATCTATAAATTAATAATTCCTAAAATTATAAGAGAAGTAAAAATGATGATAATGATAATAATAATAATAATTATTATTATTATTATTAGATTATTAAATAAAGTATTTTTAGATGTGAACGAAAAAGAAAAAAAGAGTAGAAATAAAATTGTCACCAAGTTCATTGCAATGAAGTATACTCATAGCTCAAGATTAAGAAAATGTTTCTTCAAATAACAAGGTATAAATAATATGTTATCTTACTATGAATTGTCAGGATTTTTTTAATGAATTGCACGATAAGTTTGAGAAACCTAGGAAAAAATATTTAATACAAAACGATGTATGTTTGTTTTAAAATACCTTTCATGATCTTAAAATGACTTGAAATGAGCATAAGAAAATTTATGAATCTTAATATAATTATGTCTTAATGAACATATTTTTTATAGTAAATTTATTGCATATTGGATGAATATAAACAAATTTCTTTATAATATTTTTTCACATTGATCATTTAAATTTAAAAAATACCATTATCTAAACAAAAATTTTAGAGTTGAAATAAAAAATACAAACTAATGCCTCAATTAGCACAAGATTTAAATTCATTGAATGCAAAATGTATTGATTCAAATTCACATGAAACGTGTATTACTCAGTCATGTTCTTATGTGAAACATATTTGACTTATCCTCAGTCATGAATCCTCAAGTTACATCACAAGTTCGTATGAATAGTTACTTTCAATGATGTCCTCATTCAAGCTTGTGGCCCTTGGTGTAGGACCAGTCTACATACAATGCACAACCATAGTTAATTGAATGTTATATATAACTATAGTTAATAAATGACCTTCGTCTTAGTTCACCAAGGTCTGAAACTTGAATCTAATGAGCTTGTTCATGCCTTTTCTACGCTTATTGACATGTTTATTCCATTAGTAAGTAATTAAATGAAGAAGAAGAAAAAAAGGAGGAGGAGAAGGAGGAGGAAGAAAGAGAAGAAGAAGAAGAAGAAGAAGAAGAAGAAGTAGAAGAGCTCAACATTCTGAAATGAGAACAGTTAGGTTTGAGCAGTACTTTGAAAAGGTAGCACGTTTACTTTATCAGAGACGCTGGACAGTAAACCCTTCCTTTACTCGACATGGAAACCGAGACGCACACAGAGAAAGAGAGAGAAAGAGAAAAAGCAAATGCAGCACAGCTGGAAACCCTAAGTCACAAAATAACAGCTCTCACGAGGTTATTGAATGACAGCAGCACTGTTCTGACGCCGGAGACGAAGGAAAACCTTCAGCGCCTAAAACGGCGCGACACCCATATCAGCCGCCGCCGCCGCAGCTGCCGCGAAGAATCCGTCCTTAAGCAGAACATCCTCCCCCTCCTGCAAAGCGTGTTAGAAAAAGCAGGTCGATAATTGGCGAGAGAGCGGACAAAGGACGGGCCTTTATGGGTTCTCTGTCCCTACCGGAGGCCGAACGCTGTTCCTCTTCATGGCTTGTTCCGGCATGAGGCCGAAGTGGATGTGAGGGAAGTGCGCCCACTGCGAGAAGACGTCGTCAAGCTCAAAGAGAGTTTCTTGTAAGCGATTTGCAGGAAAACTTACGTTTTTAGCAGCTGCGCTGAAGGCTTCCCTGTGTGTGATATCTGGGTTCCCTGCTTTGATGCGTTGGATTTCGTCTCTGCAAAACCAAACAACAACCGTTGGAATCTCTTCCCCTACCTGGGTGGCTGATTTAATGCCAGAACTCACTTGATGAAGCGGTTATATGCCGATGGAACTCTCTGCCTCTTCTCCGGAGCTGCATAAAACCACCACATCATTATTAAAACACAACTCTCTCTCTCTCTCTTTCTCTCTCTCTCTCTCTCTCTCACTCACTCTTTCTCTCTCTCTTTTTCTCTCTTTGTGTGTTTCTGTGTGTTCTGAGTAAAGTAGGAAGTGAAGTGTGATGTGGGCAGACGCGGAGAAGAAAGAAGGGAGATATACTGTTTGCTACAGTTGAACAGGAAGGGGAGAGAGAAAGATTGAATCTTGCTCCAGGGTTAATGAAAAGAAGTGAGCTTGCAGTTATTGCCGCAAGCGATTTTCCTTTAGTAGACCAGACCAGAAGACAAGGGCCAGCATTGGGGTGTGAAGAATTTGCAGACACGGCTCTCTCGTCCCATCTTTCCTTCACTTTCACCTCATTCTTGCTCTGTTGTTCACTTATTAGGTAGGATGCGAGAGATGGAATTTGAACGAAAAGACAGTTGCCATAAGTAGAACAGAACAGGAAAAAAGAAAGGAATTTTTTCTCACGTCGATTGACAGCAGGAGGTTGAGGAAGAGCTTCTTCTACTCCCTTAGCTGCCGGCGGAGCGGTGGCGTTGCTCTGGTTGGGTTGATCCATCAGCAAGCTTGGCGGGGTGCAATTAGAGAGGACTTCCTCCTTGAACAAGTGATTCATACGTTAAAACCAACGTCGAGCAACGAGATCAAGAGAGATAGGTGGGCTTGTTTTATTGCCGTTACCAGGAGATTGTGCTGAGACGGAGCAAGGAACGGGTGGCCAAGATGGAGCTGGTTGGCGGCGGGGAGGAGAAGCCCACGCATGTTGACGGAGAGGAGATTGCTGCAGTGCCCGCACCGGACGGTCACCGTCTTGAACAAGCTCGTGTAAGGTACGCTCACCTACCGGAGATCAAAGAAAAGAATGGAAGTAAAAAAAAAAAGGGATCTTCGGTGAAGAAGGAGAAGGAGGAGGAGGAGGAGGAGGAGGAGGAGAATATACGGCGAGGACTGTGTCGCAAAAGCTGCAGTGCACGTAGCAGAGCTGCTCCGACGGAGGTGGAGAAACGTGGTCCATGGAAAAGGCGGCGGCTGAGGAGGATGACATGATGCCGCTTCTCGTCCCGCTCCGCCGCTTGATTGTTACTTCACTGATTTGACGTCCCGAACCGAGCCTCTGCTTCCTGATGTGATGATTTGATTTGATGTCCCGATTTGATGCTAAGAATGAGTCTCCCGGCCCCAAGATTCTCCCTTTCCTCGGATCTGTTGATTTCTTTAATGACCGGTTAGGTGCTTTTTGAAGGAGGCGCGGAAGAAGACGGAAAGACGGTGCCTTGGAGGGGTAGAGCTGAATCAAGGAGGTGAACGAGAGAGAGAAGACGATTGATATAGACAAGGGAGGCCTTCCCTCTCTGCCTTTTTCCAGTACTAACTAAATGAATTGATTAATATACCAAAAAGGAAGAAAGCACTTCATAAATTTTTTTTTTGTATTTTTTTAAGATATAATTATTTTTTTTTATTAAAGTCAGTGCTAAATCTAATATATAATTCTGCAATTATGAATCAATCATATCTAGCAATTTTGATATACCAAAGTTGAATTTAATGTAGATTTTTATCTTCTATTGTATAGATTTAAACACATGTATATAACATAAGTTATTTTTTTATACAATATGAAAACTAATAATGATAAAAAAATAAAATAATCATAATGATGTTTTTATTAAAATTAGTTGTCTTTTGTGCATAACAATTTTTATGTGGCTTAGTTTATTTATGACATAAAAATTAAACTATTATAGATGTTCTTATTTACTTATGAATTGATTTTTGTCTTATATCCTATGAATATGAATAAATGTGTATGTCACATATTTTAAGTTTGATATTCTTTTTATGCAAGATGCAACATATTAATTATGTGAAACGTTTAATTTATAGTGAATCAATGTTTGTTTTGTATTCTATGAATATGAATAAATGTGTATGGAACATATATTAAGTTTGATGTCATTTTTATGCAAGATGCAACATAGTAATTATATGAAATGAGGTCATTAAGTACTAGTATGAATTCTACTAATTATAAGCATGTGATTAAATATCAAGCCATGAATTAAAATAAGCTTAACTATCATATGATTCAAATGTTTGGATGTTGCAATTTTTAAGGTGGAGCTTTTGGGGGACTTTTGAAGAGCCAGAACATAATCTTTATAGAGATTATAAAAATTCAAATGTAATTAGAAGAAAATATTAGGACCCCAAATGTTGATTACCATATAAGAATCATAAGAAGTTTTACTTGCAAAAAATATCAATTATGGGACAAATGATAAATATAAGTTGAAAAGAAAACTTCAACAAAAACATGCAAGAAAAATGTGACATCTTGAAAGCAATAAAAATGTGTCTTTGATCAATGAATGAAATCTCTACACACTTGTGATGAAAGACTCTAGTAATTATAACAATGAACACTCACAAATCTTTACAAAAAAAGTTTCACTATTTCACGGTTTTTTATTTTACCTATAAAATTTATGATTTTTCCTCTTGTAATCGATGTGAAACTATTCATTCATGCACTTCTTTACTTAGAAGCTTGTCAAGAGCTATTGCATGTGTGAAAATTCCTCTCTAAGACATCATTTTACAATCATTATGTCCTTTTCAATTTTAAGTTTTACACATTTTTCTCATTTCTCATTTTTATGAGCATAGGAATAATTTACATTTATGCACACGTCATAATGCTTGCTCAAAGCCTGATTTTTATTTCCTTAAACAAATTTTAAAATGAATGCAAGAATTTCTTTTTAATATGCATGTTGAAAGTAATGTTCATATTTTATTTAGTTATAGAGCCCTACATTACATGCATCCAAAGTTTCAAGTATAAACTAACAATAGACTTCCCTATGCACATAAACAATACATAATGACAAAAACCTTTTGAAGACAATGAAGGTACAAACTCCAAGACAACTATGCATAAAAAACAATCATATGATATATACTTAAGAGAAAAGATCAATGATGTCTCATTATTTGTCAATATCGATAGTATGAATTAATCCTCTTTTCAAAGAACTTGACATTATTTAGAAATGTCGCAAGAGTTCATCACTTTAGCATTGTTGTTGTTGTAGTTGGTCCTTTAATGACATCCATGAATCCTCTGATGGGTATAGTCCACTATATTAGGTGTACGAGAATAACAGAAATGTCACCTTGAAAAACTTGACCAAAATAAGAATTGTTACTTTGGTTAGTATGAGGCAATATAAGAATAATCCCCAAGTCAAATCCATTCAAGTTTTGTGTGCGATTAGCATATGTTTGTGAGGGTCCATTTGTTTATATGAGTTCATTGTCATATAATCAATCCAACAATTATTCTTGCCACTTAATTACATAAATTTAGACATTATAAATGACCTCCCATATGGTCAAAGTCTTTCCTATCCAAAAATCTCTTCTAATCCTCCCAAATGAACCTCCTCTATAATGCAATCTTGGAATGAAGACTAGAGAATATATATTGGATTTTCTTTGAATAAATACTCGTTCTCAAGCAAGTAGTGGGGATACTTTTCCACCATTTTACTAAGCCCAATAACTTTTTCACTCATAGCACAAACTAAATTCACCATCACATTAAGTGCATCAACTAGTTTATTCTCATTCCTTAAGTGGTATTTGAGAAAATAACGAGAAAAATATTTGTATACTTTGATTGCCAAGCATTCAAATATTGGAGTACTTGGCAATTAGAATATAACACAAATTTTTTGTGTATGAGATAATATTTCCAACAATGTAAGACTATAATTACTAAAGAGAACACTCAATCAAATTTTAAGTACTAAAGTCTCCATTATTTAGCTTCCAAAGAAAGATATTGGATGCCCTTCCATGCACAATACTCTACTAATACTTACTCCAAATGCATTGCATGCAACCTCCAAAATCACATAGAAATTAAGCAACCTAAGCACAAGAACATTGATTAGCCTAGATATGATGCTCTTAGTTTGGCTTTCATTATATCAACAATCCATTTGAACTCCCTCTTCCTTAATCAATACTTGAACAAGGCTACAATTGCATCGAATTTACAAATAAAGTCATATTAAACATCGCTAACTCTTTGAAGTATTATATCTCTTTAATAGAAGTAGGTTTTGACCATTCCTTTATAGCCAAAACTTTCTTGAGCTATGTCAAGATACGCCCTCCGAAGATGATAAAATGTAGGATAATATTTTGCAAAATAAAAGACCAAATAAATAAGTCAAATAAATAATTTTTTTATCATGTTTTTTGTACTATTATTATAATTTTATTTATATGAATAGTTTAAATTATTGTCACAATTTATAAATAATGATTAAAATATATTTCAAATATATATATATATATAAAGCTATTTTTATAATTTTATGAATGATTCTTTCAAGATTTTAGGGATAAAAAATCCATTCAAACAACAAACCCTTTTAATTCTAAAACTCCCATCTCAAACCATTCTCGAGATGATCTAGAAGAAAACAAACTTATTCCAATATACCAACCTTTGGTGGCCAAAGTCACTACCAAGCATTCCTATCATATTCCAATCATCTTAAGATCATTATCGATCAAAATCATCTTCTTACCAATGATTATTTTGTTCAACGATGCATATAACAGACTTCTTGATTATTGCACCTTCTTCACCCTACAATCTGATTTCTCTACCAAGTTTAGTTCCATGGCTTGTAGCGAACTAGATAGTTTTGCTTTCTTGATTTCAAATTAACTAAAGTAAATTCAATTCGACTGCAATTTAAACTTTGTTGACTAAGTTGAATCAGATATTTGGCTAAGATCCACAGGAGGCAGAACTCGCAGAGGATGAATAATGTTTCACGTGGCGATCGACTGGTGTTGTTCCCAATCGCCCGACCGATGCCCCGCTTCGAGGTGCCACGACTTGGGTGCACGCTGGTGTGCGCATATAACGCAACCTCCCGCGCGCAGGCGAAAATGACCGTTGGCATCAAGAGAGAGAGAGAGAGAAAGAGAGAGACGCACAGAGAAGTAAGTGAGGCCACCGAACAGCTTAACAAGAAAGGGCTCGGCATTCCCAATGTGGGAAAGGCGCAGCGCAGGGGCGGCAGAGGTGGGGGGAGAGGTAGCGCAGCCAGATAGGGACGTTTGCATGGGCCGCTTAGCTTTCGCGCACTCATCCGTTGTTGTCGCAGTAATTGCTGCTCAAGGAAATCTGAGTTACCCACAAAAAAACAATAAAAGAAGCAACAACAACAAAGCTCAAGAGCAGAGGCTAAGGGAGAGAGAGAAGGAAGAAGAGAGGAAAACTGCAGCTTCCGGAATGCCTTCCCTTCTCTACCTCTCGGGCAATAGAGGCGTGTTGTAGGGGGAAGAAGGATAGACAGGAAAAAGAGAAAACAAAAGCTTGCTACTTTTTGTGATTTGACCGCACACAACAAGGGAGCAGCGGTAGCAGAAGCTGCAGAAGACAGAGATCCTCCACGCTGCACATTACCATACCTCTGCTTCTCTCTCTATCTCTAACTCTTTCATTTATCATGAGAGATAGAGATAGAGGGATAAGAGAGGAGAGATTGTACTCGCACGGACCCACGTTTGCAGCTCTTTAATTACTGCCTTTGTCCTTTGCTAAATTCTCCTTATTTCCTCCCAACCTTTTTCTCCCCATTTAATTGACTCATAGCTGGCCTACCATATTGCCTACGCATGTTTCCAAAGGTACTGTTAAGTAAGAAAAAAACGAAGGGTAGGAATGTGCCTGCTCGAGTTGGCCTCCTCCTCCTTCTTCTTCTTCTTCTTCTTCGCTTCATGGATCCTCGTCTTCCATCTTGGGTTATATTGGTTCATCATTTCGTCCTTCTCTGGGTTACATGTTGTGTTCTCTTCATGCATACGGAGCTGCTCAGGGAGAGAGAGAGAGAGAGAGAGAGAGAGAGAGAGAGAGAGAGGAGCAAGTGCAAGAAAGGTCAGCGCTGTAATGCGTACTTAATGGTCTGTTATCTGTTATGTATGACATGATGGCTAACATAGGCTCTTGTTTAATGCGCTGCACACATGCTGGGAAAGCTCTGCTGGTTTTGTCTCTTATGCATCTTTCTCATCCTTCTTCTCTCTCATTCTTTTAATTTTCTTCAAATACATTTTTTAAATCCATCAATTATACACAAACAAATATCTTTTTCTTAGAATAACATCCTTTTTCAAGTCAACAATGAACATTTGAACACTGACTTTTAACCTATCAATTAGAGCTTGTTCTAATACTAATTAAAATGAAATATACTCGATTAAAAATTTTAGTATCTTTTTTTTTAACACAAATTTGCCTTGTTGAAACTTCACATGTCTGCCAAACGCAAGTGAACAAATACTCATATCAATGTTAAAAGAAACCCACAGACAATAACACAAATCCTACAATGGATCCAAAGGTCATACAAAATAATCCCTAAAGAGCTTGAAGTGGTAGATGAAAAGAGCACATTGGATGAAAAGTTCTTATACAATGATCCTAAAAGAGATCTACATAATGAACCTTAATCTAGACCAACTGAAAATATATGAAAATAAAAATATTTTAAAACAAGAAATATAACAGAACCTTAATCAATATGCAAAGCAGGTTCTCCACATTCAAGCTGAACTATTTGCATTATGAATACTTGTCAATAAGTTACTGATATACAGAACTTTCCCTTAAGATATAAGGGTGAAAAGATGAATGCAAGAATATATTCAGTATTCTACTCATTTAGCAGAATAATGTTATATATGTCCTTCCAAACATATGAAAACTAATGTAAAAATATTCGCTTACCCTTTTGATTGTTCATAAGAAATATGCCATGCTGCAGAAAAAGTGAAGCCAGAAGTCATCTCGAAAGCACGGCGACTGCCATACCCAAAGCAGTGAACGAGAGGTAGAGCCCCATCAGGCAGTAGCCCCAAAACCGGGGCACTCGAAATCGGAACCAGGTAACCACTAATAGAGTGCACATTAGGGTCAGCAGAAGAAATGCAAATGCAACCACAATGCTTATGTTGAGCTGAAGTTTATAAGCTCCAGGATACAACATTGCTGTTTCCATCACCAGAGCAGAACCCAAACCAACAAGCATGTTAAATGCTGGCCCTGCGAAGCATCCGGCCATGGCAATCGCGGGTTGCCCTGCCCTTGCAAGGGCCACATCAGCTACAAGATCACCCACCGAATTCCCCCATGCCAACACGGTTAAACCAAGGATTGCAGGTGGCAGGTTCATGATTGATCCGATCGTAAACAAACAGTTCAACAATTCTCCGGCCAATGTCGAGATCAAGACCACACTCATGGCGAATGCAGAAACTACAGTTGGTGTCTGGTCGATTTCTGGAGGTTCTTTCTCAACAATGAAGTGGATCGTTGCGAGGAAGATGCTGACAAAGAGAACTATTGACCAGAGAGGAAAACGTGCCCAGGGAATAATGAACACGAAACGACTGTCCGTTGTGATATAGGAGCTGAAATAGTATAATAGCACGATTGGGCAAGAGGCGATGTTGGCAGCGGCGTAGAACCTGCTCCAATCTGCTGCTGATGGAGAAGGTACTGCAAAGTTTAGAAGAGTTGTGGCAGGAACTTCCCAGACTAGAGTGACCTGATGAACGAATATGGCTGACCATTATTAGAAGCAATTCTGTAGCAAGAACTACCATCAGAAGAGTATTTTCCAGAGCGATACATATGGAACTATGCAAGAAAACACATTTAAGAACAAAGGGTAAACATGTACAATGGAAAATTCAAGAGATAATTTTATTAAGTGCATAGAAAGATACATGTAATAGTAGCAAAGCAGATTAGAGGACAAGCGAATAGATTGCATTTTAACGAAACTGGGGCTTGAGGTGATCATAACGAACCTCACATTCATATGTTTAGTAGAAAATCAATCATGAAACCTATAAAAATTCATTGATTACATAGGTTCGAGGAGTTAATTTCAGATTTACATTTAGATTTGAATCCTTGATAAGAATTGTAAAGAAGCCTCAAAATTTGAAGGACCATCCTAAAGATCCTAGCTATAAATGTAAAAGAACAGGTTAGATATTGAACAGAAAGGAGAAGCAAACATAAATTTACATGCAAAATTTAGGAGTTCAAATTAACAGTTCAACAAGTTGTTTGTAAATCTAGATCAAGAAAGTCAAGAATTCATGCCAAAAGGTTATTCCATGTTAACCAAACAAGAATCAGCTATGAGCACAGTATAATTATCTCAATCCAAACAGTATTGTTCAATATATGACAGTAAGAATTTAACAAGAAATCAGGCTCGAAGAAAAAAAGAAAAAACTAATCCTAGCAATGCCAAGCCAGAAAGCATTCAATGACAACCTAGCCGAGATTGGAGATTGGTCTCGCAACTGTTGCATCCTGCATTAATTCAACCAGTAAATCACATGTCTTCTTCACTTGCACATTTTGAAGAGCCATCGTTTCTAATACTCCCCTACCTTGCCAGGCCTTAGTATTCATACAATCTCATTCCTGGACAACTCCAATATATGCTCCATCAGAAACAAAAAAAAAAAAAAAAAAAAAAAATCTCTTAACCATCACCAGATGCTACCTTTGGGTAGAACGCCACAGTTGCATGTTCTCCAAAATTACCAGTATAGCCAACTCTCATCTAAAATAAACGCCACTCTCCACATAATCCAATCTTAACACCATGATTCCATTAAAGAAACAAACTGGTTTTTTCCTCTTCAGCCAAGCCAATCCATTCATACCACATAACTCTATGCATTTATGTTTGCAAGTTTTCTAGTTCAACTTTACATATGCTCTACTCATGCACTCCATTCGCACACAAATGCATCCTTACGTATGCTCCCTCGTTGGTTGAAAACGAGATTTTCCATACTCTAAGCCATCTGGTTTTCAAGAGGTCAATCACATCATTCAAACTCAACACATACCAAACCAAGCCAAGTCAAACAGCTCAAATGGATCTCCTCATCCCTTCAACAAATTGTATGTGATGATGTGAGGATCATATTTCATGATGTTCTAAGGCCATGCTCTTGTAGTTGAGCAATTTAGTGCAACTTGTACTTCCTCCTTTAGGCTCTTTGTCTCTAATCCCTCACCAATGAATTTCCACGATCTCAATGATAGCATCTGCAACTTGGACCTCCATACACGGAATCTCCAGAAGTGTCTATTTTTTAGATAAATTATGAATTAAACTTATGTACATATATGAAGAATTAAACAATGAAAGAAATAAGGAAATACATGAGCAACTTTTCTGGGTGGTTTGACCAATTACTTTCGTCCACCCCAAGTTCATGATTGTGCTTAAATTCATCTCTTATCTTTTGCCAAATTGTTGTGCAAAAAAACACCAAAATTGAACACTGCCTTTCCTTACAATGGGCAAGGCTACTAACCAAGAAAAAAAAAAAATCTTCCTTCTGTAACAATCATTCCATACCTCTAAAGCTCAAAGCACTTGGTGCAAGAAGTTCAATAAAAATATAAACTAACTGACTGAAGTTCAGGTTTTCACAGCAGATTGCTATGCAAATCAATGGAGATTGCACAAGAAATCAGTTAGCTCTTTTTGAAACAAAATCATATTTGCCAACATAGAATTTCTCAAACTTTTATTAACTGAAAGGAAAATTGCCTTGTTTCTTTAAATGAAACTTCGATTTTTTTTCAGTGAAGTATGCACCTCAAAACATACAATCCTGTTGGCCCCCAGCACAACCATAATTCCATAGCCTTTAAATTGAAAATCTACAAAATGTTTCAAAAAAAAAAAAAAAAATCGAATTGAACTGTCCAATTTCACTATTGGATGATTCCTCTACTGCAATACAAAAAATAATAATTTGAATTTTAGGCAGACATTGAAATTTCTGAATAAATATGTATATAAAAAATTTAAAATATATAAAATTTGATACCAAATTGTAAGATATGTGAATGCTACAAAGGAAAATTTATACATATAATATATAAATTAAGATAAAGTTACAAAGTTTAAATCATAAAATTTTATTGGTTTAAATATAAGTGGGTTTATAACATGATTTTATATGAGTTGGTTTCTAAGAAAAATATTGTTTTCAAATAAATTACTTTCATTTAGTTAGCAAGGAACACACATAAACTTAAGTACAATCCATTAATTGGTCCTTGATCTTCACTTATCTAGGTTTATTAACCCCAAGTCTTGTGAGTGTATGCAATGCTTGTCTTAGAAACACCTTAACCTTAAAATCCATTAACATAAATATTAATTATTAACATTCATATATTTGCTATCAACAATACAATTCTAAGTTGGTCAACTTCAACAACTTTTCCCAGCTTCAAAGTAATCTTTAACAAGTGGTTTATTTGGTATTTCTCCAACATTTCAACATTTAGCCAGTACATATCATCAACTAATATTCATGCTACTTTAAAAATAGATCTTAATTACCAAGCAACCAAATGACTAAGAAATTTACTATTAATAGTTAGAGTTGACTCACCATTTATGACAAAATTAATCTTCAATGGGTGATTTGATAAATATTTCTCTAACATTTTAGCATTTAGCTAGATGATGTCATCAACTAAGGCTCACATTGCTTCAAAAATGGGCTTCCTCACCATGCAACCAAGTTCCTTTAGAAATTCTCCAATTATAGTCCAAACTATTTCGTCATCTATGGTCATCTTTAGAATCATCTGATTTCAAGATAAACTATTTAACAACCTTAAAATGATATGTATAACAACAATGCCATAATGTGAATTAATAGCAATATCAATAGTATCCCCAAAATCATAAGATAATATGTAAAATATCAATATTAGGTTTCACTAGATCCATCAACATAGACATGACTATTATTATAAGATAATATGAAAGTCTTGTTTACACTATGATTATTATTAGAGTTACAAAATGATTGAGCAAAAAGAAAATCCATGAAATTTGTTATAAATTTATAGTATATCATCAATAAGATAAATTAAATATAACATTTGATTCTCAAATATTTATAGTGTCCAATACACATGTGATCTCTACAGTTCTTTGTAAACTCTAAAATAAACTAATCTTTTCCAATATTGATTTCTCTTAAATGTCAAATAAAAAACTCTCTAGAGTAGGACCATTCATCCCAAAATCTCATGGATCATACACTCGTATTTCAATGTGCATGTTAACATTGATTTTATAACAATCATAAGATTGATTTACTCATGCAATTCATTATAAGACATGTGAAATTATTTGTAAATTTGTTAGTCCTATGTGCAATGGATAAGGGAAAAAAAATTATAGGATGATGATGGGAAGATTTTGGTGGGGTAGAGAATGGTGCAAAGGATTAACAAGCATCCATGACAAGATAATCATCATGACAAGTTATAAAGTTAACATAGGTATCATTTGTTTAAGGTAAAGATAAATTCAAACAATCAAGAATTTATATGAAAAATCCCACAAATGTAAAAAAAGAAACTATGAAAAGAGGTTGGAAAGTCCATGGAGTACTCTTGTAAATAGAAAACAACAAAAATTCCTCGAGGGTACATCAAATCTTCAAGGGATAGTGTCTCATATTAAGATGATTTTGATAGCAACTTGCAAATAATGAACTTTATAATATTCTAACTCTTCTAATGGTCATTAATGAACTAATGTAATATTTTTTTATTCCTTTAACAATCCCTAATGACCTTTATGATATTCTAACTCCTCTCTCCATTTGTTGTCAACATTGATTAGTGTCTTGATGATCTTCTAAGTCATACATGGCTACCACCAATTTACATTATGATATCACAATTACACAAAACAAGGTCGATAAGGCTGGACCATATACTCGGCATTGGCAAAATAACTAGATCTTTCAATTATGCACAATGATCAATGAAATTGGTCATGCCTACAATAGAGATCGTTTATGCATGGCAAGGTAGCACTATTAGGAAAAATGGCCTTGACATGATGGCATAATTTCAATGGAATTGCGCAACTGCATTCGTATCATATCAAATCATTTCAGGTCAACCTAACCCATTTTTCTTTTATCATCGAACCTAATTTTGCATCTTTATTTATATCCAAATATTACTATTCTTCATTTATTTAGATGGTTAGAGTGTTGTAGCCTTCTTTTGCAAGCAAGAGTTGTACTCTCACATCTTGTTAGTGCATTGTTGCTCTGAATTCCCTATCCAAGAATTATTGGACATCCTCTTCTTATTTAAATGGTAGAGATGTTGCATTGATATTCAATTTTATTTCTTTCTTTCCCATTCTATACTTGTTTCACTTTGTTGTTAGTTGGTGTCTTTTTGGTGATAGATTGCAAGAGAATCATGAATGGTTCTATTGATAGAGTTGAGCAATGAAAAAGAGAGAGGATGTGGGATAATTGATAACATTTATTGTGGTGGTTGCTTGTTTTAGATTCAAAAACTTCCATTAGATACTATAGATAACCATTAGTGTGGACACCAACAAATCTCATCCCTTGGAATCTTTATAGAGCTATGCATGAACCTTCTTAGAAAAAGACTAAGCATCATTAGCATCCACATGCCTAGTCCCTATGAGTTCTTCCTTTTCCTTGAAGTTACTAGACTTTTTGTAATGTACACAATAAAACCCATGATATCAGACAATGAATGAGTCGAGATAGTGAATACTCCTAATAAAAGGGTGAAGCTTATTTTCATTCCTTCTTGGTTAAAGAATGGCCATTAGCTCTCTTCAAATCTTCTCATTGGCCTTTAATAGAAGAGCAAAAGAGTCCACCAATTCACTATTAAAAAATTCATTATTAACAGCTCCTCTGCAAAAGCTTCTTCAAAATAATTTCTAATTACTCATAAAGACATGCTCATTTTTAGATGACCATGGTGCCCCACAAGGTGAGAAGGCATAGAAAACCATTCCTTCAGCTCTAAATCTCATAACCCCTTCTCAAAATTCGTGCCTCAAATCTTCCTAGAATATTCAAGTATTGAATCCAAAGCTAGTAAACCCTAAATCCTACAAAATCACTATTGATCTCAGCAAATTGCTCTAAGTGAAAGGTCAGAAATTTCTTGAACTTCAACATTGCCTCGAGCCCTTAAGACTCAGTTGTAACTGGAGTGGGATGAAAGACATTCTCAACAAAGGTCACTAAATGCTCGACGAGGCTCTGGAAATAACACATGCTCACCTATTCCTCCAATCAGAGAACAAGAGGGAAGGTAGAACGGCCCTTCCCAATGCGTCATTGAAAGGACATAGTCTTGAAAGAAATGATTGGTCAACCTTATCTCACACGCGTTGTAGGGCAAATTTATATTGAGGCCTTTGCCTTTCAACTTCATCATTGCTCAGACACATACAATATAAGTAAAGGCATTTCAGCCCCAATTGCACCAAATTAAACCATGATGGCTTAAACATTTACAAAAGTATACTAAATAGGAAGGTAAACATCTTAGAGAGGAAACATGATAAGAATGTAAACCTTCACCAACTCCTATTCGGGCAATTATAACTTAATAATAGAGAGAAAATTAGAAAAAAAATAATAAAAGAGCTCCATTCTCATAATACCTAGGGAAGACAAAACAACAAAACTTTTATAAGTTTTGAGTTTTTTTTTGTAAGCCAATTGAGTTGGATCTCAACTATTAAAGACCTATATATCCAACCCCTAATGTGCGGCATGGATCCTAATTTCCTTAGAGGGCTATGACTTATCACCTCCTAAGGAGAACATAAGGCAAAGGAGAAACCAAAAAAAACCATGTACTAAATCATATGTATTGCATACCAAAAGTCATACTCAAACAACCTCTATTTTACTAGATGATTGATTGAGGCCACACAAACCAATCATCCCTAGCCATCATTCAAATCATCTATATACTTTCAATATCACCTTAAATATATTTTGGTTCTTATTTTTGTTAGAACAAGTTCAAATTTTCATAATTCAACTAATGTTATTTCTATTGTAGTTCAAAATTTTAGACAATTCTACATTTCAAAATTTGAACTTAGTTTGTTTTATTTGCAACTTCAAATGTAGTTTGAGGGTTTTATTTCAAAATTTTGCAACTTGAAATTTAGGTAGATCATGTCAACATGGGTGCATCATCAATCACCATTCAAGATTTGAGCTTCCAATCAACCTCTCTTGCTATCATTAGATCATCACAAGTAGTCTAAACAACCACTGATAACTAGCTTAGTTTCTTCCTTCTTTAATTGTTTTAGCATTTTGTCTATTATTAGTTTGTAGTATCACTGAAATTTAAGAGTACTTTTAAGGCCAATGCATGAAGATGTCATGAACTCTTCATTTATACCCTAGTTCATGTATTAGGCTTTACAAAGGTCGATGATAGTACGAAAATGACAATTACTATGTGTTCTTGTTGTCGATGTCATTATGCAATAGTAAAAATAAAATTTATTCTTCAATCATGCTATTAGATGTTTAAGACAAGAGGAGAGAGTTTTTAAGGGGAAAGAGCTCCTTGCAAGCTATCAATGCCACATCACCATCAATGTCTTCATGCATTGCCATTGCATCCAACAATTCCTTTGAAAATTTTAATCTTTTGATCTCCACAATTATTACATCTTCTTGCTCAAGCTTTTGCATTTAGCACATATGTCTTATCTTGAAATCATGTCAATTATTGATCCAACATTGATAGTCCCGAATGACCAATCCATCATCCAAGATAATCATATCCAATTGTCTTGGAAGATCCTGACAAATAACCATATTTTGAAAACTTTGGTTATTTTGCAAGTGTCATTTACTTTCATGTTATCAAATATTCTCTACATATCACAAATGCTGGTATTTCTATTTATGATTAATTTGTAGTCATATGATCATTCAGATATGAATATTTATATCATTGCTTAATTTTTTTTAAGACATCATTATAGAATTTTCCAAATTGTTACCAAGTAGTTATCATTTTCAATTTTTCAGAGGTTTGTGAACTCTAAACAAAAACTAGAACATTCTACTAAATCTTAAATTAGTTTGCATCAACTAAGCACATTAAGTGTTTTTGTGTAATAGTATACAATGTGAGAACAACAACATCCTCAAACTGACAAAATCAAGAAGCTATTAAACAAACAAGTAGTTCATAGGATGAGAACGTGAAAAACAATCCATGAAAAATAAAAATTTAAATGCATATTTTCCCAATAAAAAATTTAAAATTAGAGAAAAAATATTTAAAAATAATATTTATGTTCAAGAATACATTGATTATTAGTTTTATTTCACTTCCAATATATCGTTGTCAATGCCTCTTCTACATTTGACCCTCGGATTCAATCCTTAAGCCTCACACATGTGAGAGATTTAAAGGATTAGGATCCATTCCTTTGTTTTTTCTACTAAAATTTGTGCTAGCAACACATATTTATGTTTGTTGACAAACAATCTCAAGGTGCTATGCCAATTCCTATTGCTTACTTTCTTTGAATGGATACTATATCAATAAATCATGTTGCATATTCAAAAGAAACATACTTTTTCTCATATAACTGCTTCTAATGCTATAGAGATAGCATCTTCTTCTTTTGTAGTGGTTCATGTTTAAAGGGAATAATCCTACACATCTCTACACTGAACTTGTTAGTAGTTTCAGCAGTTGTCCAATCTACAAATCAGCTTAATAGAAGAATGAATCTCAACAACCACCACTTGATCCATTTTTTCATGTTGACCCCAATGGTAATTGAATTATGTGTTTATGGCTCTTAGAAAGCAAATGATGACTAAAGCATTCTATAAACTTGACCATATCTACTTTGTCTAGTCAAACTTCCTCTACTAAAAACTTGACCATAATCCCCATTGTACATCAATAGGTTAATTAAGTAATGCATTGACAATGATCATGTATTATTTTTTTATATGATTACTTCATTGCAACAGGAGATTCTACATCATTAAAAACATATGGAAAACAGTCCATACATGACAACACTAAAAATCAAAATTGAACATTATCCATGTAAAGAAAAAAATAAATGAATTCCAAAGTTCCACTAGTGTAGGTTTTGTACACTTGAAATGAAACCAATGATATTGGACAAAAAAACTTGCATCTAGCAAAGTTTATTTGTTAGGTATCAGCTCTCCTCATACAAAGATCACCTAGCATTGATACCAGGTTGATCATCATTAGAAACATGTTGATTTTTCGACATACGTTTGCATGATGACACGCTAATGGATTATCCAAGTTGTTTTTTAATCTTTTGGGGACACAGTAGCTCCTTGCCTAGCTTACCTAATAGATTTCCTTAAAAATATATGTTTCAATACTGAAGCTTAAGTTATTCTTGTAATTCATTATAGCAAGATGAAAGAATAACTCAGGTTAAATTGCAAACAGTATGTTCATATATCCAAATGATTAAAGTTCTTTAGTACGTGATACAACTATTGAAAATGTTAACTCCAAATCATGCAAAGCTTATATGAACTCTCCCAGCAAAATTAACTGTAAACAGATGCAGCAACTGTCAATTGCAAAAAAAAAAACATGCTAAGTCCAAACAGACGGCATATAATTAAAAGAACTCAGAACACATTTTTATACCAATTAAAGGTAATCCGGAAGAGATGAAAGAATGCATGAAACTTTACAGCATTCCTGCACCTTTATGCAGAAAATAATAAATGGATTTCCAGAAGTACAAACACCCAAAACGAATGAATAAACCCCCAAAATTAAGAATCCATCCATTCGATATTAATGCCCTTAAAAAGACAAATTCCATAAAAAACAAGAAATCCTGCAAACCAAGTCCAGTTTCAAATCTGTGCTGTAAAGAAGAGAAACGAATAAAGGCCAACATTAATTTTTTCAGCCACAGTTACCTTTCGAAGCAGTTCACTTATTCTACAACGAGAGTCGTTGGATTTCCCTGCATCTCCAGAATCACACACAGGCACCTGAGAATTCCACTCTGGAAGCTTCATCATCTCCTCCTCTTTCACCTCCCCTTTCTCGATGCGAGAATCCATCCAAAACACAAGGCCAACGAAGAGTACATATAGGATAATCAGTCCTATAGCTTGCCAGAGAAAGATCTCCGCAGTGAGGTAGATGTAAAACATAGCAGAGGTAGCGAGAAGGTAGAAGAAGACATCGCGGATGAAGGGCGCGGGTTCAAGGGCGAATGGGGATATTGGTGCGAGGGTGGCAACGGCGCCAACAACGAAGGCCGAGACAAAGGCGCCAGCAGATACTACAGCGGCGAGGCCAGTCCGATCATGGCCAGTGTGGAGGGCGGCCACGGAGGCAAAGAGATCCGGCGCGCCATTGCCAAGGGCAAGCAGTGTCACAGCAGCCATTGAGGGCGAGAGGCGAAGGCGAAAGGAGAGGAGGGAAACAGCAGGGGAGAAGCGGTCGGAGGCGGCGCGGGCGAGGAGGTAGAAAAGGAAGATGAGGACGACAAAAAGGGCGGGGAGAGATAGAAGAGAAAGGGAACTTAAGTGACAGAAATATAAAGCAGAGTAGTTGAAGATGCCGCCAGACGGGGCACAGTTGGAGCGTGAGAAGGAACACCGATCTGCCGGTGGGAGGCGGAGCACAGCGGAGCAGGGAGGCAGAGGATGGGAACTTGATATGGATTGTATGAGACGACGAGGAATAGGATCCGATGCGTAGGAGTAGGAGAATAGGTAGAGGAGGAAGATGAATGCGGAGGAGAGGAGCACGGCAGGAACGCAAATGAGCTTCAAAGCAGAGTGAGAGGAGAACGATGCCATGCCATTCGATGATTCGAAAGCTAGGATGTGATGAGTTCGAGCTTTATATCAAATAGAAATTCTAACCCTTCTCTACCTTTGATCTCAAATTCTCTATTTTTGTGATTAGTCAAAGGCTTGCAAATATTTAAGAACTAAAAAATTTGTACAAAGGAATAAATCAATTTTACTTTCTTAGTTTTAATGGATCAATAAAAAATTTCAAACGTTTGACAATTGATTTTTTATTGATGGTTATTATTGATTAATTAATACTCGATTCATTTATTATTTGTAATGATATAAATTATTATTAAATTGGTTATGGTTATGTGGGGTTATTAGTTTATTTTTTTATATATTATTTTTCAGTGAAATTTTAAAAATAAAAAATATTTTCCCATACTTAATCTTGTTTACTGTGTGATTAGGTGTTTCGATAAGACTAAACTAAAAATCGAAGTTCCTACTTGCTGTGTAAAACATGATTTGTTATAATTTTTAAATCTATGACAAGCTCTCGTGTGATGGTACCATAGCCCTATTTGTCAAAACGATTGAAAGAGTCAATGAACTTAGAGAAAGGATTTCATGGGTGAGAGCTCTTATTGCAATTGCATATGATGTAGACAATTCATGTGCCATTTTGGAGCATGCAAACTAGGAATCAATTATGGAAGATCTCCAAAGAACCCTTGTTAAGGATTTTGAGTGAATTCGTTGAGATCATGAAAATTGCATTGCGAGTTGATCATGATGTGCAAGGCAATTGGAAGTACAAAGTTTCGGTAAAAGAATCAGCACTCTGTGAGGATTTTTAAACTAAAGTGTTTCACAGTACTTAGAATTCTAAGGAATTGAAGAACGTCTTGTGGGACATGGAGTAATATTTTATCATTGCTTATGTGCATGCAAAGAAGGTGACCATTTTTAACATGTATGTTGCTAGAGATGTGAAATTATGATGGAGAATATAGAGCGTTGATGATGCAAATGCTAGAATGTTGAAACTTGATACATGAAAAAGTTCAATAGAGAAATGTATAGTCAATTTCTCCTTTACAATGCTTCTTGGGTAGCTAGGGAAGCATTGAAGAAGCTAAAACACAATGGAGTTGCGTAGGAATATGTATAATCATAGCTATGCGTTTCCAAAATCTAATTGTATTGTAAAATTATCTCTATTAGACAATACAATATGCTTAAGACTCTAATCAACCTAGTTTTTTTTATCATATATGCCTGATAGCCCCATCACCTTGTTCTCTTATATAGATCATATAATATAATCAACTCGATCATATTGTATGATCAATGCTACAAAAAACAACGATTTGGGGGACTTTTGATCAAATCGTTGCAACATCCAAACTCCAACCTCAATCCACCCACATACATCACATACATATCTCAAAGAAGAGAAACTCAAACAAAATTGCATCTTAAACTAATTTTTACTTCAAAAATAAGTCAAGCACTCCTCGAGTTCTTCCCCATCCTTGAATAAGGTTCATGTTATGAACTCTTAAAGGTGGCTTTGCTTATAGTAGTTTTTCCACACCTCAAAACTCCTATAAATGTTCCCTTTTTTTTCCTACCCAATCCTTCTTTTTTTTCTCTTAAGGTTTAGAAGAGTTATACTTTCCATATAAAGGGATAAGTTATCATTTTTATATTAAAAATGATCAATTAATTTTTTTAATTTAAAAATTCTTAAAAAATTTAAAAGATTTTTAAAAATTATAAACAACATACTAACAAAATTAATGAGAGTGAGAACCCTTTTCTTTTCATTAAATAATTTAAAATTTTGATATTTTTACTTGGATAGGAATGGTCTAAAAAGCATACAAATAGAGTTTCACTAGAATTGAACCTATTATACTCTACTCAAAAATGCCTTAGCTCTCTTATGTACTTTTATCTTCATATTTTCACTTTTCTTCAGAGGCAAGGAAAATCTTATGAGTGACAACAACACTTTCAAGGATCAAGAACTTTATTTGATGGATGTACAGTTTATGCCACTACTCAAAACAAATTTAGTGTTGTTTATCATATGATAAAATAATACAAAGAAATCACTTGGATGACCAAAGAAATTAAATATGTGCATATGGGTTTCACCTTTTTCAATAATGAGAGAGTGATAGTATCTTATAAGTGATGACTTCTCAATTAAAAACAACTAGAGTGTCAATGAAAAAAAGTGAGTATGAAGAGGCTCCTCTTGAGGTTCATCCTTTTGAATGCATGTAGAAAAGGATGTTAGTTTAGTTACTCATGTCGAAAATGACACGTCTCACCTATGGATTCATAACTTAATCAATGGTAGCCTTCTCAAATTGGTGAAGAGTGGAATTGCAAAAGGTTACATAGTTGCCTTTAAAGGGACATTATGTTGTCCTCCATCGACATATTTCCCTTCCTCGAATTATAGGAAGATAAGTCAGAAAGAGACTGAGTTAGAGGCGACTAAGAAATCTTATAGAATCTTAGAAACTATTACTTTAGTCTTGGGAGTTGATTCCAATTGAAAATTAAGAAGATTCCCTTCCATCAAGAGGGCCTTAATGAATGCTTGATGACAACTTTTACATCATGAACCTGAGGCTGTGACACTTGCAATAGCATCCCTAGCCACACTCAATCTCACTTTCTCTAATCCTTGGGGATCAGTAATGAACCTCTCTCTTAATGGTTGTCAAGATTTCCCATTAAGTTAATTGCACATGGCTCATGAGCTATGGTGGCATAAGATGGTGAGCAAGAAAGTTGTTGTAGGCCCAAGGTTGTTAAGGTTGGAGCTACTAGTTTCATTTCTACAAGAGGGAAAAGATCATTCTATTGCTACTACTGTGGGATAAGAGAAAATATTGTTAAGATAGTTAATGACAGCAAGCAAACACTTGAACTTTGAAAGCTTCTTGTAATTCTCATCAAAGTCCATAAACTTTTTAAAATCTCTCAAAACACTTGACAATCCAAAAGAGTATCTAAGAAAATCATAAAATTAGCTCTTTAAGGTGTAACCTAATAGCAATGGCAATTAAAAGAATCTCATTTACTGTTGAATTAACAAATTTTATCTCAACATCAAATCTCTTGAGGTACTATTTAAGAAATATGTTGTTCACTCAATGGATATGATAAAGATAGTTAACAATCTTTCTTATACATAAAATGCCGACAAGACAAACATGAAAGGTTTGAATAAAATCAAAATAAGAGGTATTTAATATCAAGGGAGACAATAGATCCGCTTAAGGTTCAATCCCTTGAAAATGTGAAGAAAATGTGGATTCAAAACGTAGTGTATGATGCCATTGTCACATCAAACTCTAAAATATGATTGTTGAGGTCCTTGTTCCCATGAAAGTTACAACTTCACTCTAACAATCCTCATCAAAAAGGACCTATGCAATGCATGGTGAAGGCAACACGCCTTTTCTTACTTTTGTTTGATTAGTAGCCAGGTCAACCTGCCAAAGTGATTTGACATCTTATTCTTAAATCCTAGAAAGTGCAAAGATGCATAAAACCATGAGGACAAATAACATAAGATTGAGATGCATGACTTGTGATTAGTCAATATTGTTGAAATCAAGCATGTTCAATCAAGCAAATGAACTAGGGAGAAACTTATTGTTGCATTCATAAAGTGAAATTGATGTCATAGGCAACATGATAGCTAGAGTAAAATAACATAGGCACCAAAGGTCCGACAACATAAGAGAGTGTTGGACAAAAGTTTGCATCACCAATATTTGCTTAACAAGTAGTCCCAATATGGCCAAAAGCATTTCTTCTTAGGATCCTACTCCTTAGATGGATGATTTGAATGTAGTAACAAAATGTGTTTAACTAAGCAACAAAGATACTTTAAAGAGACACAAAGCCATTAGTATTTTAGATCAAGCTAATATTCTCACCAAAATATCAAGAAAGATTATCATGAAATTTGGATCTTTTAATTTGCATTATCGTAAGATCTGTATATATTAATAGAGACTTGCTTTATACTCACAATAAAAGAGCTCGAGAGAGTGTTAAAAAATGAACTTAATTGAAAAAAGTCAAAGTTAGTTTGCATGAATGTGTCATAAAATTATTGTGGTCAAAATTAGTTATTGTCATGAATTAGTTGTGGTCAAATTTAGTTATTGGTCATGAAATTAGTTGTTGTCAAAATTAGTTATTGGTCATATAGTGGTCAAAATTGGTTATTAGTCATGATCAAAGTTAGTTCATGTAACAGCCTCAGTGTTTCGTATGTTATTTTATTTTATTTACTTAAACGAAAGAGCTCTGTGAGACGAATCCAACGATGTTTAATTTGTAATTTTCGGAGCTCTAATGAATAACTTATGAATTTTTGAAAATTTGGGATAAATTTGTAACGTAGAGGATAGATCTGTAATTTTTAAATGTCGGCTTAGTTCAAATCCGATTGGTGGAGGATATATTTGCAAATATAAAATTTAGAGGGGGTTTTCTGCAAAATGCGGTTCACGACCGTTCGCTTTAGTCGGTTTCGGCCGCGGCTATAAAAGCCGACTCTGCACGTTTGAAACGTGTTTCTGCGAAAACGGCGGCGAGGCACGACGGGGAGGCACGACGGCGAGGAATTTTCGTGATTTTCGGCACGCGACGACAACGGCCAAAGAAGGTGAGAATTTTTATTTGCTTTGTATTTTTATAAGTTTTTCGGGGAGCGGCGATCAGTTGGCCGGCGAGAGACGCAAGAAATTTCGAAGTTCTCCGGCGAAATATTACGGTTTCGACGGACGCGAGAGAGAGAGAGAGGGGGGGCGTGAACCGGTCCAGGCTTTGGACCGGGTGACGCTGCTGAACCGGATGCCGAGCGCGCACGGTCTAGCACGTCGAGCGCGCGGTCCAGCGCGCCGAGCACGCCCGGTCCAGCGCCGAGAGCGCGCGGTCCAGCGCGCCGAGCGGGCGATCCAGCGACGGCGTAAGAATTTGGGAATTTAGAGAAAACGCAGTTTTAGAAAGCTGTTTGGAAAAGCTTTTAAAATGTTTTTCTTCGCGAGCGGTCCAGCATAGACCGTGGTCGGTCCAGCGCCTTTTGGGATTTATTTTGGGGTGTGTTTGGGAAAGCTTTTAGAAAGCAATTTTTGACTAATAAGCATATTTAAATTAATTATTTTTGTATTTTACGGGCTTGTAGGACATCAAGAAGAATCAGAAGTGAGTAAGACGGTTGGTACAGCAAATTCAGGTAGATAAATTCATAACCATGTGATGTAGCACAATATTATGTGTTTATTTTACATGGTTTCTTTTAGTTACATGGTGTTTTAGTCATTCTATATGTTGATATTTATTTTATTTGCATGACAACTAAAACGGAAAGAAATAATATGGTACAATATGCTAAAGAAAGAGACAAAATAATGTGACATGAAAGGACTTTTGATATGACATGGATTGATGTTTGGAAAATGACAAATAAAACAATGAGATTCCCAGAGAACATTATCCTCACCACTAGGCTCAGCGTGTGGGATCGCAGGATATCGATCTTCGGATCAGATATCTACCTAGTGTTATGTGCTATGACTCCATGATGATTTACACCAGGCTCAGCGTGTTGGATCGCAGGATATGGTATCATACCTGCGCAGGATATGGTATCATACCTGCCTGGTGGCACTAGGCTCAGCGTGTTGGATCGCAGGGTATCGATCTTCGGATCAGATATCTGCCTAGTGTTATGTGCTTGGTTGGATGCCGGCTAGAGGACAGTCATTGATGATTGGATCCAGAAGATAATGTGTCAAAGGGAATTGGGCCCGATAATAACACACTATATAAGGAACTTGCATTTCTTTATGGTTTTCATTTGGCATTACCTTACATAGATGACATATGGTATGATTTTAGCTTGATGCCTATGATTCATTTTTATTGTTTATGGTATTTTGTTATGCCTTTTTATTTACTTGGTTAACTATGTAGAATTATCTACTGAGATGTATAAAATCTCATTTAGTGCTTACATCACAGGTCATGAAACCACTGCACCAAGAGATGGGAATGGTACTGCTACAAAAGAACCATTTTCACGAGATGTGTAAAAGAAAGGGAGGGGTTGGTGTGAATATTATAAAAACATGTTCGTGTTTATATATATTGCGAATTTTGGAGTGTGTGTTTGTCTTACCGTCGGGTCCCCACCTTTGATTTTTGGTTATTTGTCCTTACTTGATGTAACAGCTAAGCAAATTTATGATAATATTGTTATATAATGGTACTTGGTTCGGTGGGGGCTTGACAGTTCAAGTTCAAAAGTTTTTTAACAGTCTATATAAATAGTTGTAACATGTCATTTGAGTGAGGAAGAAAGAAAAAAAGAGAAAAAAAAGTGCTTCATGTTTGAGTGAAAAAAATTTTAGTTGTATTCTCTCCACCTTGCTCATCTTCTCTTTACCCTTAAAAACTCTATTATTATTTGAAGGCATTTTCTTCCAACAAAGTGGTATCAGAGCTGGAGAAAGATCGTGTGAAGATGACAAATAATGTACTTCCTATCCCTTATCTTACTAACAATTATGATAATTGGAGTATACAGATTAAGGCATTATTTCAAAGTCAAGACATTTGAGAGATTATTGATAAAGGGTATGAAGAGGTTTAAGATGAAGGCACTCTTACACAAAATCAAAAGGCAACATTAGTAGAGTTAAGAAAGAAAGATAAGAAAGCACTTTTCTTTATTTATCAAGATTAAGATGAGTCCACATTTGAGAAGGTAGCCATTACAAATAATTCAAAGCAAGCTTGGGAGATCTTACAAAATGCATACAAAGGATATGACAAAGTAAAAAAGGTGCGTCTCTAAACCTTAAGAGGTGAATTTGAAGCCTTACAAATAAAGGAATCAAAAAATATTTCAGAGTATTTCACAAGAGTGCTAGCAATAGTAAATCAACTAAAGTAAAATTGAGAAGCGTTTGAAGACAAACGAGTGGCAGAGAACATTCTACGATCTTTACATAGTAAGTACGACTATGTAGTGACGGTTATTGAAGAGTCTAAAGACTTGGACATGATGAAGATTGAAGAGCTTATGGGTTCACTTCAAGCCTATGAGCATCGTATTCAAAGGAGAAACAAACAATCATTGGAGCAAGTTCTTCAAAGTAGCGTCACAATGCAAGAAACAAAAGAAGAACAAAGCGGTCAAGATAATCATGGTCGTGGTCATGGTCGTGGACGTGGACGTGGTCATGGAAATGCTCGAGGCCTTGGAATATATGGCCGCCGTAGGCAAGGTCGTGGTAACTATAATAGTAATGAAGAATCAACCAATATAAAGGTGGAAAAAGTCAAAGAGGAAGAGGCAAAAGGTATGATAAAAGTAACATTAAATGTTACAATTGTAATAAGTATGGGCATTATTCTTCAGAATGTTGGTCAAATTTTTCTAATCAAGTGCATGAGAAAGTCAATTATGTTAAAAAGAAAAATATTGAAGAAGAAATACTTATGCTAACAAGAAGAGAAGGAGAATCTATAAATCAAAATTTATGGTACTTGGACTCCAGAGCAAGCAATCATATGTATGGACATAAAGACATCTTTTTGGAACTAGATGAATTGGTGGATGGTCATATCTCTTGGAGATGCTTCCAAGGTCAAGTAAAAGGTATCGATAAAATTTTTATTCAACTCAAAGATGGTACTCAACAATTTATCTCTAATGTTTATTATTTTTCGAAGATAAAAACAAATATTCTTAGTCTTGAAAACTATTAGAAAAGGGATTTGACATACACATGAAAAACAAAAATATTTATTTAAGGAAGGAGAATAAACTTATTGTTTATGTTCCTATGGAGTAAAATTGTATGTTTATTCTTCTCAATATTAAGTATATTGTTACTAAATATTTAAGTGCTTGTATAAATGATAGTTCTTGGCTATGGCATTTGAGATTTGGGCATATCAATTTTGGTGTGATTAAACTTCTATCAAGCAAGAAAATGGTGAAGCAGATTCTATACATAAATGCATCAAATAAAATATGTGAAGGATGTATAGTTAGAAAACATCCAAGGAAAAGTTTCCCGAAGGAGTCTTTCAATAAAGCAAGCAAGCCTCTTCAACTTATTCATAATGATATCTGTGGACCAATTACTCCAATTTCATCTGGTGTTGCCATTATTTTCTAACATTTATTGATGACTTGAGTAAAAAATCATGGATATATCTCTTAAAAGAAAAATGATAAGCATTTCAAGTATTCAAGGAGTTCAAAGTATTGGTGGAAAACCAAAGTAGCTATAAGATCAAGGCGATAAGATCGGGTCGTGGAGGTGAATTCACATCTAAAGAGTTTGAAGAATATTATAAAGCTCATGGTATTTGGAGAACATTAATCGCATCATATTCACCTCAACAAAATGGTGTAACAGAAAGAAAAAATTGAACCATACTTGACATGGTTCAAAGCATGCTAAAAACTAAGAAAATGCCAAAGGAATTTTGGGCGGAGACTATCAATTGTGCAGTCAACTTGTTGAATAGATGTCCAACAAAGAATTTGGAAGGACTAACTTCATAAGAAGCATGGAGCAGATTCAAGCCGAATGTATCACACTTTAAAATTTTTGGATGCATAGCTTATGCACATGTACCCGATCAAAAGAGGATCAAGTTAGATGACAAGAGCATTTCATGCATTTTTATTGGCTATGATGCTAGATCTAAAGCTTACAAGCTTTATGAACCAAAAGAGAAGAAAGTGACAATATGTCATGATGTGAAGTTTCAAGAAGATGGTATATGGAATTAGAAAAGCAACTCAATAACGATACATGAAGAAGAGCAAATTGTTGATCAAAGCCGAGAAGTTGAACCACCATCTTCTCCTACATCATCATTATTAGATGAAGATGGTCCTACAACATAACAAACTAGAAGCATTCATGATCTATATGAGGTAACTAGCCATCTCAATCTTATTTGTCTTTTTACTAATGAAGAAATTATTACTTTGTATGATGTAATAAAAAAATGACAAATGGAAGAAAGTTATGGATGAGGAGATAGTTTATATTGAAAAGAACAAAACATGGGAGCTTACTAATTTACCAAATTAACATAAACCCATTGGTGTAAAGTGGTTTTATAAAGTTAAGAAGAATATACAAGGAGAGATTAAAAAATATAAGGCAAGGCTTATATCAAAAGGTTATACTTAAAAGACTGGGATTGATTATAATGAGGTCTTTGCTCCCATTGCTCGAATAGAAACTATTTGATTAATGCTTTCAATAGCGGCTCAAAATAAATGACAAGTATTTCAACTTGATGTGAAGTCAGCTTTTCTTAATAGTTATTTAGAAGAAAAGGTTTATATTGAACAACCTATGTGTTATGTGAAAAAGGGACAAGGAAAAGTGTTGAAATTAAAAAAAGCACTCTATGGTTTGAAACAAGCACCACAAGTTTAGAACTCAAGTATTGACTCATATTTTAAAGACAATGACTTTATTCAATGTCCATATAAACATGCTCTATATATAAAAAAAAGGAAGAGCATATATTATTTGTCTCTTTGTATGTGGATGATCGTATTTTTGTAGGAAATTCTTCAAAATTAATTGAAGAATTCAAAGAAACTATGACAGTAGTTTGAGATGACAGATATGGGACTAATGTCTTACTTTCTTGGATTAGAAGTTAAACAACTTGAAGAAGGCATATGTGTCACACAAGAACGTTTTGCAAAGGAAGTTCTTAAAAGGTTTAAGATGGAAGAGTGCAATCCAGTTAATACACCTGTTGATTGTGGAGTAAAATTATCACGATATGATGAAGGCAATATGGTAAATCCTACTCTCTACAAAAGTTTGGTAGTTTGTTTACGATATTTGATTTGTACAAGATCGGATATTCATTATGGGGTTGGATTAGTAAGCCGATTTATGGATGAACTAAAAGAACAACATTGGAAAGCAACAAAGAGAATTATTTGCTACATCAGAGGTACTTTAAATTATCGAATGTTTTATTTATTTTCTAATATTTTTCAACTTATTGGATACTCGGATAGTGATTAGGGTGGAGATATGGATGATATGAAAAAGTACTTCCGGATTTGTATTTTATATTGAAAGCACTACATTCTCATGGATGTCTAAGAAGTAATATATTGTTACACTTTCAACTTATGAAGTAGAGTAAATTGTAGCTTCAACTTGTGTTAGTCATGCTATATGTCTTCGAAAATTGTTAAAAGAAATTCAACATGCACGAGATAGTGCAACTAAAATCTATATCAATAGTAAATTAGCTATTGCTTTGGGGAAGAATCTGGTATATCACATAAGGAGTAAGCATATTGAAATTCGCTTTCATTCTATTCGTGAGTACATGAAGAACAAAGATGTGGAGTTAACTTATGTTGACTTCTCTGACTCCTCCTTCTCTCTTAACTCCTCTGACTCTGAATCTAACTCTGACTCCTTTTTTCTTGTTTGACTCCCCTGATTCTGACTTTGACTCTGACGCCTCTGACTCCTTTGGCTCCTCTAACTCCTCTGACTTCTCTTCTGACTCTTACTCCTTTAACTCTTTTAACTCCTCTGACTCTTTTGACTTCTCTGACTCCTACTCATCCTCCTCCTCTGACTCCCCTAACTCCTACTTTAGCTCCTCTAACTCCTATGTTAACTCCACCTCTGACCCCTCTGACTCTTACTCTGATTCTAACTCCTCTGACTCCTCTTACTTCTACTCTTCTGACTCTTTTGACTCCTATGACTCTTCCTCTAACTTCTCTGTCTTTTCCTCTAGCTCCTTTGACTCCTCCTCCTTCGACTCTCGACTCTTTTTGACTCTGACTTCTCTCACTTCTCCTTCTTATTTGACTCCTCTTCCTTCTCCTCCTCCTCCGACTCCTCCGACTCCGACTCTAACTCTGACTCTGACTCCTCTGACTCTGTCTCTGTCTCTGACTCTTGAACTATTTCTTTGTAAGGAAATAGCTATCCGATAGAAGATAGGCTTTATTTCCATTCCATACCCCAGATGGGGCCCAACTTTGTACTCATTTTAGCTCCATATTCATAGTTTTTCATGACTCTTACTCTAATTCCTCTAACTCTTCCTCTGACTTCTCCTCCTCCTCTAACTCATCTGACTCCTCTGACTCTTCTGACTCCACTGACTCCTCCTCCTCCTCCTCCTTCGACTCCGATGACTCCTCCTCTCACTCTTCCAAGTCCGACTCTAACTCTGACTACAACTCCGATTGTGACTCCTCTGACTCTATCATTGACTTTGACTCTTACTCTGACTCCTTATCCTTATCCTCATCCTCCTCTGATTCTCACTCTGACTTTGAGTCCTCTAATACTGTCTTTCACACTGACTCTAACTCTGACTCCTCTTCTGACTCTTACTCCTCTTCCTCGTTCTCTAACTCCTTTGACTCCTCTGACTCTTCTGACTCCTTTAACTCTTACTCTGAGTCCTCTGGCTCATCCTCTAACTCTTCTGACTCCTATAACTCCTCCTCCTCCTCTTCTTCCTCTTCTGACTCCTATTTTGACTCCTCCTCTAACAACTCTTACTCCTCTTCCTTTAACTTTAACTCCTCTGACTCTTCCTCCTCCTCCTCATCTGACTCTAACTCTGACTCCAAATCTGACTCCAAATCTGACTCCTTTTATTCTTACTCTGACTCCTTCTCCTCCTCTTTCTCTGACTTCTTTGACTTCTCTAACTCCTTCTCCTCCTCTGACTCTGAGTTTGACTCATCTGACTGCTCCTGTGACTCCTCTTCCTCCTCCTCCCCTTCTGACTCCTCTCACTCCTCCTTCTCATCATCTTTTGACTCCTCTGACTTCTCCTTTGACTCTTCTGACTTCTCTAACTCCTCCTCCTCCTCCTCTTCTGACTCTAACTTTGAATCTGACTCTGACTCTTCCTCCTCCTCCTCTGACTCTTTTAATTCTGACTCTGATTCTAACTCCTCCTCTAACTCCTCTTCTGACTCTTACTCCTCTAACTCCTTTAACTCATCTGACTCCTTCTTTGACTCTTCTAACTCCTCTGACTCCTACTCCTCTTCTGACTCCTCTGACTCTTCTAGCTTCTCTAACTCCTTCATTGACTCTACCACTAACTCCTTCTGCACTGACTCTTACTCTTACTCTGTCTGCTTTAACTCCTCTAACTCTGACTTTTACTCCTCTTCTGACTCCTTTAACTCCTCTGATGCCTCCTCCTCCTGCTCCTCTGACTATTCTGACTCTTCCTTTAACTCCTCCTACTTTGGAATCTTATGTTTTCATCAATCAAAATCATAAAACACTTAAGCACCTCCACGAAATACTTTTGGGTTTTCTTCAACAACTGTATTACCATCCAACAAAACGAAAATACTTTCTTGTTTTTATTACTACTTCATGACAAAATCATCTTTGTTGCACTCCAACAATTCTTTAACAAATACTACTTGAATATTATTTTTAAAAACAGAAGATTCCAAAGCCCTGTATTCCATGATGCAAAGAATCATTTATGCCCTCTCAATTATGTGTGGAGGGAGCTCTTGTAATTTTGATCTGTAATATCTTCCTGAATCTACTTGGAACATTTGCTTTTTTCTCCTATTTGCTAATTATTGACAAGTAAAATATGATTTGAATTGGATTCCAGGGTTCTGAATCAAGAGACTTGCAAGCCAATGATCCGATTCCAGATGTCTTAAGTAAATTGGAAAAGCATGAGGTTGTTAAGAGTCCATTTCTAAACCAAGGCAATGCATGCATGCATGAAACATCTACTTCAATTGACAACTTGGCATCGGATCCTAAGCCAGAAAAGACAACTTGTAATGCACCTAGAACTAAGAAGACATTTAAGAGGCCAGATAAAATTCTTTCTTGTCCTCTCTGCAAAAGCATGGATAGCAAGGTTTTTTACTACAACAACTACAACGTTAACCAACCCATGTACTTCTGTAAGAATTGTGAGAGGTATTGGACAGCAGGAGGAAGCATGAGAAATGTTCCAGTAGGTGCAGGAAGGAGGAAAAGTAAGCAATCACCAGTGAAAAGCCTGCAAATTGTTGTCTTCTGATGGAGTTGCTGTTCCCCAGCTCTATACTCCTAGTTTGCAAGGTAATGTTGCAGTTCACAAGCTTGGCTCAGAAACCCAATTATGCAAATCAAAAGCTTCTGTCCTGAACACTAGCTGCGCTAAAGGAAGCAATGAAGGATTTCTGTTTACCTCTTCAATGCCGCCACATTGTGAAGAGATTCGTCATCCTTAAGCAGCAGTTTGTTTTCCACAGAATGGCATTTGTGGTTATTCAAATGGAGTTACATCTCTCTTCCCTGTTTATTGGCCTTGGAACAACCTTTCTTCCCCGATTTCAACCTTGTGCGTTTATAATCTGGGAACTGAATCAGGAAACTAAAGCCCACAACAAGCTGCATGGATTCCTCCACCTTTGGTGGCTGCTCCAGCACACTGGGTCTTGCCTTCGCCACTGATGCCATCTTCTTTCTGGGGACCACGGAGTGTGCCATATGTTGGATCTAATGGTTTCTCATCGTCTCCTTCTTCTTCCACAGGAGTATAATATGTTCAAGCAATGGATCTCCAAACTTGGGCAAGCATTCAAGGGAAACTGACTTTATGGGAGAGGAGAAGGTGTAGAGATCCTTATGGGTCCCCAAAACCTTGAGGATTGATGATCCACATGAGGCTGCAAAGAGCTCTATCTGGCCTAAAATTGGGCTATGTCCTAATGATTACATGTTTCAGGCTTTCCAATCCAGGAATGAGAACAAGGGCCATAGCTAGGAAGCTGCACAAGCACTGCAGGCTTAGGCTTTCCAGTTCAGAAGACGAATTCAAGGAATTGAATTAAGTTGTAGTTTGAAGATGATATGATTCTTCTATATTTGCTGACTTTCAAGGCACTTCTAACATGGGTTTTGAGTATTCTATAAAGATGATTTAGATTAGAGCAAGTTTTTTTTTTTTTTTTTTTAATGATAATACAATTGTTGAAATAAGTCCACAAATATTTAGTGGAGTTGCTTAAGTGTTTTATCCTTTTGATTGATTAAATTAAGTTGATTAGTGATTTATAATAATTTTAATATTTAACATTAAAAATAGTAAATATATTTTATTTGAATTAATATTTATTTTGTATGTTATTATTCACATTTTTTTAACTAATACGATATTTCAAATTATTTATGTAGTGTCTATCTTTTTTAAAATATTGGATTCATTTTTTTCATCAGTTTGAGTCATTCTCTATTTTTTGTCATTATTATTTAGATAGTTTTTATTTGTTTTTAATTTTTATTTTTCTTACCCCTTTAGGTGTATCTAAATATGATAAAAAATTTTCAAGAGAGAAGAAAATATAAAGATATTATATCTTTTGATGCATTTGTTAGTTATAATGTATGTTCGATTTGTTTTCCAATTTTTTTTTTCTTTTTGTTAAATTAATGTATTAAACATTTTATTAAGTTGTTAAAACAAATTGTAATGTAACAAAGAGATACTTGTTATTTAAGAAGTTAAGATTTTTAGTTTTATTTTATATCTGGCTAGTATTTTTTTAAATATTTTTTTAATAATTTTAAATTATAGTGGTTCTTTTTTATATTAACTCAATAAAATAATTCTAATATACTTAATTGAATTATAATATTTTTATTATAGTTGTTATAAATTTTTTAGTAGTCTTTCTATAATAATAACATGAATGATTTGTTTTTAAAATTTAAATTATCATTCATTTATTAGTATTTATAAAATCTTATTACAATTATTATGTAGCTCAACTTTTATGATGAGGAGGTTTTAAACATTTGTTTTTCTTTTGCATCACGAATGATTTATGATGCTTAGTTGAGGATGAATTCACAGTAATGAAAAATATAACCTTTTAATAACAAAAAAAGTACTAATTCAAATAACATATGACAACAAAGAATCTCTTAAATTGATATATAATTCACCAAAAACATGAAGTATGAGTGTAAGGTTTATCTAGTTTGTATATAACAAGTTTGGTGTGCACATTGCAAAGCACATTTGATTTAGAGCTTTCATTGTTGCTCTTTTCTATAGACAATGATATAGTAGATTTAAAGTTGAATATAAAATATATATTTGGTTATGTAGGAGTACGCATGATATTAGCATCATAATTAATAATATTAAATTATGAAAAAGTAATAGAATTTTTACCTTGAATTTTTACTACAAAATTATGGTGAAATTGATAGTGATGTTAATAATCTGAAACATGCATGGCAAAGGAAAGTGAGAAACACTATAAAAAAAATAAAATTATGAGAAAATGATAGAGTTTATTACCTTAGATTTTTATTGAAGGACAATAAAGGACACATTTGAAAAATTTTCTTTGTTGACATCATTCAATTACATATAAAATTATTTAGCAATAAATCAATGCTTGTTTTTTAAAAAAATTGTTCAATTATTTATTTTATTACTTTGTGCTATTCTTTCTTTTTGTTTAGTTGTTTTATTTTTTTAAGACAATACTTAGTAATTTTCTGTTAAATCAAGACTTAGAAGTTAGGGAAATAAGTTGTCAAAGCCATCATTTAAAAGATGGCTCATGCCGCTTGTGAACTAATGTAATTTGTGACTCTCTTTGTATATAGATACTTATAGACGCATATAAGTATATATATATATATATATATAACATACACATATGTATAATGTGTCATACAATCATAACATATAGTTGTAATAATTGATTGAACAGAGCTAATGAGCAATTATTCAATGCTTGTTTCTTTAACAAAAATCTGTTTGGTTATTTATGTTACTGTTTTGCATTATTCTTTCTTTTTATTTACTTGTTTTTCTTTTTTTTTAGGTCAATGCTCAGTAATTTTTTACTAAATCAAAATTTGGAAGTTTGATAAATAAGTTGTCAAAGCCAACATTCAATACATTTATAGAGCGATCGCTCATGCCGCTTGTCAACTAATGTGATTTGTTTCTAAAGAGCAATTTAACACCAAACAACTCCATTATTGTCTGGAGACCTTAAATCAGGAAGTACAACTTATAGTGAACATGTTCTTTTCTACTTGACGACACAAGCTATATAGAAACAGTAGACAAAAATCAATAGTATTATCGCATGTGTTTTAGGAAGATGCTTTATTATTAAGATATGAAAAGAAAAAGGGGCATTCTGCTGTACAAATATTTCTCATGTCATTTGCTGTCAAGTGAATGACATAATGATCTTTTTGTCGGCCAACTTATAATATTCGTTAACTCAACAATCAAACTAGTTCGTCCACTGATGCATTATTCACTATAACTTGCAGAGATGCATCCATTGAAGAGCAGGTTTAAGAAGAACTGAAAATAGATTTATTGCTTGAAAGTTGGATTACAAAAGAGATAAAAGACACGAGGTGTCTGTTTATGAAAGCCTAATGGTGCACTTGTATTTCTTCTGAGAAATTCTTCACGACATGTGTTGCTTCTATTGCTTCAAGACTTGATGTTTGTTATTAGTGAAGACCGTGTTAGCTCTTAAGATTTGTTCAAGGAAAGAGGCTCTGTAGCTTGCAAGTCAGTTGCGTGAATGATGCTCTATAGAAAATGTTCTTCTTTGTCGTATGATGTGTGTAATTAACAAGTCTAAATTTGTATAGAAACTTATTTTAAAAAACATTTAAAGTTCTACAGTGAATGTGTTTTACTGATTATATCTGAATGTGAAAAAATATCTCTCTTTCTACTTTCCTTTGTGTTTACATGAGTATTGTGTATTGGCATGTTTGTTTTAAAGAAAGATTGAAACAGTGGGAGAACTAATGCAATATCATAATTTTCATTGGCATTTATGTCTTTTTAGGTTGATGCTCCAGCCCGTGTTTGTTTTGTTGCTTTGATTAATGTCATTGTTACTCCTGGAAACATCAGATTGGATCATTCACAAACCTCTTTTCTCATTGGGATAAGAGTATTAAATGAATTTAGTATCAAATTAACTTTTTGATATAAAGATTAAAAAAAAATTAATGATTTATTTAGAATCTTGAAGTGGGGTTTGATATTATGTTATTATGATGTAATTTTGGAATAACATTGGAGTTCTTTATCGAGTATCTTGAGAGGTGTTTACAATTCTTAAGATTAATTTTAATGGTAATTGGATGGATGAAATTTTTTTTGAAAGAAAAGATAAAAAAATTTTCGTAAAAGCATGCTAACACTTAAAACTCATATTGGGCATTTAATTAGCCATTTAATTATCAATTTTTTTCAAAATAAAATGATTTTCATTGATAATTTTATTGAATGTTCGAAAAATATTTTTTTTATATAACAAAGTTAATACGTTTCTTCAAAAAGAAAAATACGCCACTCTTAGATGTGCAACCAAAAGGAAATAATTTTTCTTTTCTAGGAAAACATTGGAAGAACAGATGTAATATCATGATTTTTATTGGAATTTATGTCTGTTTAGATTGGTGCTTTAGCCTGTGTTGGTCTTTTTGCTCTGATTGATGTCGTCATACCTCTTGGAAACACCATATTTGATCATTCAAAATCCCTTTTTCCAGGTTACCAAAACGCTCGTCTTCTTATATGTTTTGCTTTGATGTTTAGCTTTTCTGCATTTCTTTTTTGATTAGAATTTATGTTAATTCTAGTTGCTTAACATCCCCACTAAAATTAACAAAGGAATTATCGAAATCACCACTTTGCAAGATGTACAGTTAGTGATGAAAGAAGGAACAACGATAATTGATGAATATCATTTTTCTGCCCATTTATATTATCAAGAGCAATGTTTTACGTTTAATATAATATAAATTTTAGAATATAATAGGTTGTTTACTGATGTTTTTGTTGGAGTTTTGTTAGTTAATATTTTCTTATTTTTCAATAAAATGCATATGCATAGAAATTGTGAAACTCATTTCTTATAACATTTATTATAGAAATCTAAATTATTCAAGATTTCAGGTTCAATTAATTGGTTTCTTCTAGGTTTCAGGTTCACCTAATCGATTTTCTATAAAATATTATCAATTGATGATTCACTTTCTAAAACATTATCAATTGGTTGCTTCTTATCTTATTCGCTCTTAGGTGTGACAATAAATATATAAGTGTATTGTCAAATAATGCTCATAAAGACAAGACAAATTATTATTTTTTAAGTGAAGGCAAGACAAATTATGCTTGTTTTGTCTTAATTGAAATTCATTTAAAATTATTACAGCTTTTGAAAATTTGAGGGATTAAATAGGAAGAACTGTTTCTAATACCATGAACTATATTAGGATGAATCTCTTATAAGATATTATCTTTATAATTAGAGACCCATTTTGGTAGCAAGTGTTGAGTTTTATGATACATAAGGATAGTAAAATTATTGAATTGTGAATGAGAGAGTGAATCACATTAGTAGAATTATTAAAATATTCATATATAATATTTTTTTTATTTTTTTTTAATTTATGATATTTAATTTTTTTGACATTTTATTGAGACAATAGTTGACCAAGCATCATTATCTAATTCTAATTAATTGCTTTCATCATTTATTACTATTAATAAATATAATCTTCAACCTTTGATAATAATATTGTTAAATTGGATCATTATTGACTGTCAAAATTGATGACAATTATCGTCTATAGTCATTGAACTTTAAAGTTGTTTATTATTATCTTTGATCACTATTGGTTAGCACTGATAATTATTTTTATTATTATCATTAATAATTATTATTTTTAATCATTTTTATTAAAAACAAATCACTTCTATTTAACTTTCTTTATAGTGATTGATTATAGTTATTTATTATGTTATTATTTTTTGACCATCCATTAACAAATGTGATAAATAAAATCTATCAAAAAAAAAATATTATTAAAACATAAAAAAATGCCATATTTTGAAAATGAAATACTTTTGATTGCTTCGGTTTTCAAAACCGGTGCCGAAAATGAAGCCTACAAGCAGAAAGACGGCCAAACGCATCTTTGTTCCAGCAGGCAGGGCGGTTCCTAGCTTGCTGCGAATCGTCCAAGAAGGGTAGTAGATCAAGAGCAGCAGCAGAAGCCGAGGGTTTGCCCTTGTTATCTTTCGGCGCCTCCGCTTCCCTTTTTGGTTCTTTATGAAACCCTAGTTCTGCTGCGATGGCTAACAACGTTATATTCGGATTAAACTCCTTCGGAACGACAGCTCCTCTCACAGCCACCAGCATCACCATACTTCCTGCGGTTCCATTGCCATCGTTCCTTCAATACTTCCTCCTTAATAACTCATTCGTCTTCTCCCAGCGTTGGATCCGGCTTTTATCCAACACATTTTCCTCGGTTGCAACAACTTAGTAAACGTTGCGGCCTTAGCGTCTGCAGTGGCTACTCCGTTCCTGTTTTCCACTCCATCTACTTTGCAGCACTTCAACTACAACCTTGGGAGCGCCTGTCTCTTCCCCTTGCTCATCGCCTTTGTCACTGTCTTCAAAATTATCATGCTCATTTGGAAGTTGCCTCTTCTCCTCCTGCTTTTCCACTATTGCCTCAGCTTCTATTTCCTTTTCATCCCTTCCTGTTACTAACTCTACTACCTCCTCTTTTCTATTTGAACTTCAGCTCCTCAGTCATTTAGCAAATGTAGCATAGCATCCATAGTTATTTCTCCTGTTTTTTCAACATTATCCATTTCCACGACAAGTTCTGCCACGGTTTTGTTCACATCATCTGCTTCCTTTTCTTCGGCACTCTAGGGATCTTCAACAGCGACTATTCCTAGTACTATCCCTAAGCTACTGTTTTTTATCTCAAACATCAATGTCTTCAGCATTTGCACCATCAGTTCCTTTGTTTGAAGTTCCTGCCTCATCTGCTGTGCAGGCACCGGTCACAGCAGCTGCAGCAATTAGTTCAGCAGTCATTACCATTAGTCATTTTCCATGTTTTACTAAGTCATCAACCCTTGCAGTTTCTACTTCAGCATCCGCAGCATTGTCCTTACTGTTGTCATCTACTACTCTGACGTTTGGTGAGCTTCCTTTCTGGTCTATACATTTGGCATACTCTTTTTTTAAGCCTGACAAAATTTTAATGCCATTATAGTAATTTGCTCACTGATAGCAATGTTGAATTAATTTATATGGTATCTCAGTTGTTAATGCATCTTTCTTATTTTTTTACTTCACTCTGTTTATCTCATTTTTGATGTTAGCTAGTTTAATGACATTGGTTTGAAGTATATAAATTAATTCTATGAACATATTTCTTAGTACAATTGTATTTACTATCATTTTTTGTGTATAGTTTGTCTTCTATTCTTTGAAACACTTTTTGTAATATTTTTCTTTCTTGTTCTTAATTTGTAGCATTTGTGGTTTGAATATCACCATCATAGGTTTTTAGACATCATAGTCTTACTAATCTTTATCTCAGTGATTTTATATAGGATCTTTTTTGTTCAATTAACTCTAATTCATCTTGACTCTTCAAAAACTCAATTAATAATTTCTTGACATTTATGATCTTGCATGCAAATAACATTCATGATATTCTTGGGTCATCTTTACTTAAAGCTCATGCATGCCATCTATTCATTTTCTGACCTTAATATATATAGCTTTTGTTTTAAATGTTTCTTTTTTGTACTTCCTAATAGTCTATCACACTAAAAAGGCATATTTGCTTTGTTGCATCTACTCGTATTGAAGTGCTTTTTGTTAGGGTTTTGTTATTATGTTGCATTGTGTTTTTAGTCTGTACATATGCCCTTGTTTGTCCTTTTGTCTTATTCTATGTATGCTAGTTATTATGATATATGAATTCAATGGCTGTAAATCACATATAAGTAGTTGTTTGTCCAAATCAATGCCTTTTTTGTAAAATTCATATTAATGCTTTTTGTTTTGTGCATATGGATATATTGCAATCACATGCCCTTTTACTTAAGAATCTTGAGAGGGAAACCTATAGCCTTAAGCTTGAAAAATAGGACATTTGATAGTTGATGGTGAGCTTGAAGCTAGGTTTGTATAGTTGAATGATTGTGATGAATGCCCCAACATCTACTACACCCAATCATCTTGACATAACTCTTGTAGATCAATGATTGGTGGAGAATCTTAATTATCTTATTTGAATATGTGAGAAGACCTACAAAATAATTCTTGATAGTGGGAGAAGTATCAATATTATCTCTACTAATATTGTCAAGGACCAAGTATTAGCCCCTTTGTCGATATGAGCTTATATCAAGTATTGTCAGTTGATATCTCTCTGATCGAGGGTGATGAAAGTTTCCTAGACTTGATTTGTTTTAGCATGTGCAACAACAAAGTTTGGTGTGATTTTCTACTAATGGGGGTGGAAGAGTCTTTTTAGGTTGTCTCTTAATGTATGGATTGTCCCCACTTAATAACAAAAAAATGAAAAGATCTTTATATATCCTTTTATGCCAAGTCAAGTTGTAGTTGTTAATGAAGCTTGAAAGCTTTAATTTATGATAGCTTAATATTATTATTGATTATGATCTCCACAAATGTGTTAGAAATTGAACAAAATTATGTGCATAAGTTGTGACTCACAATGCAAGCATTTTAAGAACTACACATGTGGCCAAAAGATCTCTTAGAATTTTAAAATATTTTCTTAGATGACTTTTGAAATGACATATCCCTTTTATGAGACATATAACATGCCATTAATCTTGTTCATGGATTGATATCCTAAATCTGCACATAATCAAATTACTTCACTTGAATAGGTCATGTTGTGTCGGGAAGTTGAACTATTCTTAAGGTAACATGTCTGAGAAAGCCTTCTCTTATATTTTGTTTTTTCTTTAATTCTTTAAAATACGTGTTGATAATTTACATAGGTAATTGAGCTATTAAAAAGGTTATAATTTATTTATTCTCAGTAATACATTATAACTTGTTTGACCAAATGATTGGGGTTATAATTTCTAAAAGTTTAACTTCAAAAGTGGAGATCACTTATTTAGGATTGAAAGATTAGTGTAAAATGTTTATCTAAAATAATGAATGATTTATTTAAGTAAAAGGCCATTCCTTTTGATTTTGTCTAGTTAATGTAGGGCAAAATGCTATTATGTAAAAAGTTAGCGACGTTGTTTTTCATATAATCGGTTGGACAAAAAGGGATTATGGCTTTGAAAATTAGTTTTATTATTTTGCTGTTGCTTTATTGTGGCTGTGTGATCAAGATCTTGTCAAAGAGGTGCTTTGTTTCATGTGTTTGATGATAAACTTGTGAGGTATATTTGAGAGTTTGAAGTTTTTCTTTGTGTATTTTTTTTTCTTATAGTTGAGCCAAAGCGAGAAGAGAGGATAGTAGAGCTTTTCTTTTTTTTTTATCATGGAGTTGGGTTTCTTTTTATGCTTGAAAAAAACAGGGAGAAGTTTTTGTATTCATTAGTTATATTTTGTTTAGAACAAAAAGCAAAGTTGGTGTATTCTTGAAGTTTTGGGTTAGAATTAAAGTCTTTGGAATTAGTAGGGAAGATAATTTTTTTTTTCTTCTTCCACTTTGTACACTCAACAGAAATTTTTATTTTTTCTTTGATTATTTTTTATTTGTGAGGATCCTTAGTTCTCTCTTTGAGTATTGCAATAAAATACTCAATATTGTGAATTTATAGTTTGCATCAACATATTCCGCTTCTTAAAAACAATATTTCTTGGCCAACTATATTAAATTCCCAAGAATCTATAATTTGGGGCCACCCTCTTAAGGTAAGAAGCTCCATGAACACCAAGAGATTGGTACTCACCTTAGTTCCAGTGGTGGAACGTGCTTTGGGCAAGGAACATTGCACATTCTAGTTTAAACTTTCCACAACCAAAATATGTCACTAACAAGCCTTCAATAGAACCTTCCACACATTACATTCTCAAAAGTATCGAAGTTGAGAGGCTTTCTTGAAGTTCATCTTGGCACAAAATTTAACATGAAGGCCATACATAGATCATCTCATAGTGGTGAACAATATAACGAAAAGCGATGGAGACTAGACAATAAAGGAATTTTTGAATAAGTTGAGGACACTGGTCAAAGATCTAACCCAATTAGATAGCTTAAATGTTGCAATTTGGACCCTTGGTTTTGTTTTATGATTGAAAAAGTTGTTGATGTGAGCTAAGCTAACTTCTTTATGGGGAATTATAATTTTTATATGGTTATAGTGGCCTAAGCATTTAGAGCTTGTGTATGCCATTTATTGACATGACAATTAGACATGTTAATTGGGTGTTCAACCATTTATGACATGATCAAATCAGTTATAACTATCAAACTAATCATAACTTGAAGTGATGAATTTAAATTTTTTGTGTTAGATGCTTATTTGAGAAATTCAATCAATGTTAATTGAGTTTCTCGCCTTGACGAGGTAGCTTTGAGAAATGTTTTTGAGGGGTTGGCCATAGTATTCTAATTTTGTGGATCTAGCTTTCAAAGATTGGCCTCAATGGGAATGGTTGAGCCACTGATGATTTTCACACAATTATATTCTAGTAAACAATTGAAATTTAAAAAGGTGAATATTTGTGTATTTATTTATTTTTTAATGTGTTATATTATCATTTTTTTTGTAGTAGAGTGTTGCTTATATATACTTGAGAAAATATTTAATGATGTAATATAATTATTAAAAATTCAAATTGATATGTTTATTGACTAATCTGATATAGACAATGACTTATTATATTTTTCTTTAAATTTGAATTGTTAAGAAAGTGAAAAAAGTAGGAGCTTCTCAAAGTTGGCTTTACACATTGTTGTTAGCCTTGATAGTTTGCCCTTAGTCAAGGAAGAAACTCTTTAAGGGAAAAGGGTAGAGACTTAATTTTAAGAGGGTTCGAGATAAAAGCCATGGATAGAGAAACCTTAGAACCATTGCTAGAGACAACTCTGGTGTAGCTTGTAGAGAGCAAATTATTTCATTTTCTATGGTGATTTTCCCACCTTGTTGGATATTAAACTAGTTAATGATTGGTAAACTATGCATTTTGATTTTGTTGATATCAAGAAGCCTAGAACACTCTAGATTTTAAAAGGATTTTTGGTATTCTGATCCTTCCTTCCACAACAGCTTTCTTTGACATTTGATGTAAGTAGGGAATTATTCGCTTGATCATTGTTTGGGAGAATAAGCTTCTTTAGAAGAAGTTATAGCCGAATTGTTGCTTGAAGTTAAGAAAAGAGAGACGAAGAGGAAGGGTAAAGGGAAGAGAGTTCTAGATGTTGTGTTCAATGAGATTTTGGAGAGGAACAATATGAAACAGTTAATGGAAAAGTTTTAGTTTATGTTTAAGATGGTGAAAATTCATACTTGGCTCTAATCTATTTGTAAGAAAAGGGATGAGAGGAAATGTTTTTGAATGCCTTTCTCTTATCTCAACTAGAGGTAGAAGAGAATTTAGGAACTAATTGTAGCAGAGAAACTCATTATTATTTGATGTCGTTGTAAATATTGATGAATTTTAGACTTTTCCTTAAACAGGATGCTTGATTGTCTATTGGAGGATCAATGCTTAACTGGAGAATGTGATTAGAGAGGATAACTTAAGCATTATGGTGAAAAGCAATTTCATCGAGTCTGTCTCTAGAGGCATGCTTTTGATTGAGAGCTAAAGGAAGGTGAAAAGTAGAAGAGAATTAGGAAAAGTCTTCTATTACTATTACAAAGAACAAGATGATTCCTTTGTTTAAGATTCACTATGCGATGAGAGACTAGGATGAAAAGCTTAACTACATTCATTGAGAGAATGAAGAGAATAACTCTCCAAAAGAAGAGAATGATACGAACTGAAAAGATCTTCTTGAACAATATGCAATTCTTCTCTCTCCCTTTAGAAGATTGTGAAAGAAAGTTAAGATCTTGGGTTCAGATGACCTTTAATAAAGAGTTCAAAGAGGACATGTCCTTGGGACAGTACTTTTTAAGGTCCTTAGTCATGAATCTAGTGATGTCTCATGGTCGGTCATATATGACCTTGAAGGATCTTGAATTGGTTGAAAGATGATCCACTCAACATTCGTTCATGTCTTAAAGAAGTTTTATAAACTAAAGCTATCTACACTTTTTTATAGGTTAAAAGTAACCTTGAGAAAGGATCCTTAATAGGTTCGAATTTTTTGCAGAGGATTTGCTTATAACATGATGCAAAATAATCCTCCTTAATCCCTAAAAACTTTGCATCTTAAGTTATGAATGTTTATATTTTTATTACATCTAATAATAATAATAATAATAATAATTATTATTATCCGGAAATCAAGTCGTTTCGATCTCTAGCCCCGGAAAGGAGTTCTGTTTCAATAAGTGGCTTGGCCTAGCCGGCCGGAAATGAGTCAATTGATCTCTTGTTTCCGAGTGGAGAAATACGGGTCTACTCAAAGAATTCTGTTTCTCCTCCCTCCTCTCGGGCTCGAGCTTGAAAGATGGGAACTTCTGATCTTGGCCGGGCTTGGAAATTTGTACATGAAGAGAATGTTCGAGCCTAAAAGTAGGGTGTGATATCAAAAAAATAATATCGAAGACCAAGTGTCAAAGCCTAGGGAAATAATGCTTTAGGGACTGGCAACAATAAAGAAAATAAAAGTTGGAATTCACTCATTGGTGGATTATCATAAAAAGTAAAAGTTTGATCTCTTTTAGTCATTCTAAAGCATAGAGGTATTCTTTGCAAAATTTTTTTAGCAAGACAATATTAGCCTCTATGGTGATAAGGGGCCGATGAGAATTATAGTGTTGACACAAGTTTGTCAATTAGGTCAAGATAATGTGTAAGTTGCTCCTCTCACATTATTCTTACTAGCATACAAGGTATTGAGTCAGTGTGAGAATACAAGTTACTTTTATTTTGTCTCATAGTTAACTAGTTAATAGACTTATTGATGTAAATGTGTTTTAGTTAGTACAAACAATTGGTGGCATCCTACAACTTAGCATCAAACTTTGTATGGCTGAGCATGACATTGAGAATGCTCAGATTGAGAATAAGGTAAGAGGTATTGTCACCCAAGCCAAGATGATAAATGACAATAGAAATTAATATATGATGGAGAATCATGTCACAACCCTATCATAAAAGGCCACTTCATGATGGAGAATCATGCCATAACCTTATCTTATTCAAGAGGTGCTGTAGTCAAAAGATGAGTGTCATGCTCTAAGTGAAGGCATATGAAGAGAAATTAGAGATGGAATATTGTATTTCCAATATCTCTTGTTTACTAATTTTAGGCGTTAAGTGGTTAACGCTAATTTGATTTATGCTCAAGAAAAAAGGTCGAGAATGTCAGGAAGAAAATTAAAAAAAAATATAAGGGTATCCTTAAAAAGAATGAAATAATTGGGGACCTTAAATCTAAGATTAATCAAATGATTCAAGCCTTGGAGGTTATCTTTGATAGATTTAAGAGATCTTATCTTTATGGCAAGTGATAAATAATGTATTGTTTAAAAGATTTTTGGTTATTAAGACAATGGTTTAGTACGGAGTAGTGAGCAAGGGAGAGTTGCAACTTGTCAATTAGAGATGATTTGACATTATAACCTCAAATCATAACAAAAGAGTCAAAACTCAAAATGCTAAGGAAGGTATTGAAGAAATTTTTAAATGAATAATGATGTAATAATTTTTGGTGTTTTGATTAAATGATGTTCTAATAATTTTTGTGTTTTGATTAAATGATGATGTATTTTTTAAATTTCAATAATAAATTGATGTTTATTTTATTATGTGTCGATGATTATTTTATAAATATGGACTTAAGAAAATTTGTTATTATCAGTCCACAATTGCAAGTGTGGTTTAAATAAATGATAGGATTAGTCCTCAAGTGTAAATCATATGGTCGATAAGGAAAGAATAAGCATAAGTCTTGACTTGAATCAAAATCAAGATGATTTTGGTAAACTCTTGATGCTTGTGTTAATCATTACTGTAGAGGAGATTGTTTAAATAATGTAGAGTCGAAAAAGATGTCAACTTTATGCAATAGGACAATAACTAAAGATTTGCAGGACTTCTTTCGTGATCTTTTAATCAAGGATTTTAGAGCTCCATGTTTAGAAGTGGTACGCACTTAATATTTGTAAAATTTAGATTTGCTTTGATTATTCATTAAAAGAGTCCTAGGTTTTTTTTATAGGCTCTTATTTTTATAACAACAAGGGCTTTTTTATGGGAGTAATTTAAGGGAGTTTCAAGTTTAGAAGCATGAGGCTCTTAGGGAAGGTGGTTTCGTTGGTTACTCTTATGTAGAAAGCCATGAAAGAACTTTTGATGCTTTAGAGTTAGGCAAGGGTTATGCTTATTGTGCTTTGAAGGAGAAGGAACTTTTCTTTTTGACTTGTCAATTAAGATGGTAGAGATGTCTTGCTAGTTCATGTAGAAGACAAATTTGTCAAAGATTTTTTGCAAAGATTTGAAGGGTATTGAATAAGTGACGTTTTAGTCTTTAGGACATGACTTAATAATTGTTCAAGTCTAGCATCCTCATGGTCAACCTCTTTGAGGGCATCTTTGATTTATTGGATAAAAGAGTGAAGGGGCTAACTTTCAAGCTGCTTTAAGTTAAGGAGAGATTCAAAGACCTTGAGTTTAATGCAATCTGTGAAAGTTGAAATAAGTAACTTTTGAATTGGTCAAAAAATGAAATAGATTTGGGATAGTTTCCAAAGACATTTAGAACTGGCTAAAAGTGAAAAAGTTTTTATATTTGACATGTCCACTAATTACATGTAGACTAGTCATGGTTTCAATTTCATGGAGACAAATATAGCATTTAAAACATCTATGAAAGAAAATGGAAGAGAATTTCATCAGAGATTGAAGAGATTTCCTTTACGATATGTGGGTTGTACTCATATGGCCATAAGAAATGAGTTGTTTATTTCAGTAATAAGGATGTTTTATCATATTACATAAGATAGAATATAGGTAGGATGGTTAGATGAATGTGATGGTGGAATTATTAGAGTTTCAAATCTTTGTCAGATAAAGAACATTATTGATGTTGGATTGGGATTGGATGGTGAGGAGCAATAAAGAGTTAGTGTGCATGTTGGTGGAAGTTCGGGAAGGATAAATGAAGCTTGTATTTTAGAACACATGACAAGAGAGTAAGGTTCAAGTATTGTTAGAGTAGGCACCTAATCTTAAGGATAGAAATAGAAAGAAGATGGGTCATTATTAGGGGCCTTAAAGTGAGGTAATTCAACTTTGCTTTGTTTCATAATAAAATAAAAGTAAAATAGAGTGAGTTCTCATAAAACATTTCATTTGTTATGAGAATAGATGAAAAAGAGGATTCAAAGATGAAGTGGAAAGCTAAAAAACTCGTGGTGATAAAGATGAAGTTTTGTTGCTTTTCTCTTGAGCACGAGGATTTAGAGATTCTTTTGAGATCAATGACTTGGATACTTTATTTCTTATTTTCAATTTTCTTATTAATTTTTATAAATGGTTTTGAAAAAATGTTGATATAAATTATGAATTCATTATTATATAGCTAGAGCTTTTTTGAGATTTTAAGAGATTAAACAAGTGGAGAGAGAGAGCTTTAGATCCTTGTACCCAAGTGATTGAAGAAAATGAGATAAAACCCATGTTGAGATGTACAATAGAGAGAAGGAAAAGAGAGAGTTTTTCGTGTGAGAAATATTTAATTAGAGTGGATTAGATTTGACTAGCCCATTTTGGATTTGTTGGGATGTCTCAAATTTAACCCATTTTGGTTTATTTTTAGTTAGAGTAAGGTAGCGTAAGTTGAGCTTCACTATCACATTTTTGGATGATATAGCTGTGATTCCATTATAACGATTTAAGCATCTAGGCATTTGCTTACATGATTGAGTTAGTTATAATCGTCAGGTATGACTTTTAACTACTAGGATATGGTGTTTGACTATTGATGATATTGTTGAATTAGTTATAATCATTAGGATATGGAGTTTGGCTATTGATATTGTTTAATTAGTTATAACCCTCAAAATTGTCATACTTGAAGTGATGAATTTTTAATTTCATTGGTTTAATGTCTATATTATGAATTTAGACTCATACTGATTAACGATATTGACTTGATGAGCTTGTTTCAAGGTCTATCCTTGAGGGTCGGGAGTTGAGGGATTAGCCTTAATGGTATCGTCATGAGCAATTGATGACTGTCATGTGACCACTTTGGATTAGTGGCTATGATCTGTTTGCAAGGGAACATGTTCTGAGGCTTTACAACAATTTTTCTTTAGTGTTAAGTAAATAACAAAGAAACTAAAATAATTGAGCGAAAGAGAGTTTTTATATTAAGAATAAAAAAAGTATTGCTTCATCCCTCTTCTCTCTTTTTATAGATTCTTGGGCATGATATTTTATTATAATCATTATTTTTTATAGCAATGAAGCTAATTTTTTTATTCTGCATGCTGTGTGTTTGAATTCTCACTTGATTTTTGTAGAGCTTATGGATGTGCAAGGATGCGCCATGTAATTTCGTTGGTTGATCCATATGAAATTGTGCCTGTTTTTTTGTCGTATAACTTGTTTTGTTAGGTAAGAAATGTGTTCTTTGTTAGCCTCTCTACTATTACTCACAGAGTATATTTTTCTTAGTCCTATAAAGATTAATAATGAAATCAATGGAATTTTTTTTCAATTTCCACATTGGTATGTGAAGAGGTTGTAATGTTCCACTAGGTTTTTGATGCTCTATTTTGATTTATTGATATTTTAAACATTTATATAATCTTGTATATGATTTTTTATTTTTGGTCATCAAAATCTTTTATTTATATCTTAATACATCTTTGTCTTACTAGAATGTATTGTATATTGAAGAAGTAAAATTTAAATTAAAAAGATAAATCCTATCACACTTTATTGAGTTTCTTAAGAAATATCCCTGCGTCGGAATTAAGAAGGGGAACTAAGAACCGATATGGATTGGTGCCATTCGTTAAGCACCGTTATAAGAAGCTCCCTTCCTGTCAGTTAAAGGGCATAGGAGAGGGGGCTTCTCCAATGACAACATCTTCCTAGAAATTGTCTAAAGGTTTCTCTGCTTGGGCTTGAAGTCCTTCACCTTCATCACTGGAGATCATTTGCAAGTCGAGCCACACCCAATCGAGGCCTAGAAACTTCAATTCCATCACCAGAGATTATTTGCAAGTCGAGCCACACCCACTTGAGGCCTGGAAACTTCACTTCCATCACTCTTGAGTTCTCCCTCTCCTTGAAAATCGTTGCTATCTTCTCTCCTTTGTCTCTGAAAGAGAGACCTACGTATTCATTGCTTCCTGAGCCCTCGGAACCCTTCTATTTTTATACTTTTCTAATAAGGTGAGCTGATTGTGTTTTCCTATGGGCATCTTGCACCTGCTCATGCTTAATTTTTGATATTTGGGTGTATTGCATATGTTCGCAGCTTTTTGAAAGTTGCCCATGCTACATGAGAAGAGCTTAGAAATGGATCACATCTTCGACCCAAGTTGACAAGTTCCAATCTGATCCGGCTCGTTTTGACCCGTGTAGTACTTGCAAGGCTCATCGTGCCAGTTGTGCACACCTGCGTACATCTCTGTGTGCCCATTTGGGCCTGGTTGCACTGTGGCTGCACCTGACCACGCCACCACAATCTTGACCTTGTCGCCTTCACGGTTGACATCGTTTGGACATTTTGAATGGTGATAGACTACCTTAAATTGTGTCATATGCATAACATAGTTTAAAATCAAGTCTCTCAACCAAAAACTTGCAACATAGTTTCGATCAGTACTGGAATGCACTCAAACTTTCCACCCGTACTTGTTTGAAAGTTCTACCTCGATCAAGCTTAATCGCCTTTGCTTTAAGTTAGTTTTTGTTTAAATTTTCTAAATCCTTTTTTCTCATCAATATATATCTAGTTTCATGGGATTTAGTAATAATACTTATCATGTTTCTTTTTCATTAGATATGTATAAACCACTTTATGAAATACCAAACCATTGTCCTAGTTTAAATAGAAACCAAACTCTTTGTCTTTCAAGAGTTTATTTTTGACTTTCTTAACTTCGGCCTTATTTTGAAATTTATGATATTTTAGCTATTGCACCAAGATTGTGAATTGATTAAAATTTTTCTTGATAGTTATCTATATCACATTAGGTTGTAATCTATTCAACTCAATACATAGTTTCACTTCTTTCAAATTAAGATTTAAATTGTCTAAGCTTGCCTTTAAGGCTTAATGCATTTGCTATCACGTTGGCTTTCATTGGATGATATGCAATATTTATGCCAGTCTTTTATTAGTTTTTGCCATTGTTGTTATGTCAAGTTGAGTTCTTTCTATGTGAAGATGCATTTTATATTCTAATGATTTGAACAAGTTTGAGTCATATCGAAAAAGTAACATTGTCTAATCTTAATGCAAAAACGATAAATACTAATTCCATATCATGCATGGAATAATTCTTGTCATGCTATTGAAGTTCTTTGAAATCATAGGTTATAATGTTCCTTTTTTGCGATAAAATTCTCAATCATTGTAATAATGTGTTGATACAGATTCTGAAATTCATCAGTTACATGTAAAATGAATATTGGTGCTGTTGGCAATTTCGTCTTTAGTGTTTGAAAAATGTCTTCGAATATTTCATCATAGTTAAAAAGAATCACTTTTGTGTAAGTTTTGTTAAAGGTATAACAATCTGAGAAAACCTTTTCACAAACTTCTTGTAATATCTGATTAGTCTCAAGAAATTCTTAATTTTGTGACACTTATAAACCTGGGACAATATGTTATTATCACTATATTTTAATATCCATTGATATACCTTCAATCTTGATTGTCTTAAAAAGATTATATTTTTTAGTCAAAAGTTATATTTTAAAAACTTTTCATACAATTGATGCTTTTTCAATTTTTGTAGTGTCATTTCTAGATGTTTTTTATGCTTTATTCACTTCTTGGATATATTAGGTTATTGTTGATGAAAATTATTGTGAAATTACTGCCATTGTTTAAATTTCTAATTCATTATGTCCTATAAAAGCAATTAGTGTATTTGCTAATCTAATTGGAAGTGCAAAGAATTTATAGTGACCATAGCTAGTTCATAATACCATCTTCAATATGTCTTTTTTCCATATTTTTAGTTGGTATCTTGACCTCAAGTTAATTTTTAAAAATATTTTGACTTCTTAAAATTGATCAAATATTTTATCTATCTGAGATAAATAATTCATGTCTTTTATTGTAATTCTATTTAACTTTTTATAGCTTATGCATATGTATAAAGTATTATCTTCCATTTTAAAAAAATATATCATTACTCCCCAAAGTGAAACACTCAATTTAATAGACCCTTGGTCTAGAAATTCTTGTAGTTTGCACTATATCTCATACTACATTGTAGGTCTTATCCTATAGGGTGCCTTGGATACTGTTTTTGCTTCAGGTATTAAAACTATGATTATCTCTCAGCTCGACAATAGCCTTGGTAAATTTTTTAGAAAGACCTTTTGATATTTTTATGCCATTGGTACATCTTGAAATTGTGACTCTTTTTGGTTTGCACCTTTAATGGAAATTAAGTAATATTTGTATTCTTTTTGTATTAGCTTTTTTACCTTTATTATTGGTGATTGTTACATTGTTTTCTTAGCCAAAGTAAACTAGTTTAGTTCCATCTTCCATTCGAATATTTATCTTTTTTTCCTAGTAGTTAATAGTAACTTGATTTACTAATTAGTCTATTCCCAAGATAATATCATATCCCGTGATATCGATTAATATAGACTTGGAATTAAATAGTTTTTTTATTGAATTCTAGATACTCCTAAATGTACTTGTCTATTGATGTTGTTTTCCTAATTGATAAAGTAACTAGTGGAGGATTTTTTAATTGTCGTGTGTCAATCGTCTTATTTTCGACTAGTGTTGTAGAAACAAATAAATGCGATGTTTCATAATCAAATAAGACTACCACAGGTTTATTAAGGAATTTTAAAGTACTTGTGATGATGTTTGGCAACGACATATATACGTGGTTGAGCTATTTGATGTTAACACGTACAAGCTTTGCTCTTCCCCTTGTTTGCATTATTGTTCTTATTTCTTTCGAATAAGGTCATCATATGAATTCTTTTTTATTCCTTCATCTGATTTTCTTTGTCATTGTAAATACCTTTTAGTATAGTATCCAAATCCTTCATTATTGAAACATTTCAATCCATTCTTCTGATATTCTCCTTGGTAGAATTTACTTGGTATTTTAGAGTTTTTTTATTCATTTTGTGAGGATTGAGACAACAATTTTCTTAGATTTATTGCTTCTTTGTGAAGAAAAATTTTTCTTATATTTATTGTTCTTTTAATTTCTATTGTGGTTAAATCTTATTTAGTTCTTCTGGTTGTTTTGACTAATTTTTGGTAAGATTCAAACTTCATTTGAGCCATTATATTTTTTATAATAGCTCTAAATTCCTTTCTAAAAATGTAGCATATCTTTTTCTCTATTATCAATAGTTTAGTGTATATATTATAAGCTTCGAGGAGGTTTGCTCATATTAATTAATAATTAAGTTATTGTAGTACAACCTTGATCGATTACGTCTTATTTTCCTTTTAGTAGATGCAGGGATATAGCACTCCAAGAATGTTGGAACTCTCTTTAGGATGTCTCAGAATTTGCTTGTTCTTTTCATTGTACTTTCTACTGATGTTTTGTAGCATTATCCAATATCAACACTCTTAAAGGCACTTTCCTTTATTCATCACATGCCATATTGTTAAACAATATTTCTATTTTTTCTTGCCAATCGTCTACTTTAAATGGATTGATGTTGTAATCATAGTCTCAAGAATTGTTTTAGTTTGATTAGCACTTGAACTTCTTTTATGTTCATTTGGTAATACTTCTTTTCTTGATTACTTCAGATTGTTTCTCATATTATGTTCTCTTTTATCTTGAGTTTTGATATTCCTTTAGTTTTTTGAACTATTTACTTTTTTTTTCTCATATTTATTTTGATCTCTAGATATCATTTTGCATTTTGCATGATTATCATGCATTCCACTTTTTAGATCTTTAATAATAATATTACTACATAATTAGTGCAAGAATTAAGGTATTAACTAAAACATTTTGCTCGATTAAGTCACACATCATTTCATTTTAAATTGTTACATCACATATTGCTTGAACTATTTCCTTATAAACATGTTCATGCTTTTCTCTTTCCTTTTGTATATATATATAATGTAATATACATTTCGCTTAAAGTGTTGTACGTGTCAATACTATTCTATTTGTAGACCAACGATCAAGTATAACATATTATACTATGATCCATCCCATGTATCGTACATTCGAGCTTGTAACTCTTTGTGCAAATGATCGTCCAATTCTTGATACCTCATAATATACCATCTGTTTCCTTTAACGCACTTTCCATTCCTCCTCTAACCTACATATCGCTTAGTGGACTTTTCAATTCAATGACATACTTAACCATTTGCATAAGCTAGCATATTGTATGTTAATTTAAACGTACCATATGTTAATTTATATACATTCTATTCATCTTAAACTCAACATATTATACATTAGTTATTGTATCATATGTCGTACATTTTTCTTGAGTTTACTATTCTCATATGTGCTATTATTCTAAGTTTGATGCACTGTACTTTTTTTTTTCAAGTTCTCTCCTTATTTTAGGTCTGACATAGCATGCACGTTAAGATGATGTATTTTATGTAATAACCAACATATCTTTGTCATTAATATTATGTCTTATTCTATTCTCTATTTTAGTTTAAGTTTATTATATTTATAGTTGGTGTATCGTTCATTGTTCTTAACATACAATAGTTAAATTTGTTTTTAGTGCTTTAATTTGAATTTTTTTACATTTCTTAATGTTCTTGTAATATACAGTTCATATAAAATAAGAAACATAAAAATACATATTGGTATAATATGTGCTTTTTTTGTAGTATCTACCCATACTATTTTAAGTTTAGTTGTTTTTGAATTTTATATCTTAGGTATTTATATATCTAATATCCTAGGTCTTTCTAATTTAGTTTTGCAGTACCTTATGTTTAATTATTTTTGAGTTCACATCTTAGTTTGTCCATTTTTCTATAATTTTTCATTTTTTTAGTCTTATTATATTTAGGCATTATTTTCTCTAATTCATATGCCTTGGGTGAGTTTTGCCTTCAAAAGGTGTCTTAATTCTTTAAGAGATTTTTCATATAAATATTATCAATTTTCTCTTAATAGCCAATGTAGGATTACTTATTATTTTATCTTTTCATCTAAAAGCCTGTTTGGAATTGCTTGTTAAAAGATACATTTCTTTTAGATTTACCTAATGTCCATTTCTCGACCTTTTGGTTTGTCTTTAAACCACATAAGATTAACAAAAATCTGCTTTGATACCATATTTGTAATTAAGAAATGAACATGATTAGTAGACAAATTTCTAGTTATAAATAATAATATATTATAAAGAGATAATAATTTAGTTGATAAAAAAAATGGAATAATAAATAAATTTATGCATAACAATTTGTAAATAAAAAACATTATTAATATATCTATGTTTATATATACCCAAATTTATGTGTATATAAATAATCATCATATGATATTAATATAATATAGTATGCATCATATATCATATTTTTTTTCTTTTCATATATAATTTTATTTAGCATTTTTGTGTTTTTTTTTTCTTTTTCATATTTATTATTTCATTTGGCTCAAATTTCTTTTGACTTTTATCTTCACTCATAGGGAATCTTATATCATAACTAATTAGTAATTAGCCTTCGCTTCTGATATGTTGTGGCCTCTTCTTTGAGTACCATAATACCAGGGGATGAAGTATCTCATTATCACGTAGTAATCTTCTTTTGTTAGCATCTTATGTTGATAAAGAATGAGGTCTTTGCAATGTTGAAACTCCATTTGAGTGCCCATGACACTAAAGGGTGAAGTATTTCACTATCACATAGTCGAGGCTTTTAACATGTGGTCTCATTTTTGAGTAATGTGACACTAATAGTTGCCCCTTTGTTATTTTGAGGAATTGCTTTCTTGTTTAGTGATTCTTTTCTTGAGATATAACTTGGGGTTAACTCTTTACCTTTCTTAAGAAGTGTTACATCAACTTCTCTTTTTATTATTTTTGAAAATTATTTTTTTAAAATAAATAAAACAAGTCAAGTAACATGTTCACTATTTTAAAGCCAATTTTAAACCACAAATCCCTGCAAAACTTTCACGTTGACTTTTTAAAAATTAGTTTCATACATTGCATTAGTGAAGAAAAACTTGCTATCATAGGGGCTTATTATACAAAATAATATAAGAGACAAACTACTAAGCATAAAATCTAGGTATTATTTATTTTACTCTTATGTTGGAAGTGTCATGTTGTGTCTTGTTTTGATTTGAAATGTTAAGTTATAAGACAAGTTAAGCCAATTTTCATTGGCTCAATAACAAAAATAATGTAATATACATGCATATAATAAATGTATTGGGGTATTGTTGTATGCCAAGTTAATGTCACACAATAAAGCATGTAGATAATATATGATAGACATATGAATAAAAATATTATTTTTTATTTTTTAAACATCCATCCTTTTGTTTCAAGAAATTATATAATTTTGTTTAATTTTCTCTTTCATTTTTCATAATTTTTTTTGTTAGTCATAAGACAAGTTTTTTCATATTTTCTAATCCTTAGAGATTAACCTGCAAAATATATTGTTTTGAATAGTGATAAACTTTATGATGATTTGTTTGATACTCTCATAATATGTTATATTAGTTTGTGGTCCTTTTTTATAGAAAATATTAATTTCAATAGAGTTAAGTCACTGCAAAAATTCATAATTTATATATTTTCTAGTCATGTTAAATTTTTTTTAATCAACTTTTGTTCTTTTTTTCCTTCCCAATTCATCATGATGAATAAATATGTTTTTAACTTTTTTTATCTTTCACTTCTATTTGGTTTCAAGATAATATTACAGAATGACCTCAAATAGTGAATTTTAAGAAAATAACCTACTATATATTATCATGCTCGATCGAGAAATATCAATTAATGATAACACAATCAAGTATCATACTTATCCTCAAATTTATTGAATTCAATTCATATACATTAATATATTCACTAAGCAACAAATAACATTACAATGAACATGTACATAGATAGTATAAAGTTATTTTAAACCTTACCTTGTTCACAGCTCTTCTCTTAACTTCTCTATTTTCGTTTCTCTTTCAGCTTAATTATTATTATCTTAAGAAATTTTTGAGTTTTCAAACTTCCCACTCTTATTTTCTTTTTGGCTCTTTCTCTTATTTAGCTAACTAAGCTCTTTTATGATTTCCTTAGTTATCTTTTCATCTCTATGCATTCTGAATTTTGCTAGTTTCTTGTCAATTGGGCTCATTGCCGCATCAGTCCTTATCATTTGTTTTGGGTTTAGGATTTTACGAAATTTAGAAATTAAATTAAAATTTATACCTTCTTTGATCAGTTTGATTTCCAAAAATTTGTCGACCAATTTCTCGTGAATCGCCTTGATGAATTCTACTTGTTTGTCAATTTCATATTTTTTTGTCATTTAATATTTTAACCATTTTCCTTACATAAAACTCTTTTTAAAGATGATTTTGTTATTTTCATTAAATCAATTTTGGTTTTAAATTCTATATTATGTACGTATTTTTTTTTGTGTTAAAAAGTATTATTAAGTTGGTTTTTAATAATTTTTAAGACTATTTTCAAATTTGTGAATGAGTCTTATAATTATTTGATTTTTTATTTTATTATTTGAAAACGTTTAATTTTTGTCAAATTGGTATCATTAAGTTTAAAATAATTAGTATATTTTTTTAGCTCATCTTTCCTTCGAGGTTCGTATGTCTTAGCATAGTATATTTTTTTAGAAACAAATGAAGTAATTTGTAAAATTTGCATAACTTTCAAAAAATTGATTAATTCAAATTATAATAAAATTATATTTAATTATAAGTTGGGATGCCACAGTGAGCTTGTGGATATTTGTGGTTAGAAGAAAAAAAGAAATTGTTGCAGGGAAACAAGCAAACAAGTGAATCCAATTTAGGCTGAGGGAAGCAGATTTCTAGTTAAAGCATGTATTGGCTTGTGGATCTTTAGCATATATGAAGAGATGTTTACAATTAATCATTCTTTGTAACAGCGTTATAGTGCAGTCTTTGTTTTTGGATTACATAGATAAGGGAGGGAAGAGTGAATTGCCTTTTGTCTTCGAAATTTGTCTATTTCGGTAATTTCTGTTCTTGTAGTAAATTTTGAGAAGCTAACTGTAATGGTTGATAAGGTTGGCTAGAAGGTTCTTTCTATCTTGTAAATTGGGACATGCGTGCATGCAGGTCGGTGAGTAGGCACTTGTGTGTTTGTGTAGTAAGATTAAATTAGGATGGAACACTGGAGTTCTCCCATTGTCGCTTCAAAGGTGTAGAATTAAGCACTCGCAGATCTTGTAATTCTCTGTCCCAATGAAATTTAGAGTCATCATGTTTATTCTTTTTGGGTTACAGGAGGAGTTGTTTGCAATGAAATCAAGTTATTGTATAAGTGCAACCCATTGGGATAGGGTATTATAGAACTTGTACTTTAAACCTTTGAAGTTTTGACGAGAAGAATTACATGCACCATCCTAAGTTCAAATGTACCCCGTTCGTCCTCTCTCCAAGACTTATATTGACTTTTACCACACTGGTCCAAATGACTCTGCCTTTCATGAAATTTCTCAATTTCATTGTTCTATTGAGTGTTGGGCTTCGAACAAGTTGAGTTTTCAAAATAAATGAAAATATCAAAATGCTGTATGATCCGTGGATTTGCATGAGATGGATGATTTAGAAACTTGGAGGTAATACAATATTTAGATTATGGTGGTGATGTACACATTATTTTGATGGATGTTCTTTGTCTTGCTACTCAGCATGGCTCTTAAAAATCTGACTTTGTTTATTAAATGCAAGTTAACCTGTAGACGTTTTCCTAGGTATGTCAATCATGCTTTATACCTGCTAAACTTTACCTGTGGTCCATCGCACCTCAACACAGTAGCAAACTATAACGTTCATGTAGGTGCAACCAGAGGTTACCTGCTCATTTACCTTTTTACCTCAATTTTCTTAAGCTTTGCAACTGTAAAACAGAATGCTGCCACTTATCATGCTATTGCGATTACTTTGTTCTTGATGGAAGCTCATTAAGTGTACAGCATGAACAAGCAACACTTGGAATACCTAAACCAAAGCTTGGAGCCCAAGATCTTCGTATACAGGTAGCCGTTCTTGGCCATCCATGTCTTGCTGTTTCGCTTTGCTATGCCAATCATAAGTGCCTGAATTACTGCGGGATGCTGCAGCTTGGCTCGAATGTGGTTCAACAGTGGCAAACATATAGAAGTTCATAAGAAAGTTCTGGGTTTTGCTGCTCTGTATAATATGAGACATTTGATACTTCATCTAAATCAAGCATGGCTGCACCCGAAACTAATGTATCCAAAACTACAGGAAGCAGTTTGGTAGCTTCAGAGGCAAGTCGCATGGAATCAGCAGTGAGTGCGATAAGTAGTTGTTTAATGATATAGAAAATGAGTGATTATGCATCTTCCTCACAACAATATGTTTGACCCAAGGGCCTTGACAGTTAAACAAAGGCTAAATGATGACAAGCGATGCAGTTGTGAGTTGTTAGAATCAGAGTTTTAGGCCGAGCTAGTTGACTGGAGGTAGACGACGGAGGACTATTGTTATAATCTGTAATTGAATTTAAGACCGTTGTCATTGGCAGTTGTGTAGTTAATCTATTATTCACTAAAGAATAATTAGAAGATTATGAAATTTATTTAAAAATATTAATTTATTATGGTAATGTTATATGTTACACTTTTAATCAAGAATTTAATTTAGTACTTTCAAATAAAATATAGATGTAAGATATCATGTAAAAATTATATGTTTGAAATTTTTTTTATTAAGTATAAAGTTGATTGATTTTTTTATTAATTGTTATTACCAAAAATATTTATAAGGGTTATGATGATATTAATGTTGAAAAATTGAGAGCATATATTCATAAGATAGAAGTGTGAATTATGTAAATTAAAATCTAATTTGAATCAAATAATTCAAATATTTTTATTACAAAATTTTTTTTACTCTTAATTGATTTTAAAATAAAATTTTAGAAAATAATTTTTTGTTTTACAAGAATTTTTGAGATAGTGTTGATTGTTGTGAAATAATAGAAGTAAAATAAGTAATATAAGTAAATCAAATGATTGTTATTGTGGTTAAATGTTATTTAGTTCTTTTGATTGTCTTAACTAATTTTTTATAAGATTTAAACTCTATTTGAGTTACTATATTTTTTTATAGTAGCTTTTAATTCTTTCTTAAAAAAGTAGCATCTGTTTTTCTCTATTAATCCTCGATTATCATTAAAATAGTTGTATATTTTTTAGTTTTTGATTATGTTACATTTTTTTATTATGTTTTATGATATCGTTGCTAAATCAATGTCTCTCCAAATTGCTAGTTTTTGAAAAAATTCCGTTATTGTTAACTCACAAGTTTTGATTATTTTTAGCGTCATTATAATTTGTTTTGTACGATTGTACCCATAATTAAAGAATTTGTTACGGTGCAGGATCAATAAAAATATGTTTTTTTTAATTACTAAAAAGAGAATGATAATAATTTTAAATTTATTCCAATGTTATTTGTAGTAAATTTTAATATAAATGTATAAAATAAATATAAATTATTATATATAAATTAATTGGTTTATAGCAAATGATAAAATTAAAAAAAAGCTCAATCGTTCAAAAAGTTTTCATCTCCTTAAGTTTCAAGTATACTTTTCTTATAACAAACAACTAAGATTTAAAGAAATTTTATATAAAAATTTTCAAACGTAGTATGAACTAATTAATAAAATGAATATTTCTTATTACGAAATTATATTACTAGAGTTAATTAATTTTTAAAAGTGAAGAAATTTTTTGATAAAATAATTTCTTACTTCACCTTCAAAGTTACAAGATTGTTGAGTTGAAAGCATTATTTCGACAAAACTAAGGACCAATGATCCATGGAGTGGAAGTTATGACAGATAAAAATGATGGACCCCATGAGCTTGAAAGGTAATTTTCTTTTTGATAAAAATAAGTTTTTCAAATATTTATTGTGATCATATTATATATCTTGTTAGCATATATGATGTATTACAGTTAAGAAACATAGGCTTGAGATCTCCTATCATGAAATAGCTTAAGTGCTTAAATTGATTAATTTTCTCAAAGCTTCAATAACATGTTAATTTTATATGATCAAATCCTATGACGCATTGAAATTTATATATTACATTGACTAATGTGTCTAAAAGATATTGAAATACTTTAAATGAATAAATATTTAATAATGTACAAAACTTCTTGTACATTTTTTCAAAATCATAATTTTTGCACTTAAGTGTGATACATTAATATCACATATAGCACAGTTAGCTTTCACATATTATATGTCGACTATGATGATGCACATTGTCTCTACATTCTTATATATAAAGAATTGTGTACAATATGTTACATTCTAAAAAGAAAGATAAGAAATTAGAAAGGCAATATGCAATGGAAGACAGCCTAAACCCTTGATTTGTGCGGAATACTTTAACATTGAATACAACGTGTAAGCTTTTATGTATATTATGATAGTTGTTACATATAGTACATATATTAGAGAAGATTGTAATGAACCAAAAATTAGGAATCTACATATAATATTTATGTGACTATTAGAAGTTGTTAAGTATTTTATTGGGTTCATTTACATATAAGTTGGCCTTTATATATAAGAGATTAGATCATGCTTTTTGAAAATCATTTATAAACATTTGATGCAGGAGCACTTAACATTAGCTCACAAACATACATTCATTGGTGTCGCACTAGTTTCACAAGTCTTTCGGTGTAAAATTTGGTTGAAAATTGTTTAAAAAATGCTTTAGATTGAATTTTTTTATTAATTTCATTGCCCATTGTCGTTTGTCGTCGTTAGCAACCATTGTCAACACCTGAGTTGACCCGTATGCTCGTGTGACCTGAATTAACTCAGGAACACTATTTAACCCACCTTGACTTGTGCTAGATCGTTAATCGCAACGACTTGCAACGACTCGCGATGACCTTTGAAGATGACGAAGAAGAAGAAGAAGAAGACGAAGAAGATGGTGATTAAGAAGAAGAAGAAGAAGAAGTAGAGGAAGAAGAAGAAGAAGAGGAAGAAAAGAAAGAAGAAGAAGAAAAAGAGAAAGAAGAAGAGGAAGAAGAAGAAAAAGATGACAAAGAAGAGGAAGAAGAAGACAAAGAAGAGGAAGAAGAAGAGGAAGAAGGGGAAGAAGTAGTAGAAGAAGAAGAAGAAGAAGAAGAAGAAGAAGAAGAGGAAGAAGAAGAGGAAGAAGAAGAAGAAGAGGAAGAAGAAGAGGAAGAAGAAGAGGAAGAAGAGGAAGAAGAGGTAGAAGAAGAAGCAGAAGAAGAAGACGAAGAAGACGAAGAAGGCGAAGAAGACGAAAAAGAAGAAGAAGAAGAAGAGGAAGAAGAAGAAGAAGAGAACGAAGAAGAAGAAGAGGAAGAGGAACAGGAACAAGAAGAGGAATATGAAGAAGAGGAATATGAAGAAGAAGAAGAAGAAGAAGAAGAAGTTGAAGAGAAAAAGGAAGAAGAAGAAGGAGAGCAAAAGACAAAAGGGAAGAAGAAAAAGAAGAAAGGAACAAAAAGAAGAAGAATTAGAATAATAATAACAATAATAATGATAATGATAATAATAGGATATAGAAGGAGAGTGGAAGAAGTAGTACAAGTAGCAGTGAATATAAAAGCGAATACCCCTCCGATTCGGCTATTTCGAGGGAAAACCGTGGGTGTTAGCGCACGGATTTTGTGCATTTTTGGCATCCGCATAATGCTGAATATGCAGACGGTCCTATAATCGTAATATGTTTTCATTGTGGCGGAACCAAAGAAAAAAGAAAACAGATTGCTTAATCGAATTCTCTTTTTTTGTTTTTTCGAAGTTGGAAAAAAAGGAAAAATACGCAATTAGGTTTAAAAGACATTTAAAAATAAATCTAAACTGTTATTTATTGGAATAAATTAATGTTTCGAGTTTTATGTAAATATCTATGTTAAATCATGAACCCCATTACTAAAATTATTAAATTATTTATTAGGATAATTTTATATAATCTTAAAATAATATAAATAAATAAAAAATAATTATATAAATTTTAAAAAAATATTATTTTTAAAGGATCGGGTCGGGTCGGGTCCGGCGTATCCAGTCCAGTCCGGTCCGGCATTAAAATTAATCAGGGAAATAATAAAAAAAATGTCACACATTTTTCGCTCTCGTTATTTTGGAGTTGTCCGCATAAAATGTCTATGCGACCTCGTAAATCTGAACGTACCCTGCGATCCGGCAATTTCGAAGGAAAACCGTGAGGGTTAGCTCACGGATTTTGGCCATTTTCTGCGTCCGCATAATAAAGTTTATGCGGAAGGTCCTATAATTATTCTGGGAATATATTGTGCGGGACCAAAATAAAAAAGAAAAGCTGTCCGAATTCTTTCTTTGTTTTTTTTTTCGGAGTTTGAAAAAAATGAACAGCGCGCAGTCAGTTTTTAAAAGAAATTTTAAAATAAATATAAACTCTTATTTATTAGAATAAATAAATGTTTGGAGTATTAAGTAAATATTTATATTAAATCACGAACCTCGTTATTAAAACTATTAAACTATTTATTAATCTAATTTTATATAGTTTAAAAATAATATAAATTAATAAAAAAAATAATCATATAAATTTTTAAAAAAAATTATTATTTTTAAACACAACGACGCATATGATTCAAACTTTAATTTTGTAAAATTAAGATTTTAAATTATTCTATGTCAATTTTATTTTATTCAAATACATTTGAGCAAGAATAATAAGAATAAAATAAAAATAAAAAAACAAAATTTTATTATATAAAAAAATCGAAATGCTAAGGATATGTAAAACGCACAATTGTTTTGAATAGCTATTTGCATAGTTTGATAATCAATAAACATTAATAAAATAGTTGTATATTTTAAGTTTTTTTATTACTTCGTATATTTTTTTGTATAATGTGTTTTATGTACTATAGCTAAACTAATTTCCCTCCTAATTTTTTGTTCTCCAAAAAATTCTGCGACGATCAACTCAAGATTTTTGCCTTTCTTTAATGTCTTTACAAATTGTTTATATGATTGTAGTTATGGTGTGGAATCCATAAGAAAAGACGCGCATCGTTGACTAAAACGTCTTTTTTAAATTACGAAACAAAGCATGACAATAATTTTAAATCCATTTCAACGATAATTATAATAAATTTTAAAAGAAATTTATAAAAGAAATATAAATTAATATTTGTATATTAAGTTGTACATGGAAAATGCTAAGTTTAATAAAAGAAAGTTTAATTGTTAAAAATATTTTCTTTTTCTTTTCTGATATGTACTTTTTCCGTTCAAACAATTAAGATTTAAAAAACATTTATATAAAATGTTTTAAATGTAGCATGAGCTTCATAATAATAAAATGAATCTTTCATAATGTATAATTATATTAATATAATGAATAAATTTTTCAAAGTGAAGTAGAAAATTTTACCATGACAATAATTTCGTATTTCAACTTCAATATTAATAAGACTGTTGAGTTTAAAGCGTTGCCTTCATTAAGGTAACGGGAATGAACAGTGGAGCAGGAGCTTTCGGCATATAAAAAAATGTTCGAACCTCGTGAGTTTGAAAGATAACATTTGAGCTTAATAATAGTAAATACTTATTATGACGTTATTATATGTCTTTTTAGTGTATTTTATGTATTGCATTTATAAAATTGAGACTTGATGATCACAAAACATTAAGTAGTTTAATAAATGTTTAAATTACTTCATGTTTTAAGAGCTTCAATGATTTTAAGAATAAAGGGATACTCTAATGATGTTCAAATTATTCGAAAGAAAAATATTTACCTTATATGATCAAATCTTATGATGCATTAAAATTTATATATTACATTAAGAAATATGTCCCTTAAAAATTAAACTGTATTGAATGAATAAAAAAATTATAATATACAAAACTTCTAAGATTACATTTTTACAAAATAATAAACTTTGTACTTAACTATATATATTTACCATTCATGTATCATACGTAAAATCTTGTTTTGTGGTAGATAAGTGCATTCTATTCACATCCTTGTGTTAAGAGAATTGCACAAAATATATTTAAAAAAATGAAAAAAATTTATCCTTTTATTTTAAGAAACTATCATAATTTTTTTAATTAAAGATTTTTTTTTATGTATTATGAATGATTTTTAATTATATTCAATATTTTTTTTAAACTAAACTTTTTTATAATTAATTAGTTTTTTCTTTAATTGTTATATTTTTTATTTTTTATTATGCATTAACAAAGCAAAATTGTTTTAGTAAACTTCATAACTAAAATTTAAAATTATTGTGCTCAACCTTTGATACATTTATTATGTATTATGAAAATAGATTTATTGCAACTATCAATTTATTTATATTGATAAAATTTTTTATTATTTAATATATGATTTTAAATATATATTCAATTGAAATAATTATAAAGTCTTTCATAAGAATCTTAAACGTGTAATTGATTATTTTAGAATAGTATTTAAAAAAAATTTACGATTAATAGTTTTTTAATTAATTTTAAGTCATACATTATTTATTTTAGTAAAAATTTCAAGACATTACTTGGATAATCCTCAAATAAATACATTCTCTATTATTCGTAGTATACCATCATTCACACTTGCGTCAAATCGAACAGTAGACCAGCCCCGGTTGACTGGTCCAACCCGGTCAACGCTGCCCGAACTGTGCGGTCAGCCCAAAGCTCTTGGGCTCTCAGGCAGCGCCAAAAGATGTGCTGCAAGGATTCGTCTTTCGTGCAGCCCTGCAGGCAAGAGGGAGAGCTGTACAGCCTTCGGCGGGCCAACCACACCGCCGACGGGAGGTGGTCACCGACGACCCTCCACATGAAGAGGTGGACCCTGGGAGTGACTTTTAGCTTCCAGATGCCACGGAATTCCTTTAAGGACCTTTTGCCATTACCATCCTTTCGAGCATTGCGGACGATGCTCGAGTAGATTTGGCCGCTGGCAGCCCGGGGCTTCTTCGTAAGGGAAAGAAGCAATACGTCCTGTGAGGACCGCAAGGCTCTCGGAAGATGCAAGATGTGGTCCTGAAGCTCCCCATTTGTCCAAGCACAGATAACCTCCCAGTTCCAATTCTTGCCGGGCAAGAGACATTCAGCGACGCTGGCCGGCCAGTGGGTGTTCATGTTGATGAAAGTAGGCCAACAACTCAAAGAAAGAACTCCCAGCCAGTTATTTTCCAAAAACCTCATTGTCCGCCCATCCCCAATGTGCCAAACAAAGAGGGAAATAGCCTCCGGCATTGCCCCCAGCACCATTTTGCAGATCGGGAACGCTTTGCGGCGGCCTTCATTAGCGGATCCTCCATAGCATATCTTCTCAGCATCAAATCTACCCAGATGCTTGGATCCCGATTGAGAATGCGTCTGCAGCCCTCCATGTGAAGAACACGGTGCTAAACGCGGAAGTCACGGAGACCCAAACCGTCCGCAGATTTCGGCAACGTGATACACTCCCATGCCGCATAATGCATAGCCTTTCTGAAACTTGTATAATAATTTAGCATCAAATCTCTTAATCCATTTTGAAGGATGCCCTTATAAATGATTATTTATATCATTCAAAAGAAAAGTTTTACACAACCAAATAAACCTCAAACAAGTAACATGGACTTCCCATTCCTCCCAAAAGAGAGAAGAGCCATTCACCTGCATTTTCTAACATAACTGTTTTTTGAAGGAATTAAAGTTATTATTTCAGCATTAATCTAAACTTAACTCCGGCGAACGTCCACCACACTAAAGGGCGAGGGCAGCCTCCTGAATGAGCGGGCTGGTGATCTGAACGATGCCCTCGGTCTCCATCTCAACTTCTTCTCGGCTCCACCCCTCCTCCCTCATCCGCCCAACAAACGCCACAAAGCGCCTCCACTTCTCCTCCTGGAACAAATCCGGTCCCATCCTCAGGTACGTAAAGGAATGCATTCTCTCCTGCTCCCCTCCCGCCGCCGTCGCCATGCCCACAATCTTCTCGAACGCCCCCTCGTCGTATCGCGGAAGCGCGTTCTCTCCGGCCAGCATCACGCCAGCCGCCCTCGCCGAGGTCGCCACCTGCGTCACGAGCTCCTCGGGGCGGCACATCGCATCGGTGGGATGCTCCGAGTTCTTCATCTCCACGCAGGTGAAGTTGAGCACCGCTCCGTGCCGCCCAATCATCTCCGCAATGGGCATATACCCATTGCGGAAGTACGTGTTGTAGTACCCCGCCGTCAGCTCCGCGGCATGGGAACGCGTGCCGTAATGCCAGTGGATTCCGGCGACCTTGACGGAGATCTTGGTGCCGGTTCCGTGGAAGACGGCGGCGGCAGCAGATAGGACCTTGTCGCCGTGCTGCAGCAGGAGGCCGGAGTACCAGGAGAGGAAGAAGTCGCCGTAGGCGGAGTGCCAGCCAGCGCCATCGTGGCGGAAGAAGGGGGCATCCTCGGGCCAACTGTTGTACCCAGCGGCATCGGATGGCCCGCCATGGCCCCACTCCGGATGGCCGGCGGAGATGGCGGAAGCTCGGAGGCTGGCGAGCATGAAGCGATCGTAGCACTGGAAGGCGCCAATCCCGGGGAATTTCCAAGTTCCGTCAAGCTCGGGGTAGGAGGGGTAACGTAGCTCACCGGCGGGGCCCATTCCCACCTGAATCTCCACGATGGTGGAGCCCAACATCGCGGCGAATCGGTTGCGGAAGGAGCGCATGAAGTCCGCATAACACTGCACGGGTGTGCGGCCCTTGAGCAGCGGCAGGTCGTCACAACCCAGCGAGACGTATTCGTAATTCCGGCGTCCCCACTGGTCCGTGTATGCTAAGTTCGGCTCCTTCTCCATCTCCTCAACCACCCAACGGGGCAAAGGAATCCTGCCGTGTGAGAAAATGAACTTCAATTATAGGATTTTTTTGTGTGGAAATTATAAAAAATTATAAAATTATTTTTGAAATATTTCAGAATACTAGATCCAATAAAATATCAAAATAATTAAAGAATTTTTAGATAACATAAATATAAAATTATCTTATAAGATAATTAATCAAAATTTCAAAAACTAAAAAAAAAAAAAAAATCTAGAAATATCATAACATTTGGTGAACTATATGAAATCACCTCATGTGACAATTGATGTCTAAATCAAGATAAAATTCTTTAGAAAATTCGAAATTTATCCTAATAAATGAATAAAATTGATAATATTTTAGAGTAATATGCTTCCTATAATTTCTAAATCACTATCAATGATGCAAAAAGATAAAAATATTTTTACAACCAAGCCAAATTATTCAAATATTTCACAATAGTTCAAATATGTTGAAAATCTAATCTCACATTTTGAGTTTTGTTTAGGGGCCAATAAGACGGGTTTGGGTTCATATGATTGACCTAAATCCATACCAACCCCAGCATATGCTTCCCATCACCTATACCAACTTCTACTTATCTCTATCTTGCCATGTTTCAATTCATTTAAATAATAATCATATCCATACAATCAATTTTAGGTTCGAATGAAAATAAAATATTTATAAATAGATATTTGATTTTTAAATTTTAATTTATTATATATTAAAAATTTTAATATTGAGACATATGAAATTATATAATACAAGAAAATTATAAGAAAGTTTTATCAACATACACAAATCCTTGAATTTTGAAACTTATATTCATTTGATTATGAGAGGAAAAAAAAAAGAAAGAAAAAGAGAGTTATTTTAACTTAATATGAATAAAAGTTATCATTCCTAAATTTAGTCTATTAAAAAGACCAAAATCTCCTTATCATTTGTTCAAATAATTAAAACAATCTTAATATATTTTTAAGTATTTAAACATTCTACAATTGATTGATCAAATATCTTAGAAACCTAATCTTAATATTTTTTTTTAATTTTGCTTAATGATGTCAACGAGATGGGTTTGGTTTCATGTGGTTAACTTAAACCCATACCTGCCCCAATAAATGCTTTTCATAACCTATACCTACCATATACTTATCCCTATCTTAATCTTACTTTATTTCATTTCATTTCACAAATAATCATATCCATACAATCAATTTTAGGTATCAAACAAAAATAAAATTTTTATAAATAAATAATCTATTTTTAGGTCTTAATTTTTATATATTAATATTTTTAACATTGAGACATGTGAAATTATAGAATACAAGAATGATCAAAAGAAAACTTTAAAAGCATAAACAAATCTTTGAATTTTGAAACTTATATTCATCTTATTAAGAAAGAGAAAGAAAATCATTTTAATTTGATACAAGTAAAAATTATTACCCCTAAATTTGGTCTATTAAAAAAATAAAAGTTTTCTTATCATTTGTTCAAATAATCAAAACAATCCTAATATGTTTTAAATATCCAACATGTTTTTAATGTAAAAAAAAAATTTGATTTAAGTATCACTTAAGGACCCAATTAAACTTGATAAATACTAATTTATTATCTGTGCATGGGACAAATTTCAAATTGATAAAATGGATTGTTTTATTAAACATAATTTTCAAATAATACACATTTAAAGCACAATAAAAAAAATTAATCATATCAAATAACACACACAAAAGTCTTATCTAAAAGCAACGAATTCAATTGCTTGATAATATAAAAAATCAAACTTAATGACAAAAAATTTGGATTAAACTTATATCTCTAAAAGATAAAAAGAAAGTGCATTACTTGCTTGAATAATGATTTTTCTATTAATTTGTTTAGTTGATAATTTATATTACACTGTCCAAGTCATGGATATATTTATTCATTTTGAAAAAATCTATAAAAATTAAAAAGGAATAGATCAAACTCCATAAAAAGATCTCCACAAGAAGTTTTTTTTTGTCCAATTTGTTAGTAACAAAGAATTATTTTTAATTACATTTAAATGTTTATAAAAAAATTCCAATAAAAAATATAATGGTTTTAAGTTAAACAAAAAATTTATGAGCAATAAATTAAAAAAAAAAAATATAATTTAATATAACAAAAAAAAAAAGGAAAGTAAAATAGAGATTGGTACGCAAATGCAAGAGTCGCCGACGTTGCCGCCACACTGGTGGAAGGACATGACCGCCTGGACCTTGATCCCGATCTGGCTCGCCATCGCCATTAGGTCAGCGTAACCGCTCCAATCGTACTCTCCAGGTCGCCCCCTCTCCACAATACCCCACCACACATCCACCATCACGCCCACCACACCGGCGTTCTTCAGCGCCTGCAAGCTAGCGGCCATCGCCTTCCTCCGATTCATCACGCCGTTGCGATTCACAGTATCCAATGGCAGCATGACGTACACAGGAACTCCCTTCTCATTACCGCCCATCCCGTTCCCCAAGTGCCCAATCTCCACTGGGGACATCACCGCATCCGCCATCAAAGCCCGACCAGCAATCTGCAAATCCCTTCCCGCCGGCTGGTCCCTTCCCGCTGCCGGTTCCTCGATTGGTGACGAGCAGAGCGATCCCACCTGAGGAGTAATGTTTAAAGCCAAGGTTGTGTTCGTCGCCGCCGAGAAATCGGAACGCGATTACAGGGATGATATTGTGATCTGTTTGTGATGGGTACTCCACGAGGCGCCTTAAATAAATGGTGCGACGAAGAACATGCGAGGACGTCACCACGGTTGAGGTGAAGTTACGAGTGAGATTACGATCTTAGTAACGAATCAGAATTGGACGCTTGCGACGACTTTTCAAATGTGATTTGGTGTAATATTGAGTTTTAAATTAATAAATTTTAGATAAAAAAATTTGTTACTAAAATTTCATATATATTAATTAATTTATTAAATTTGAAAATTATTTTTTAAAAAATTAATAATCTAATGATGGGTCAACTACCTAACAATTGTTACAAAAGAGATAAAAAAAATTCATCACATTATTCTCATTATTGATCATAACTCATAAGAAAGACTTGAAAATTCAAAATAAAAAAAAAACTTTTTTTATACTCACAATAAAAGAGCTAGAGTGAAACAAGTAGAAAATGAAAATGAAAAATCTGATTTTTATTTAGAAAACATCAACTTAGGATGAGGAAGTGATTCCTTGGCCTTCTTAGGGATGTTTTATTAAAATTGTATTATAATTTAGCATTAAATCTCTTAATCCATTTTGAAGGATGCCCTTATAAATGATTATTTATATCATTCATGATAAAAGTATTACATAAGCAGAGAGAAGAGCCTCTCACCTCCATTTTCTAACATAACTGTTTTTTGAAGGAATTATAGTTATTATTTCAGCATTAATCTAAACTTAACTCCGGCCAACGTCCACCACACTAAAGGGCGAGGGCAGCCTCCTGAATGAGCGGGCTGGTGATCTGAACGAAGCCCTCTGTCTCCATCTCAACTTCTTCTCGGCTCCACCCCTCCTCCCTCATCCGCCCAACAAACGCCACAAAGCGCCTCCACTTATCCTCCTGGAACATATCCGGTCCCATCCTCAGGTACGTAAAGGAATGCATTTTCTCCTGCTCCCCTCCCGCCGCCGTCGCCATGCCCACAATCTTCTCGAACGCCCCCTCGTCGTATCGCGGAAGCGCGTTCTCTCCGGCCAGCATCACGCCAGCCGCCCTCGCCGTGGTCGCCACCTGCGTCACGAGCTCCTCGGGGCGGCACATCGCATCGGTGGGATGCTCCGAGTTCTTCATCTCCACGCAGGTGAAGTTGAGCACCGCTCCGTGCCGCCCAATCATCTCCGCAATGGGCATATACCCATTGCGGAAGTACGTGTTGTAGTACCCCGCCGTCAGCTCCGCCGCATGGGAACGCGTGCCGTAATGCCAGTGGATTCCGGCGACCTTGACGGAGATCTTGGTGCCTGTTCCGTGGAAGACGGCGGCGGCGGCCGATAGGACCTTGTCGCCGTGCTGCAGCAGGAGGCCGGAGTACCAGGAGAGGAAGAACTCGCCGTAGGGGGAGTGCCAGCCAGCGCCATCGTGGCGGAAGAAGGGGGCATCCTCGGGCCAACTGTTGTACCCAGCGGCATCGGATGGCCCGCCATGGCCCCACTCGGGATGGCCGGCGGAGATGGCGGAAGCTTGGAGGCTGGCGAGCATGAAGCGGTCGTAGCACTGGAAGGCGCCAATCCCGGGGAATTTCCAAGTTCCGTCGAGCTCCGGGTAGGAGGGGTAACGAAGCTCACCGGCGGGGCCCATTCCCACCTGAATCTCCACGATGGTGGAGCCCAACATCGCGGCAAATCGGTCGCGGAAGGAGCGCATGAAGTCCGCATAACATTGCACGGGTGTGCGGCCCTTGAGCAGCGGCAGGTCGTCACAACCCAGCGAGACGTATTCGTAATTCCGGCGTCCCCACTGGTCCGTGTATGCTAGGTTTGGCTCTTTCTCCATCTCCTCAACTACCCAACGGGGCAAAGGAATCCTGCCGTGTGAGAAAATTAACTTCCATTATAAGATTTATTTTTGTGGAAATTACATTGTGTATTAACAAAGAATTAACGAAATTATTTTTGTTCCCTTCAGGCTAGATTGCTATTACATTATTACAAAATTTGAAAATTAAAAATAATAAAATAATAAAATCCTAAGAAATATAAAAAATTAAAAAGAATTATAAATTTATTTTTTAAATATTTCAAAATACTAGACCCACTAAAATATCAAAATAATTAAAAAATCTTTAGATAACATAAATATAAAACTATCCTATAAGATAATTAATCAAAATTTCAAAAACTCAAAAAAATAATCTAGAAACATTATAACATTTGGTAAGCTTAATGAAATCACCTCATGTGATAATTGATATCTAAATCAAGATCAAATTCTTCCTAAACTTCAAAATTTATCTTAATAAATCAATGAAATTGATAATATTTTAGAATAATATGCTTCCTATAATTTCTAAATGACTATCACTGATGAAAAAAGATAAAAGTATTTTTAGAACCAAGCCAAATTTTTCAAATACCTTGGAAATCTAATCTTAACATTTTGAGTTTTGTTGAGGGATACCAATAAGACGGGTTTGGATTCTTCTGATGGACATAAATCCATACCAACCCTAACATATGCTTCCCACCACCTATACCTAACTTCTACTTATCCTTATCTTGCTATATTTCAATTCATTTTAAGAATAATCATATCCATACAATCAATTTTAGATATCAAATGAAAGTAAAATTTTTATAAATAAATATTTGATTTTTAAATTTTAATTTATTATATATTACCATTTTTAATATCGAGACATATGAAATTATATAATACAATAAAATTATAAGAAAGTTTTATCAACATACACAAATTCTTGAATTTTGAAACCTATATCCATCTCTAAATTTGGTCTATTAAAAAGAAAAAAAAAGAAAATCATTTTAACTTGATATAAATAAAAATTATCATCTCTAAATTTAATCTATTAAAAAGACTAAAATCTTCTGATCATTTGTTCAAATAGTTAAAACAATTCTAATATATTTTCAAGTATTTGAACATTCCACGATTGATTATTCAAACATCTTAGAAATCTAATCTTAATATTCTTTTAGTTTTGCTTAAGGATGTCAATGAGACGAGTTTGGTTTCATATGATTGACATAAATCTAAACTTACATCAACATATGCTTTCTATCACCTATACCTAACTTATACTTATATTCATCTGATTATGCGAGAAAAAAAGAGAGAAAAAAAGAGAGAAAAAAAGAAAATTATTTTAAAAGGACCTCCACAAGAAGTTTTTTGTCCAATTTGTTAGTAACAAAGAATTATATATATAGTAACATTTAAATGTGTATAAAAAATAGAATAAAAAATATAATGGTTTTAAGTTAAACAAAAAATTTATGAGCAATAAAAAAGAAAGGATATAATGTAATATAACTAAAAAAAGGAAAGTAAAATAGAGATTGATACGCACGTGCAAGAGTCGCCGACGTTGCCGCCACACTGGTGGAAGGACATGACTGCCTGGACCTTGAGCCCGATCTGGCTCACCATCGCCATTAGGTCATCGTAACCGCTCCAATCGTACTCTCCAGGTCCCCCCCTCTCCACAATACCCCACCACACATCCACCATCACGCCCACCACACCGGCGTTCTTCAGCGCCTGCAAGCTAGCGGCCATCGCCTTCCTCCGATTCATCACGCCGTTGGGCTTCACGGTATCCAATGGCAGCATGACGTACACAGGAACTCCCTTCTCATTACCGCCCAACCCGTTCCCCAAGTGCTCAATCTCCACTTGGGACATCACCGCATCCGCCATCAGAGCCCGACCAGCCACCTGAAAATCCGGCTGCATCGCGATCGAAATCGGTGACAGGCTAGGGCTCGCCGGCGGCATGATGGCATCCAGATCCTGCCCTATCGGCTGCTGGATACGGCATCTGAGGTTAGGGGCCACCCCCACCGGCCTCCAAGTGGCAGAAACAACCGCCGGCGGGTCCCTTCCCGCTGCCGGTTCCTCGATCGGGGACGGGCAGAGCGATCCCACCTGAGGAGTAATGTTTAAAGCCATGGTTGTGCTCGTCGCCGCTGAGAAATCGGAACGCTATTACAGGGATGATATTGTGATTTGTTTGTGATGGCTAGTCCACGAGGCGCCTTAAATAAATGGTGCGACGAAGAACATTGGCCATTCCGTTACAGATGGGGCACGGATGTCACGTGTGCACGTGAACACGGTTGAGGTAAAGTTACGGGTGAGATTTCGATCTTACTGGAGAATGAATCAGAATTGGACGCGTGTCCACCACAGTAGAAACATGTGAGCACTTTTCAAATGTGATTTGGTTTACGCGGTGGAGAATTTTTAAAAATTTATCAAATATATTTTTTTTTCATTCATGGGTAATATTGACTTTTAAATTTGTATGATTTTAGATAAAAAAAAATATAAACGTTTGTCGTACTTGGTTACTAAAATTTCATATATATTATTTAGTTTATTAAATTTGAAATTTATTTTTTAAAAAATTAATTATCTAATGATGGGTCAACTACCAACAATTGCTTCAAAGGGATACAAAAGATTCATCACATGATTCTCATTATTGATCATAACTCGATGGACACGAAGTTTTCCTTGAACACCACATTCGGGTGGAATGAAGCTTTATTGTTAAACATGCAAGGGCTAACTCAATTTGTAGTCGTGCCAAGGCTATCTAATGCAAAGGAGGTTCAATGGTTTCATGGGTGTAAGGAGCCATGAATAATCCACGACACACGCGTGATTGTTTAAGACTATAAAACAATTCCTCTACTACGAAAGAAATTTTCACACGTTAACATTACCTGTTATACCTACCATAGAATTCCTACTTGGTTTCCTTTATCGAATAGTTATAATTAATTCTTTCCCATTAATCAAAATACTCGATTCAATTATAACAATCTACTTGAAACAAGTATTGAGAAAATAATATTAACAATCATATAAGGAACATCAATGAACGTTCTCGTAGAATAAGTATACAATTGAATATGACAACAAGTGATTAGCTCAAAATGATTTAAATACTCTAGAGATAGCTCAAAATGTGTTTTGACATTAATGAAAGTTCAAGAGTTTGAAGATCTATCATAGATGATAAAACAATTGGCTCTTGGTCTTGAGATATATTCAAAATACGCTTATGAGATAACCCAATGTGGTTAGCTACCTAAGACGCAATCTCAAGATAATTTTAGGTCTTAAGGGATAAGCTTGAGATGTCTATTGGTGTTTCAAATCTAGAACAAAAGAATAGACATAACAAAAAGTCAAGTTATGATGTTGCATTTTCTTCTCAAGAAATATAATGATAACTAAATAGAATAACTAAATAGAAAAACAAGATTACAAAATACATGTAAAAACATTCAAGAAAAGTCATAATAAACTTTATTAAATAAAAAAATTCCAACAAAAAAATACAAGATACACACTTCGATAACAACAAACAAACTTACCCTTTATGTAACTATACCCAAATCTATAATTCAAATGGGTTGCATTCAAAAATCCATTTATGTAACTATACCCAACAAATGATTCACAAAATTCCTGCCATCTATATTTTGACCCAAATTCAAAGTAAAATGTGGCCAAAAACCCTAAATAAATGTTTTTAATTCCAATAATAAATACATCTCAACCTAAAAATGTTAATATAAAAGGATCAACCAAGAGGTTTACAACAAGTAACAAGCAGAATAGGCCCCAACATACCAAAATGTTCTGTAAAAACAGTATTGGAAAAATTAATAAGCTATAAATTCAATGCATAGGTTTTATTGCTCCAGAATTACATGTAGAACTTTATTTCAGTGAGATGGCCAACTTCAGATGAAAAAACTATGTTTAGAGGTTAAAGTGAAGCAAAGATGACAATCCAGTAGAAATATAACTATTTGTCCCCAATACGAAGCAAAGCCAATGACAAAGATGCACTCTAGCAAACAAACATCAGGAAGACCACAAACATGAACGATTAAAGCTGCTTGCTTTTAACAAACATGAACGAACACAAAGCTTATCACATACCTCTCCCATCAAAACGCATGCAGTTTCTGTGATCAAGCACTGAAACCATGGCTCAATGGGCTCCACTTTGCAGAATTATAGCCACCACAGGCACTGATACAAGCACCTTCCATTGATTCTATGGAAATGCCACTGTTGCAAATGTTGGCAAAAGCTCTCATATGCTTCATTCCATACTGGGTAAGTGAGCCACAATGCGTCTCGAAGACTCGAACCTGCATATAATTTTAGGCAGCTTTACTAATAATACAGGACCCCTAGTTAATTGAATGAAAGCAGCAACAACAAAGCTACCATTGCTTTTAAACAATCCCAATCATCGACCAATGGCTGACCCGAGGGCCTAATGTTCTTGAGAATGGTTGGACCATTGAGAGCTCCGAATATAAGCTTTCCGATAAAGTCGATGCTGCTATCAAGATGCAAGCGATGGTTCAGCTTCTCTGTGATCTCCTTGAGAATCTCTGCCTTCTTTTCAGACCCATCTTCTAGTTGCTCATACTACAGGGTTATAAAGTAAAAATTAACCTTGAAGCTGAAATGATTTTTAGCTAAGTAACACATGAGAATTTAACTGAAAAGAGGAAATGAAACGAAAGGGAAAGTTAATACAATAACAATTAGGTATTTAAGAACACGTGAAGAGAAAAGGTCTAGCAGTTCTTGGATTGAACAGAAGTATGCGATGTTTAAGGCTATAAACAGCAAAGCTTTGATAACAATAAAGAAGAAACCAATGAGATTGGAGAAAGCTCCTTTTTAATACCGGAAACGTCATCAAGGAAACAGAGTAAACGGTGATCTTGGGTGAATTTGGATATAGTTAGGATCAAGGGGCAGAGAGAAAACTGACAACAGAACCAAAAGAATGTGCAAAACTGATCATGAAAAAATTTCAATGGTTTGACCAAACAAGAGCTTGTTTTAAGTTTTGAAAACCCATGACAAAAGTTTAGCACAAGGCATGCATTTTTTTTCGTATTTCTTTTCAAGAAAAAGTTTTGACGATTTCATCATCAAGCACACAGTTGTCTAATTGCAAAGAATCACAGAAGTTAAAACCATAACTTGCAGACCATCTCTCTAAGTATTATTAGCAACGACCGCTATTGTCCTCCAATCCAAAAAAAACATCTACATAGAAATGGAGAAGAAAAGGATCCAGTGAGATCCTACGAGGATGCAAAACAAAAAATTGAACTGAAAAAGATGGTACACCCTGATATCAGTCCTTCATAAGCTTCAAAAAATTTTTGGTGACTTTTGAAAGTCTAGACCTAAAGTTGTGTTATTTAAGGTGGCAAATATTATTATGTTTTCTTTGTCAAATAACTGCCAGACAATAAACACGGATGAAAATCATTCAACATTATCAAGTACGAAATTAATGCTAAATGAATAACAACAATATGGAAGAATAACTAAGATCAAAAGCATTCCTACCATTTTCCACAAGAAAAGGAGATCAGCATCTCTCTGATTTACACGCCCAGATGTGATTATGGTTTCTGATAGATTATTGTCACTGACATTAGCATTTGATGGATCAAAACCCTGGTATAAATATAACTTTTCATCCTTGATGCTTTTTGTTCCATACTCCATCACGTGTGACCCAACAGTATATGTGTTATAATTTGAGGTCCTTGCTTTCACCTGTTATAACACAAAAGTGGGTGACCATCTTACATTAAATAAGACATCGAATGCATCATTAATCCAATCACGAAGTGACCCAACTGTTATGGGTATTTAACAAATTACCTCGTTATACTGCTTCTCTACTGTTTCCAGCTTTAAATTATGACTCTCACTACATCAATCAGTGAAAAAGATCAGCAGAATGCACTTTACACCGTAAGTTATATATGACAGTTCACCTCAGTAATGAAGTAAAGAAAAATCTGAAAGCATATGTTGCTTAACTTCATTCTGATATTACCATTACTTGAAAAGTAAGTGAACACAAAATAATTAATGGTATCATCATTCAAAGAACAGCTCAGTAAGAAGAAAGGAAATGAAACCTGTCTTCCATCCAAGAAACGCTGTACAAATCACCAAGACAAGTCCAATATTCAGGAGGAGGTGGGGGATCCATGCCAGGGCAGTATGTACCCCAACTGCTCTCCACTGCATTTGAAGCAGTGGTCACATATATGTCAAGGTTTTCTGGCATCATACCCTCAAAAAAACTCCCACTTTCACATGCTTCCACATAGATGACCTGCACATGGATTCAACAAAACCATACTGTTGATGCTGCTAACATTAGAAAGACAAATGGGTCTAGATCTCTGACCATTTCCATGTAACCATTCAACTTATGCTTCTTAATTAGCATATTGATAAAATCCTTGGCATAAAGGTACGGCATGTTGGGCATTCCTGAGATCATGATGATTGTCACAGGAAGTTCATAATGCATAAAAGCAAAACAATTTTAGGGGCTAGGACATAAATATCTAGTTACCAAGAACTCCAGGTCCTCCATGGTCAGAGTAATAGATGAATATGCGATCATTTGGCTTGCTATCCACAACCTTTCCGCTTCCGCCTAACACTGCACTTTTGTTGCCAAGTAAAACGGCCTCCAGATTCTTTGCAGTAACTTGCAATCCAGTATAATCCTATAATGATCTCACAGACAATGAAATATGGTTCCTATGATCACGCTAGAATTAACAAAAATTAGAATTCACCAGTAAATGTTGTACATGCTTGTACAAATGCACATAGAGCATAGGTTATGAAAAAGAAAAGTATGGATCTAAACCAAACATTTAGCAAAATAAAAGTACAAAATTTTGCTAGATTCCAAATAGATTGTGACAGTTAAAGTGCAAGTTGCTTCCAATGGCATGCTCTCTTATCGACAAAAGTTACATTTACAAGCAAGCTCTCTTCCAACTACAAGCATCTATTTCATTTATCCTATATTTAAAAAGTAATTTCTTGACATTTTTCAACTGTAAAAGCATAGTATTCTTTTTAGGAGTATTCCTATCTAAATTATAATAAGTTTCATTAAAATTTATTGAAGTCAATCCACTTGCATTGCCCATGTGCTTAGTGTATATTATAAGCTGAATATTTTATCAGCTCAAATTAGCCGTGTGGACTTACAGCTACAAACAAAGCTTACAACTCATATATTCTAGTTTCAAGCTAACACGCGCTCCTGTGAATATGCTAACTACAGGTGGTTCAGCTCTCATCTTGATAAACCTTACATGTACGCACCATCTTGATAAGCCCTATCTTTTGCTACCATAACAATCACCAAAAGAATTCTCTTTACATTGATATATACCTTAGGCACACCAGCATAAACATCCTCGCCTTGTGGGTGGTTGATGATGACACCGGGCCTCGGATTAAGCGGATTGCTCGCCAAGTCATCATACATGAACACCACAATGTTCTCTTCGTTCAACCCTCCTTTTCTCAATAACTGATACGCATGACACACATCCGCCTACAATAGCAGATGCAAGTTTAATTTTCAGTTAAAAATTTGATCAATGAAATCCTATCTCACACCCCACGCTCTACCTGATGCCGATAGTTGCCATAACCAGAGGAGCCGGCAACGAGCACGGCCCAATTCGTGCCTTCATCCGGCTCGCCAGAGTAGACCTTCTGCGTAGGCATAAGAATCGCCGCCTCCAAACTGGCCTCCGTCCGCAATCCGGCGACGCTGGGGAGCGCCACCCCAAAGAGCAGAGCTAAACAAAGGAAAACACGAACCGAAATGTCCATGGGAATGGAGCAAGCACAAGATCAGACCAGCGAAGAGCCCTTCTATAGAGGCATCACGTCGCGTCATTCTGCCATGCAGCGAAGCGGAAAGGCGAGAGAAGCACGTGTCCCTCGAACTCTTCATTCTTGTCATCTGGCGAGAAGAAAGAAAAAAAAAATGCCTAATTGCGGTGGTGTGTCGTCGCTTTGCTCCCAGTCTCGTTAAAAGATGCAAGGGCGGCGCGGCTAGCTTGGAACTTAGGGCACTGTTCAGGCCAGAGTAAGCGCTGGATGAAATCAATGATGATCATTGGCAATGCTTGACGGCAATGGTTAACAATATTGTCTACCAACGACTATCAATTGTCATGATCAATGAATATGGGCGATCAGCTACATTTTTTTATAATAACAATTGGAGTGATCTTTCAATTGTGAACATTTTCTTAACAATAAATATCATACATGGTTGACTCTAAAGCAAAGATATTTGAACCAAAAACCAAATAAAATAAGCAATAATCTAAGCTTAGATGTTTAGAAAAGGCATCAAATAGCGCATGACAACATAAACTAGGTTCTTTAAGTAAGTGAACTACATGAGAATTTATAATCTTTAGAACAAGTTCATGGGGCTTTTGCCGATTCCCGGACGAGAGCAAACTTAGCCAAGAGACCCGACAACTGAAGGAGTGAACCGACACCATCGCAGATTCTCATGTGAGCAAATCCAGTCTCCTGAAACCAGCAAAGCTCACATGGCTAAAGGTACTCATGCAAAAGGAATCACCACGTTTTATCAGTTAACTTGCTTATTTGTTAAGGTGTGATACAAATACCTTCAAGAACTCCAGTTTCAGGTACTCGGCCATATCATAATTTTTTATTATGCGGAAGAGAGTTGTGATGATGTCGGTCGGAGAATAGCCCAAGTCGTAAAGCTGCTTCAGACCGGCACAGGCATCGTCGAACTTCCCATCGAGCACGTTCCTGATCATGTTCTTTACATGCAAGGGGTGAGGCTGATCACAGACCTGACAGCTCAAGAAACAGAAGCTAAGTGGCTAATCTTAGAAGAAAAGGTTAAGGAAACAGAAGGATCTTAATGGTTATATGACAGAACCTTGAACACATTCTCCTGATTGACAAAACGAAACCCACTAAAAGTTGCCTGTAAATTGTTCAAAGCCTGCCTCATATCGCCATCAGCAGTGAAAATGATGGCCTCAAGACCTTCAGGTACATAAGGAACCTATCAATATGAACAACGAAGAATGTTGTTATTTTCACATGACGATAAGCTTGCAGAGCAACACAGCATTGTTGTATTTGTAAATCACTTTCTTGCTTGTTGGCTGTACTAAGATATACTTCATTCAAATCCCAGAGCTTCCCTGCCAACATAGCCATAACAATGGTGCCTCAAGTGTGGCAGTGAATTAACACTATTGCATGCACGGTAGCAACGTTCTATTGTCACCAATAACAATGCAGCCCAAAACTCGGGAAGAATCTACCAAACAAGTTTGACCTAGACAAGTGATCTTATAACTAACACTCACATTGAAATTTGAATTGATCATATTATACATGATGAAATTGTAATTTCATACATTGTTTGATTGAATGTACACAAATTGTAAGTAATCATTACAATAATAACAAATAAAATCCTTAATTTCACAAAGTGTGATCCACTATGCAAATCTTCTGCTAAGTCTCTTTTAATAGTTTTGTCAGGTCTATCTTTTTTACTACACAAATTTCAACAATTTACATCTCCTATCAAGAAATAGAATAATCTATATTTAGTTATCCAAAACATCTAAGTTAACTCCTCCTAAGCTTAACCTCAATAATTTACACATATTGTTTCTCGAACTTACATAGTTCTAACCATATCCTCACCTCTATAACAATTATTTTTATTTAATCTTTTACTTCTCCTTTGAGTGTGAGATACCTTAAGAGCAAACAATGGAAGACAAATTGTAACGCAAACATGACTGCGATCAGAAAGAAGAGCTGCCACAAAGACACCAAGAATAGCATTGATCATCAATGATAAGTTATCCTCCGGCCAGATGCTAGCAAAATTCATCAGAAGCAATGTGGGTAGCCAACCAAGTAGCCTAGAACTCAACCATATACACCAAGAAAAGGTCCTATCTCTCAAGTGCTAGGAGGAGGTGTCCTTTGTGATCGTTGATAACCAAACCCATGGCAGCTTCATCGAACGTTCTCGTAATTCTGCCAAAGCTGACTCACTTAGGACGAGGGGGCACCCATACAAAAGGTGATGGGTGAGAGGAGCTCAATAGACTCGTTGGATCCCAAGTCAATGGGGTGGATGACAAGTGACAAGAACTGCCTAGACTAGTTTTAAGGGAGAAGGAACTAGTTTGCCATGGACTTGAGAATTGTGTGCTCACCTAATGTGATAGAGGACACCCACAACAGTGGTACGGAATAAAGCCCAACAATCCCATATGGAATTATCTTCCATCGACATAAGCAGCTCATATAGGTTCAAAGCAAAATTATCATAGCTGCAACTAGTGGAAGATCGAAAGAAGAATTTAAGCACAAACAAGGGAGACAAAAAAGTGTGGTGCAATATCTCCTAAGTCTGGTATCCATATGGACAACGACTAGATAAAGATATAGTTCAACAACAAGCCACTATCAAGAAGGGACAACCCCCACAAAAACCTTCCAAAGACATGATGAATTGAGTCAAGTTTCTCAACCTTCAGAACCAAGCACCCCTACCTAGACTGCCATCAAATGTCTCCCTATATAGAGTAGTAGTAGGTGCTATGACATCCCCAATATAACTCCAAACTAAGATGCCTTTGCTAAGATTCTCCTCTCTCGAGAGGTCAAGGATCCTATCAAACAATGATTGGCCAAACAAAGAAGTTAAATGATGCTCATCCCAATGTCTTTTATCATAAAAAAAACATAAACTGAGGAAACAACACCTCAATATTGATAAAGTCAGCCACCAACAAAGAGGCCATGAGTTAACCTAATTATCTTGGAAAATTGAGCACAATGAGTGGTCACCAATACTCTAATATGATACTCTCACTAGCCACTTCCAAATCAAAGGAAATAAGCCTCCAAGCCCAACAATCTCCATTTCTGGTCATAAAGAAGCTGTTTTTGCTACCATATCTCATTAAAGATTCCTTGACACAAGGTGAATCCTCCAATCCAAAGAACTTTTTGTTCAGCATGACCATCAAACCTCTCTTAACACCCTCATGCTACGGATATCAAGCCCTCCTAATCCATGGCATAATAAACTACCTCCCAAGCTACAAGGTGAAGCCCACATCTCCAAACACCATTGAACAGACACTAAGCAACAAGTTGTGACATCACAAACACTAGTGCCAATATCCGTACACTATTGATGTGTAACTTTGCAACAAAAGAAAGGGTCATAGAACCCTAAACTACAAGTCTCAATTTCACTACTTTGATCATTTGAGAATAATTGACTATGAAAGGCAACTTACTCGTGCAAAAAACTTCTAACCCAATTTGCCTACTTGTTTCCTAATCTGGCTACAATCATGGCTAGTCTCTTTGGATACTTTTGACTAAAGATAACTAAGCACTAGTCCCAATTGATGCTCTAACCAAATACTAAATAGCAAGTCCTCAAAATACCAGAAGTCTTCTTCGCTGCATAACAAATGGTTGGTGCAAGCAACGAAGTACAATCAGTAAACAATAAGCGGGGCATTTGAGGACTCTCAAAGGAAAGTAAATCCCTAAAAGGGTACCTAGCCAATCCCCAGGATAAAGAAAAACAATAAATGCAAACACAAAATAAAGAGATATGAGAGATTGGACAAGTGACCTAAATCTAACTAGATCTCTCTCTACTAACCATCAAAACAAATATAAGATCTGTGATGTAAGCAAGTACCCAAGAAAATCATCTGTAAGGAAACTAGAACAATCTAAGCATTATAAGCCTACTTCAAGTCAACTATAACCACCATAAGGCCAATGAAAGACTCAGAAGTAGCCAATCAATGCATGATCTCCTATGCAAGCAAACGATTGTTGGCAATTTGCCAACCCAAAACAAAGGCCACTTCCTCTATAACAATGAGGGGAGCCAAAGAATACCATATTTTCCTAATAAGAACCATTGACACCATCTTGTAAATTATTGAGCACAAGTTAATGGGACAAAAATGATTAGGCTCCTAAACCTTCGATACTAAGACTGCCAAAGTGTCATACCAATACAATATAAACCCTTTCTAAAATAATTGCAATATGGCATTGGCAAGGTCTCCCTCTATGATTTCCTAATAGCCTCTATTACCTCCCAGAGAAAGGACTATCTCCAAAATCACTTCAGAACAATGCCCTTAACTTGAGCTTGTAAAATCACCACATAAGGAATTGGAATGTTAACAGTCAAAACAAGAAATTTGCAAGCAACACCTTCTAGATAAATAGGAAAACAAAAGATTGCAAAATGCTATGTTATTTATTAGAATTTTGAAATAAAGATTTGAGATTATAAAATCTCTTATGCTTCTAAATTTTATAATCTCTGATAGTAATTTCTACATTAATTGTACTCTTATCTTAGATATACTAAAAAAATCCCTTAAATTTCAAAGTTGTTCTTCATAAATAAATTTTGACTCTAGTCCATTATTTAATTTTATTAGCAAGAAAATCATCACAAAAAAGCATATAACAAAGCAATTCATATTGGATTTAACCAATAAGAGTATTCATAACTAACACTAAAAGATAAACACCTCTTTATGTAGATCATTAATGAAGTACAATCTTAATAAAAAAGAATAGTCAATGGATATTTTTATCATAAAATGACTTCAAATACACTTCACTAGATATTTTTATCATCTAAAAACCAATATTTTGTATATTGTACTTGAAATTCAAATTTTCAAATATTACTTCTTCAATGGCATTAAATTGCACATGATAAAGGAGGCAATAAGTACAAAATAGTCTCCATTTAGTTTCATACAAAATTTGCAAATGCATGTGTAGTCTCTTAGTTTAACATGAAAGCAAATACAAGTTATTTTGAGATGATCTCAAGGGTGTTTTGCATCATTGTATGCTAAAAGTTTCATTTTAAATGCTAGGGAATAGTTGCATAAATATTACATTCTTAAGACCTACAAAAATGGTGTGGCTAAAACCCTAGCCCACATAAGGGGAAGACAATCTCTCCAAAGGTTAGACAAAAATAAATTTCAAACACTAATTTATCAAATTAATTTGAACTGCCCTACCTATTTTAGATCACTTAAATTGCATTATATCACACCCAACAAACTATTAGCTTTTTAAATGCATTGTAGTTGTATAGGAGCTATGTACAGATATTGTATATGTACAAGAACTTTGTATGCGTTTTGTACAAATCAACTCACCTGATTGAATTTACCCGGCCTACTATTTAGAATTGCCGAATGATTTATACATCATCTTTCAAGTGGAACAAATTACTCTCAAAGATGATTCCAATAACATAAAAATCATTAATGTATGATGAGAATTTTCATGTTCATACTCATTTGCTTTTTGAATCATTTTCCATTAGATACAATTAGGACCTTATCTTTGTTATTGGCTTTTGCTAAAATAAGTGAAACAGAACATATTTTTCATAATAAATTCACAAACCCTTGTGTAGTCTCTTGTTGACATCGAACAAAGTCATTTTTGGATGATCTCAAATACATTTTGTATGATTGCATCTTAGCAAATGCATTTGAAATGTTTGGAAATTATTGCTTGTTATAACATACTTAAATTTTGCAAAGGTATAACCAAAGCTATAATTTGTGCAAGACAGTGATCTCTCTGAATGTCAAACAAATTCATATGTCCAAACACCGATTCATCTAAACTACTTTAAATCACTTGAGTGACAATCAAATTTGAATACATTCAAGAGCTTTATATGCACATTGTATGCATCCCTGAGCTTTACATGCACACTATACAAATCAAGTCGCCTAATCACAATTCATTCATCTTTCCTAGAATCCACTGTTAGTAATGAATTACATAGCTATTTAATTAATTTAACAATAAATAAACTAAAGTAAAGATCACCTATCAAGGATTAAGATCTTTCCAAGCTTATCCTTAATTAGTGTTGCATAAACTCTCCCAACTACTAGTAATTATATCAGTTCAAGCATAAACCCTCATTCATTTTAATATCCTCATCTCTATATAGGCAACTTTGTATGTGTGGGAAATCAATATCAAAACAAAAACAACAAAATCAGTAAACAAAGCATGGAGACTACATTATATGTTGAGCACATATTAGTTGAATGATAAGCCACTTAGAATTCTCTAGCTATGTCGTTCAATTGCTCAAGGCAACATTATTAATGTCAATTAGAAAAAGAAAATGGATCATGTTTGCATAAGCACTGTTGCTAGAATAAAATCATAATATCTTAAGGTAAATGCTCTGTGTGCTCTACAACAATGGCCAAAAAAACTATTTGAATTATTTGCACGTCTTGTGAGAGTAGCAAGGTTATGTTAGACATCACAACATGATAATGTAACAACACATACCTTTTAAAAAAATCTGTCAATCATATTCTATATAAGTTTACATGTAAATTCAATCCATAGAATTATCATTCAAACCGTATACTTGGGGAATGCCATACAGATGCAATGAAGCAAGGGTAATTGCTATGCATCAAGCCGATGAAAAAATTTTAGAAATTACCTTCTCAGCTTCAACCACTGTCAGAAGGCGGCTAAGAATCTCTTGATCAGATAACCTTGAGAAGCGAACAAGTGCACACCTGCTCTGGATAGGCTCAATGATCTTAGAAGAAGTATTGCATGCAAGAGCAAACCTAGTAGTATTAGAATATATCTCCATTGTCCTCCTCAGAGCTTGTTGGGCACCAGATGTCATGCTAGATATAACGAGAATCAACATATAACACAATGGAGAGTAAAATACGGAACGTGAAAAAAAAAAAAAGTACGGCACAATTTGTATGCTCTCCAATACCTATCAGCCTCGTCTAGGATTATTATTTTATGCCTACCGGGTGGCAGAGTCACTTTCTTCTGGGCGAACATCTTGATCTTGTTTCTCACGACATCAATCCCTCTGCAATATGCATAACATAAAGCCCAGAAACCTAAACGCTCCCAAGACCAACATTGTGTCGTACCTGTCATCAGAAGCGTTCAATTCGAGAACCGCATCTTTGCAGTGAGGACCTAAGAGCTCGTGAGCTAGGGCAAGTATGCTCGTGGTCTTCCCAGTACCAGGAGGGCCCTAAGAACTCGATTACAATGTAAATAAATTTCTGATGATGAGTTTTTCTTTAAGATTTTGTTCAGAAACTCCTCGTATAAAATGGGGTTATCTGCATACCGCTAGGATGATGTTCGGCATATTGCCGTCGCGCGCGATGATCTGGAGGCGGGAGACAGCGTCAGCATTTCCGACGACGTCGGCGACTTTTGTGGGACGGTACTTCTCGACCCACGGAATCTCGTAGTACGAGCTCGAAGAAGACGGCGACGGTGCTGAGGTTGAAGCCATCAGAACGTTACAAGGACATCACGGAGTCCTTCCGTGCCGACGACTAAAGACAGGCTCAAAATCCCACAGAGGAAAAAAAAATGTCCCAAAAATTAGGTATTGCTCTGAATTTATATCGATGATATTTGTTATATTGAATTAAATATAGACAAAACAAATGAAACAAATCACATCTATAGGAGATAAAGATTGAAGCATAATATAGATGTAAAAAAGTAGATAAAAATTGAATAAAATAATAAAAAAGTGATAAGCTAAGTAAACAAAGGATCTTGTATAATAATGTATGAGTGATTTTGTTGAAATATAATTAAGAGATTATGATTATTTAATGATGATATTGATTAGATTATGATATAAACAATGATGATTATACTGGTTTAGAGATTAAATATAATTAGGAGTTTGGAAAGAGATAATACAATATTAGATTTTATATAAAAAAATAATAGTATGAGTATTATATGAATATGAGATACAAAAATAATATAATAGTGATATATATTTGAGATATAAGACATGATTTTGCAATTATTGAATAAGAAATATTTCAATTAGTGTAGAAAATTGCATGAATAATTGCAAGGAAATGAACGTGTTATTATATTCTAATCAGACAAACTCTTCGATAAGGGATGATGTATGTTAATAAAATTGACAATACATCATATAAATTATTAGATTTTTTAGTTATGATATAAATTTAAAAACTTTTTTTAAAATATTTTATGATAAATATAAAATAATAGTTATCTAACGTAAGGTATACAATTAAAGCACATTATATCAATTTTGTACATAATAAAATATAAGTAATTATTTTTTCAAAATAAAGTTAAATTATTATTATAAGATTAACATTATATCATATGATGCAAATATTTTTTAGTCTTATCATTCTTTCTTAATAATATATAATAAAATTGAGAAAGTAATAATAAATAAAAAATAATACTACTATTATTTTATAATATCATAATGCATAGAGAATAGTTTGACATGAAATAAATAAGAGAAATATAATTTTTTATACTACTATTATGAATACTTTTCTAATATTATTATAATTACTTTTGAATTTTGATGTGAATTTTGGTATTAAAGAGAATATATATATAATATTTTGATCACAACTTCCTACTGCAATATTGGAATTTGATAGTGGCTTACAAGATTACAAAAATGAGATTTCAAAAAAGCTTTAAAAAATATTTTATACAAATTGAAAAAAAAAAATTAAAAATTTTATTAAAAATAATGTTTAAAAGGGATAATTTTTCAGAACAAAACATAAAAAATGAAAAAAAACATATTACCCAAGTGACCTCTTTTTATTAAGATTAACTATAAACTTGCCTCTCTTATTTGCTTTATTATACAAATAACACATTTTTAACTATAATCAAACATGTCTCTATAGTTTGAAAAATATAGTAATTGGATTAACAAATATTTTTTTTCCGTCCATTCATTCACATAAAAAATTACATAATTATACAAATCATAGAAACCTATATCATTAGTTTTGAAAAATAATTAAAAACATAATGACAATTTTGCAAACCATAAATACCATTTTAATTGTTCTTAAAACTCAAATGATCAATTTATATCATTAGATAATAATGAAAAATCAATCAACATCAAACTTAACATGAAGGCTTAAAAACAATGCCCAAGTTTGATTGTTTACACCTCAACTTGTAAAAGAAAAAATCTCCAATATGAGTCACTCAAATACTGATGAAACCACCAAGCTTCAAACAAAGACTCAAATGGCTCTTTCATCACTCAAAGTAGACAACAAACCAATACTTAACCTAAAAAATTCAACCAAATGAGCAATGTGCATAACTCTGCATGTTGATATATGCAACTAATTAGTTGGGCAATAGAATATTTTCAGAAGAAATGTAGTTTGAAGTGTTGTTTCTTTAATCTTTCATCATTCAAAGTAGACAACAAGCAAATACTTCAAACTAATTCAACCAAATGAGCAATGTGCATAACTCTGTATGTTGATGTGCAACTAATTAGTTGGGCAATTGAATCTTTAAGAAGAAATGCAGTCTGAAGTAATGTTTCTTTAATGCAGAACTGATGGATGCTGCATTCAAGCAGCTTCAGCCTTGCAGGGGTTATCCATGCAGCTGCAGACCTCTCGTCCTGAAGCTTTCCATCCATTGAAACCACGCTCCAAAATCACCACCTCCCTAATCCCAGCATCCTCACTTTTCTTTGACAGGTAATCTACAAACATCTGGGCACAGGTTGGACCTCTTACCTGGAAAGGCCATGGAAATCACACCATAATCCTAATGTAAATCTCTAGTATTTCCTTGACAAATGAAGAGTAGATCCATCGATATTTAATGATCACATCAGAGAGATCTGATGATGGGTCAAGTTCGAGTTCGAGCTCTTCAATGCAATGAAAGCTTGAGATCAAATACTGGTTATAAATGCATACATAAACATAAATTAATAAAGTTATGTGCTAGATTAACGACGGCAATTTTAAATCAAATTGAAGCATCTCGAGCTGAGACAAGGGGTTTGCATCATTGGCTCAAAAACTTTCGAGCCGATTTAGAACTTACCCTGGTTTGCTTGTAACTATGGTTTCAATCCACTCAATTAGGACAATGAAAATACGTTATGTAATATAACACGAAAACGCATTTGAAAGTGTTAGAGCATTGAGAGTTTGTTAAGACTTGTTTGATAAAGTCATGTCAAATGATTAAATAAAGTTTAATTATTTCTTTGCATTATTTAACCGAGTAAAAGAATTCTTTTATCCAGACAATATATTATTATTACTTTTTTATTATTTTTTAAATATTGATTATATTAAACTCTTCAAATAAGTATTTTTTTAATAATAAAATACTAAATAAATAATTTTTTTATAGTAATTTACTATAATAAACTTTTTAAACCGATTTTCCTTGCTTGTGCTTGTAAGGGGCAGCTTGCACAGCATTGTCCCTTTTCACCCTGCCAACTTTTTCATTGCACTCATTTCGCATTGTCGTCATGAGCCCTATTTTGTGCAAAATTCCATAATTGACAATAGGATTTGGAGCTATTTAATGATTTAAGAAGTGTCTTTGGTGAACCTTACTATGCTAAAAATGGAGAACTTGCTTGTCTACCTTGCCTAAGCCATTGCTGCCAACAATGCACTTCCACTGCACTTGTTTTTACTCATCCATCCTTGCCAAGTTTGCTCATTAATTCCTTTGCCCGATTGCTTGTTTGATTCTCTAATTAAGCAAAGTCCCCTTATTTGGGTTTTGCTTGTGCCATTTTTTCTCTTCCAATCCTTGCCAAGTATGCTCATTGGTTCCTCTTTCCATTTGCTTGTCGAATTCTTCAATTAATTAAAGTCAACATTTCCCCTTGTTTGGGTTTCGCTTGTACCATTTCCCAACTCACTGTCTATAATTGATCCTCTTGCTCCCCAAAACAAAACGGTAAATAGACATTCTTTTACAATTATCATCTCATGTCTCTCTCCTTTAACCGTCTATCCTCCAATCCTACTCTCTATAAACTACCCCCTAACTTTCAATCCCACCACCTATTAGTATCATTCACCACTCCTTCCCACTCAAACTAAAAATATCAATGCAAATGCTACTTATAGCATTCTACCTAAAATGCTCAAAGCAACCAAATTTCAAAATTGTTCCCCTCCTCCCCCAAAGCAATATGGTCATAATCTTTAGCAAGCTATTTTATTGGATGTTGGCCAACTTATGTTGACTTTTTGGAGGCCATAAGAAGGTTATGAAAACCATAGTGTAATCTAAAATCTTTCTTTTGCAAAAGTTTTTTTTTTTTGTTTAAGTTTCCTTAAGAGAAGGATTTTGATCTAAAAAATATTTTATAGATTGAAGTATGGTCAATGGAGGTAATTATCCTATGAAATTTGAATGAGTAGAATACTAGAGCTTTGTTGGTATAATAGCCTTGATCCCATCAGCAAGAGAATGAGGTTTCTCCCATCATTATATATCCTACAATACCTAAACAGTGGTCGGGAAGTTCATCTGCCCATTCTCTTTCTCACATCAAGTCTAGGCTTAGGCATCTTAAGAAGGTTTTTATCAGTAGCCCTACATTTGTTGTTAGTCTTTGAATGTGAAATTGGGGGGAATTTCGATTGATTGTGAAGGGATTTTGTAGCATTACTAAAGTTCTTCTACTAAACCGTGGCATTTTTGTTTATGACGATAGCAACTGACACATCATACATACAAAGGATTTCAAATCAAAGATATTTTCATACCTTAATGGTAATTTTGGACCATGGGTTTCGATGAATACATTTGGTGAAATAATCTATCATGACTACCAAACTTTTTGTTGCCATAAGCTGCAACAAAGGTCCAAACAACGTCTATGCCCAAAAAACAAGTGGTTATGCAATGTGGATTAACCATCAATCGGTCAACTATTACGGAAAACAACCATGTATCTAACACTTGTAGTAGTCCTTCAAACAAATGGTGGCATCTTTAAGCACTATTGGGTAGTAATATCTCTACCTAAGAACCTTAGTGATGGGGGTTTAACTACAAGAGTGATTGCCACACTCAAACAAACTTCTTTATGTAAGAGGCACCTTTGAGTGATATGAGAGGTTGTTGGCTAGTAATATCTCTGCCTAAGAAGTGATGAGAGTTCAACCACAACATTGATTGTCAAACCCCTCGATCAAACTTCAAGTATGTACGAGGAACTTTTGAGTGATAGACATGAAAGGAGAGCTTGAAGATACCTTTTTTATATAAAGTTCTATTGTCAAGGTATAGAAACTTGGACTTTAATTTGTTATGCATCCTCTCTTGATGACGGAAGGATGCTGCCACCAAATATTTATAGAGTGAATCCATCCAACTTCATGTCCTTAACACCTCTAATACTTCGGTCCTATTTTTACTTGGGGTAGATAGAGTTGGAGATGATGAGGTGCGAAGTTCCTTTATTTTGCTCATTGAATTGCAAATTGTTTTCCTTCTCTCAAAACTTGATGAATTTCTATTTTGCAAAATGCACATGAAAATTTTAAACCAAGATAGTACTTCAATGTCGAGTCTATAGTGTCACACAATCATTTTGTGGGCTTATAATAAATTGGGAATCAAATTATAGATTAACATGTTTTGTGTTTAATCCTTCTACCAAACAAATACTTGTGATGAGAGCATTATACTCTAACTAGATTGAAATATTTATAATTTTGTTTGGAGCTTGAAGGTTTAAAGGTATAGACATTTAACTATTTTCATTTAACTTCTTCCCTTTGTTCCCTCTAATATGATAAGATAGCATTTGTGTTTGGAAATTTTAAAGAAAGATAAGCCATGGAAGAGATGGCTCTAAACTTGTTTAGAGTAGACTACCTTAGGATGCACTTCTGTGCCATTTTTTCTCACATGACCAAGAAGTCCATAATGCAAATCAAAAAGCCACCTTTCCCTCCAAGGGTTAATGACATGGCAAAATCTTACTTTGGGGCAAGCTTAATGCACAAGACAATAAAAACCCTTACCATCTTCATGTTTTCAAAGGCATAAAGGAAAAAACCTTTTGTTAAGCCATTTGTGACTACAAGTACTTGTCGCACATCCAAATTTAATAAACAGATCATTATGATGAGAAATTTGTCATACAAATTTCCCAAACATAGTAAATCTTCAAAATCAAAAGTTAATAGTTAAGGATTTGAGAAAGGGGATACCTGATACACTGTTATAATTTCTCAAGTTCTATGATTTAGTAAAGAGCAAACTATGCAATGTGAAATGCTAAAAGGAAGATGGGTTCTTACCTTGCTGGCAGTTGTTGTTTACTCATTGGCACTCAACCATTTGCTTAGAGTTTGGCATAGCCTGCTTCCCTTCTTTTATAAGCTCAACAATTAAAGCTCCCAAGTCTTTGCAATCTTCTCTAGCATCATCCATTGAATTATAATGTTTGCAAAAACAGGTTGGATCATTGTCACTTTAATGCCATCCCATTTTTTATTATAGCTAAGATTTCTTCCTACTTCAACCATTCACTTTGAGTTGTTCTCGAAGGGACTTGGGGATCTCCTTTCATTTCTACAAAACTGAATTGACTTTGATAAATTTGCTTCTTCTCTACCAATTATTTGGTCACATCTAGGTGATGCATTTTTTTTCTATCAACCATGAAATTCTTGAAACCCTCTTTGAAAGGCATCTACTTTCCAATGCAATTTCAGACATTCTCAAGGATGTCAAAGGGTCAAAAGAAAATGATTTGTTGAGATCTTTAGCTAGAGGCCATTCAACAAGGCCATTTAAATAACATCAAGGGATGCCCTCCACAATTCAAAATCAAAATGTTGCACAAAGTGATGAGGGGATCCCATTTCATGGGCCTTCAATTATTGGAGAAACAATTGAAAAAAGCTTAATGATGATGATCAAAATTGAAGATGGAGTTTGATGGTGACTCTAGAATCACTCAAGGGATGAGTTCTTGAAACCAATAATAAATACAAGACAACACATGACATCTATCACTATGTGCATTGTCTTTGATCATGGACATATAATAGAGTTTCACCATTAGGACTATCTCTTGAAGGATTTCATTAGAGAGAGAAGAAAGAGCCATCAAGGTTACTAAATAAGAAGCCCAATGTACTACATACTCCCCTTCCTCCTGTTGAACCAGGGTGAGGGGTTAGTGCTATCATCAAGATTCAAAGTTTCGGGGTTAGTGCTATCATCAAGACATTCTCAAGGATGTCAAAGGGTCAAAAGAAAATGATTTGTTGAGATCTTTAGCTAGAGGCCATTCAACAAGGCCATTTAAATAACATCAAGGGATGCCCTCCACAATTCAAAATCAAAATATTGCACAAAGTGATGAGGGGATCCCATTTCATGGGCCTTCAATTATTGGAGAAACCACTGAAAAAGGCTTAATGATGATGATCAAAATTGAAGATGGAGTCTGCTGGTGACTCTAGAATCACTCAAGGGATGAGTTCTTGAAAACAATAGTAAATACAAGACAGCACATGACATCTATCACTGTGTGCATTGCCTTTGAACATGGACATATAATAGAGTTTCACCATTGGGATTATCTCTTGAAGGATTTCATTAGAGAGAGAAGAAAGAGCCATCAAGGTTACTAAATAAGGAGCCCAATGTACTGCATACTCTCCTTTCTCCTATTGAACCAGGGTGAGGGGTTAGTGCTATCATCAAGATTCAAAGTTTCGAGGTTGGAACTAGCACAAGAACATGATCTATTGATTCAATAAATGAAGCAAGATGATGGACCATTTTGGAATGAGAGCACTCCAAGTGGAGCAATTATCCAACTGACCCACACTAGGAATAAGGATTGAATTGTTGTAGGAGAAAAATTACAATAAGAGCAGTGATAGCATGAATAGCTTTATTTAGAGATCATTTAAAAAAAAACTTTCATGAGTAAGTTTAAAGTTGATGATGGCTGATTTTGACTTTTGATGTCTTAGCCTGAAAGCGAGAATTAAAAGATGCAATGTGGTCAATGAAATGCTCTCCCCAAGTGTTTTCAATCCATTGTCAATCCCACAAATGGTGCTAAAAAGATGTTGATGTGCCTTTCAATAGTTGTTTAATGGGAAACAATTTAGCAAGGATTTACGAACATCAAGGTAAATGAGTTACATCAAGATAATAAAAGAGTAGGGAACATAATATTATAAAAATTTATAAATTTGAAAAACAATTTGAATGAGGAGAACAACTACAACCACAATGCAAAAGAAAAAAACTCCCTCAACTCAGGTGAAGCAACTACAAAGTGTATAGATTTCACAACAAGCTTGAACAAGAGAATGGAACTTTACCACAATGATATAAGAGTCAAAGACTAATAGAAGGAAACCGAAGAGGGGTTTCTTTGGAGCAACTAAGAACATTTCTTGATTAAACTATGCCTTTTGCCTTGGCTTAAGGTCCTTATACTTCTTTAAATGGCAAAAAAAACATTTATTTTATTCTAGGAATGTATTGGTTATTAAGAAACAGTAAAATTTATCCTCCAATGAGACTATCATGATATAGTGTTCTTTTCTGAAATAGTAGTTTTTGATGTTAAAAAGCATCCTTGGATGACCAACGTCGCTTATCTAGGCCCTTCAAAACTTCCCTGGGTGGAAAAATGGTCATTAGATAATTACAATGAGCATCCTTTTTGTTTTGCGACAATTATAGGCATTGAAATAAATTTTTGAGAACTGTGATTCATATTGCGAACTTGTTGATACAGGTTGGGTCACTCAATATTCATTCTACATGGGGTTCTCGAATTATGAAGAAATATTTGTAGATTGCAATCTTTAGAATTGTGAATTTTCACAAGCTAGTGAAGAGAGAATAAACAAAGATGAGTCCCTCAATACTATTACATATTAAAAAAGACATATCCAATAAGAAAAAAACATTCTCTAGAAGGTACTAATCAACACTTGATTGAGTCTATCTATTGTCAAGAAGTAGCTTGTTATATAAAAGGGAAGAAAAGGCTATCACTCAAGTGTTAAACGAAAAGTAGACTAAGATGAAGGCATTCAACATGATTCAAAGTGAATTGCAAATGAATTGTTTAATCTATTATGTTTACAAGACTATGAGGGATAATGAGGCAATATTGAGGGACTAGAAACTTGGAAATTTCCATAAACAAGTGCTAGTGAAGAAAGATGCATTGGCATTACCAATGCTAAATAAACTTCATCGCTAACTAGTTCATACTTGTATGATCAATTGAAGAACATAAATAAAAGGAAGGCTATAGAAGAGGCAATGAAGCAAAAGTTTTTGAGTTTATTTTCTTTTTTAAGTTGGCTATTTTTTTAATTTATTTCTAACACAATCATGCAATTGTTTTGAGAGGTAATCACTGCTTTCATTTAATACATAACACATCCATTACCTAGTTTCTCTTTTGATGCCTTTCCATAAGAACACATGTATAGCAAGAAAGAAAAATATTAAAGTTACTACATGTAATCCATTACCTAGTTTCTCTTTTGATGCCTTTTCATAAGAACACATCTATAGCAAGAAAGCACAATATTAAACTTATTGCATATAAAGTGAGGAACAAGACTAACAATTTTTCAAATAATGTTAATTGTAGATAAGCACCCATTCATGGCCAAGGAGGACATCATTTGCATATTTGCTAAAATTTTTCTATCCGAGATTTTCCTTCCTTTTCGAGCTTATTTTGTCAAAGTTTTCTATCGTCATGGGGTTACTCTAACTCAGATAAGTTACAATATAATTACGACAATCTATTGTTTTACTCAAGATTCGTGCTCTTTAGGGGAAGATAAGTAGAAGTAGATTTGAATTCCCAACAATAGCCCTCGTTTGGAGAAATGGGTACTTCTTTGTCATAGGAATATCTTGCAAGTTATATAAACCATTACAAAGAGCATTGGGGATGTTAATTATCCCATCTTTCTTAATGAAAAGAAGAGAGAGCTACAAAAGACCTTAAACCCTATTAATTGGCCTTAATTAAGTTCTCTCACAAAAGCATTTTAGACATTTTTAAGTAGAGGCCAAAGCAAAGTTGGAAAAAAAACTTACAAGACCGAAGGGAGCTTTCAACAAAAAGAGAAAGGTTAACTTTTCTATTGTTTTAAGAAAGTGCAAACCATTGAGAAGGTGATCCAAGAAAAGATCATGAGAAGAGGAACAGCAAATAAAAGAAATTCCCATGACCAAGATCACTCAACAACAAAATGTATCAAATGTTAAGAAAAGGAGAGAAGTGCTAAAGAGGTTCTCAAGGAGTTAACTTTTAATCTTTAAAAGAATAACTTGAGGGAAGTTCCTTGAGCCTAACAAGCATTACAATGTCCTTAGATGGATCTCCACAATTGAAGAGCATACACTTCCTCTTTTGTACCCTTGAATGATCTTAGAATTCTCAATATGATGAAATTTCTTCACTAATTTGAGGGTGAGTTGTTCAAAGGCTTTAGTGGTTGCAACTTTTGTATAGAAGTGGCCTTTGAATTGGTTCACAATCAGTTAGAAATCATTGTGATGCTTGATTAATTTGACCATGAGATAAAAGGAAAATATAAGTTCAACAAGAAGTGACTCATACTGAGCTTGGCCGCCAATATCATATTAATTTTGATGGAAAATTTGAATTCTTCCCCTCTTGAGTGTAAGCACAAAATAATACCACTATTTTATGTTCTAAATGCACCATCAATGGACAAAGTTCAACATTTTGCAATAGAAGATTCAAGAGATAGGTCCCTGTGAGTGTTTCTTTGGACCATAAAAACTATGCAAGACATCCAAGATTGTAAATGAAAGATAGGCTTTCTCAAGAATTCTTATTAATGAAAACGACTCCAGAAGTTGGTCGTTTCTGCTTACTCTTCACTATTGTGCCTTCCACCCTTTTACTTCCATCTACTACATTGCTACCAGTGCCGATCATGTAACTGAAGGTTTTTCGGAAAGGTGTTGCACTCTTTAATTCTTTTTACACTCTGTTTGTATCTAATAAAATTGTCAAACCAAAGGGTCCATTGCATTCTTCCTGCATCAATAAGCTAACCTAAATCCTCTTAAACTCCAAACAATTTAAGTTTCGAAGTCTCACCGCTAAGGCCAACATAGATGCATTGGAATTATCAGGCTGTAAGATGGCATAGTGGGGCCCAAAAACTATTCAAGACATCCAAGATTTCATCAGGGCAAAGAAAGAGTAACAAGCAATCGGTTAACTCACCAAGAGAAAGGAACCTCCACATAAAGCAACATGACGAAAAGGAAAGCGAAACTTCAGTGAACCCCAAAGACGAACCTGGCTGAGTGCGCAATGGAAAACGGCTGTGTCCTTGCCCTTGAGCGCTTCCACAAGATCAGGCATTCTCCCCGAAAAGTTGCCGCTGGCGTAGTGATGAGAGCCAGCAATGTGGGCATCGTAGCTTCTCTCCTCATCCCTTTCAGAAGAAAACGCATTTCCAAAAATATGAAAACAAAGACCGTTCGGTGGGTCTCATCGACATTCATCAACCTTAAAGCACCGAGAATTCGACGACGAAAGGGCACAGACAATTACCGTACGTCAACGATTGCAACCTTAGAAACCCGTCGCATGGAGATCAGCTCCGATGGTGTGATGTACGAAATCCTCAACGCCATTTTCGTCCGAACTCCCATGGAACCTTCTCCCTTTTAACATTCACGAATATATTGATTTTACAAAATATTATTATTAAAAAAATTAATAAAATATTTCACATTATTAAATAAACAAATGATCTTTTTTACCTCAAAAATAAATTAAAATTTTTAAAATATTATTTTTTTTAAAAAAATTATCTTATATTCTAATAATATTCTTTATTTTATCATACAACAACATTTAATATAATATAAAATCTACAAACTAACTATAAACTAACATAATATATCTTAATCTTATATTAGATATTTTAATCATAAAAAAATATTAAAATTCAATCTTATCACCCCACTTAGATCTTATTATAATCGTTTATATCAATTTCTTTAACATATAAATTTAGAACAAAGCAATGATATATTATTACATATTCAAACACAAACCAAGCAATTGTTTTTATTATTATGCACAACTAAGTTGATGAATGAAATGATGTCAAAACTAACACACATGTAGTTTCTTAGTTATTCCTTCAAGCCCCTCGAGCCTTTAAAGCTGAAAGAATCATGTGGCTCGGTTTGACGACTACGTAACAGAGGAGAAATGAAAGAGAAGAATCAGAAAGACAAATCAACACCGTATGAAGATTTATTGATAGTAGAGAAACATACCAACATTTCATGATCACACATAATCTCCTCAGCAACATCTTTTAAAAGCTTATCCGCACTGTTTGGAACAAGTGCGGCAAAAACAGCTGGTCTTAATCCTACACAAAGTTCAAATAAAAAATAAGATACAAACCAATGGCAAAGAGGGCGATGAGTGAATATTGGGTAGTGTCTCCAGAGATGAATCAATGAACAAGGTGCGACTCATGGGAAAGACATCTATGATTGTAATGATGAATCGTCTCACATCAATTATTGAGAGAAAAATCTTAATCTTTATATAAGATATCATGATCTTAAGATATCAATATTTTTATTAGAGACAACATGAAAATTTATAATTAAACATATTATAATGAGAACAAGATTAAGATAAATGATCAGAAGAAAAGATCTTTTAAGAAGGAATTATAAAACTTCAATATTTTCATCTCCTAAATATCATATGCAACCATTGGTGTAAACTAACAGAGAGAAGTTAAAATGTTTGTTTCCCCTTAGTTTAATGAATTTGTTTAGATATATGAAGATGTACATCGTATGAATCAATCAGATATGCAACTATTTTTGAAGTCATGATAATGGTATATAAATTATTTGTGCTCATAAGTATCAAATCAAAGAATTATAAGGGATTGGAAAAATATTAGCAAGAAAATAACAAATTGAACTACAAATTGAGGTTTTCAAACTTCGTACCAATTTTTGGAAATGCATCAATAAGCATCAACATTTCTTCCCCGTTCAAACCAGAAAGAAAGCATATTCTAGGCAAAGATCTCGCAACCTGTAAACATAAATAGCCATATAACTAAAGTATTACATAACTAGTTGCACATTTTAGAGCAAATAACTCGACATGACACTATCGATAACAAAATCGAATGCCATGCTGGTATTTAGGTACATGTTAGCCGTATATGAGGTAAAAGAAGTCAAAAATAACATCTATCCCTACATGATACCTTAAGAGTGTCACTACAAAAGTCAAAAGAAAAATCCATTAATTGAGTCTCTAATATCACTACAATGCCTAAAAGAGTTGCATACAATCATTGCACAATTATGTTATATAAAAAAACAAAGATTGTCTTCTCCTTCATTGAAGCCATCAAACCTTTGTCGCTTAAACAACCCAATGAAAGTTTTGCTATTTAAGATCTAGAAGTTCCTATTTGCAAAATCTCTACTAATCTAGAACTAGAGGTGTTGTAATAATATGCTTATGAATGTCCATAAATTCCTCAGATTTGAGCAAGTTAAATAGTAAGAAGGATTTATGCATCATTCACCACTTAAAAGTATCTTTAATTTTCCTATTTTTATGAAGATGACTGAACATAGATCAAATCGTAAATTTCTCAAATCTAAAGGAGATTATTTGTTTGTACAACTATTGAATCTCAATGAGGGGCATAAAGTAATCTGGAGAGAAGATGTTGAAGCATATCAATCAAAAAATAGAGACAACCAATCCTCATTAACTATAATGCAATCCAACTTAAAATGAATGGAATTATCATCATAATTGTTTGAAGGGAGGTCCAAAGCTTGACATACATTTTGTACAAAAATCTATGATCATATTGCTAAAGTCCCTTTGTATGACTCACTTAACATTTCTTATAAAGCAAAAATACAATTGAAATCTCTCATAATAATCCACTAATCTAGAACAAGCTTTCTAAATTCAACCAATAAAACAATTTTTGCAACAAAATCTTTAAAGGCATCGATCACAATGACAAAGAAATCATCATGGAAACTATTGCTAATACAACAATATATAGTATGAGTAGGTGCAAGAAATTCATGAATAGAAATGTGATCCAAATTCTAATGAATGAGAATATGTACACCCCAATGCATATCAAAATTATGGCAATTGCCTTCGTTAGGAAAGAGAACATTCCTTTCAATGATCAGTAAACTCACTAACACCAAGCTTACCATCAACTAAAACAACGATATCACACTTGAATGTCTCATTTGAGTGTTGGTATTCCAAAATCTTGATGCCATCATACTAGCCATGAACTTTCCAGCTCAAACAGCCAATTTCAAATACTAGAAAAGGAAGAAAACATAATCTCTTAAAGAAGCATTGCAACAAACTAACTTTCCTTTAAGGAACAATGCAAGGGACATGTCATATAGAACACTTGATGTAATAATTTCTCCTTTTTTTAATAGAAGGGATTCTCCCCCTTTCGAGCAAAGAAGTGGCCAACTTCTTTAAGCTTACTTCCCATTCTAGAGAGTGACAAAATAGCTATCTATTGGTTTTAAGAGTTCTGGCATTCCCCCAATGAGGGTTTTTGGGATTACATAGGAGAGTGCAAGCTTCTTATTTATATTTTAGAGTTTATTTTTACAAAGATAAATTATCTTAACCTTCCTTTCTATTCTATTGATAAGTGTCATCAAAGAAAAAATAAACCTTTATCCCATCATTTGAAGTTTGCATCGTTTCTTAATTCATTCATCAGATTACTTGCTTGTGTAATATTGTACTCTTGTATTTCTCTTTTCTTAACTATCTTATAAGAAAGCACATGCACAAATTGCTTCACATTAAGTGTTTCAATGTGTTGTAATCCTATATACTCTTGTTGTCTCTTAATCATTAGTACAAAGTTTGCATTCATGGGAGTTCAAGTAGAATCCAGCCCCTAGTGCTCTCCTAAAACATCAAGAATTGACAAGTCATATATGCTATTTTTGCTTCCATGGTTCTTGTTTAAACCGGGTTTGTTGGAGAGTAATGATTATATAAAATAGATAAAACTATTACATAAGAGTGATATTATTGAGTAGTTAAGTAGACATAATTTATAGTTATGCAATATTCAATATCAAAAAATGTGTTAGGGTCTTAATATACTAGTAGTAGAGTTTATCTAATAACTTACAAACTTTTCTATTTGATGTATTTGCATGAGTTCATATACTATATTGATCCCAAAACAATTCAACAATTCTAAAATCCCTTAAACAATTGCTAATGTCCATTTGCTCAAGTAGATGTGATAATTTGAGTTGGGAAAGTCTCTCACATAAGTGTCAAGTTAACAAGTATTGCCCAAAAATAAAACCACTATTCATCATTTAATCTACAATAGAATTTTTCTCAAATGTGCCCAAGAAGCCTAGCAGCTTTCTCCATTATTCTTAGTAAATCTTTTGCAAACATAGCCCCTAAAAGACCAATAACATGAGCCAAGATTTTTCCAAACCTTCACAAGTTCAAGTTCTCTGAGAGTTTTCTCTCCACTCGAGTAGGTACTTTAGTTGACTTTGTTTCATCATGGGTCCAATCCGAGAGCTTCCTTCAAGTGGCCTTGCTCCCACTCGAAAGTGGTCTATATGGGACTGGTGATACATGGTAGTCACGAAGTCTCCTTAGGGATATAGTGGTTATGAACAACTTGAAACTAGGAGAATCATGGGTTGGTAATGGTACAAAAAGCTAGGATTGTTGAACCTCACTCAATTTGGAGAAAGAATAAACAAGTTGAATGAAGAAAGACTAAAATGTGATGAGGTTTCAAGGAACTCAAAACATGGAGGTAAGGAAGAGGGGTAATTCAAGTATGATAAACATGTTATGTGCTTAATTCAATTCTTTCCTTGCTCAACCTACTTTGACAACTACCTCAATCTTTTATAGTCATCTATTTAGACAACCGATCAAGCTCCTATCACTTCTAATCCACATGAAAACAACAACCCTAACATATCCTCTACACAAAAGTTGAGCATGATATAAAATATACAAAATATAGTTAAGCAACCTTCACATCTTTTAAGTTGGGCTGTTCACAGTGTACTGCATCCCAAATTGATTGAGCCAACATATCCTCTGTACAGTGAATGATCTGTTGCAATTAAAATCAAAAGAATAAAATTTATGGGTATTTCATAAGCAAGTGCATATACAAGCAAGTGCAGTCTCATTATTGGGTATTAATTGACAGAAATGCCTGCTCAAGTTTCATTTAATTAAATGTATATTTACATCTACAAGTAGAAAAGACTATAGTGTAGACAAGAGGACCTCCTTAAATTGCTGTTGCAATAGAACCTTGGCTAAGGAAGCGAAGAGAAACCTTAGAGCAAAGAAAGTAAAATCTTTGTAAAGGCAAAGCCTTAGTGAAGATGTTCACATAAGTAGGAGTAGGTTGATTAAATCCTTCAAGAAATAGGGACGAGAAAAGGAGGGAATCATCTACATATTGCCACAACTTGTTTGCTCATCGAACTAGTTAAACACGAGCATACCAAAATAGATATTATTGTTGTCAAGCTTGGATACTAGAGTGCAAAGAATGGAGCACAAAATCACTTCTAACAAAAGGATAATTGTACAAGTTGACAGAGTTAACAATATATGACAATTCATGAGAGTGAGACCATCCTTAGTTGAAAAGGCCCATGATCAGAGGATCAACAATAAGGGCATGAGATAAAGATCATACAAACTAGAAAATATGTAGGACACAGCCCAAAATTTTTGTAAAGGGGATTCTATACAATATTAAGAGAATGATGCACCTACATAATGGTTAGGCAAGTTAATGTAAATAAGAAGTGTAAAGTGAGAATACAAGAGTGCACAATTCATTTATGAATTGATTTTGTTGAAGAGAAAAATGCATAAAAGACATGTTCAGTCTAAAAAGATGTAGCAATGCAACTACAAACAAACATGTGTACATGCAAGGAAGGCACGTATAAGCAAAACACAAATAAATTCATATATAGGTGGCATCATGCATGCACAAACTATACATGCATAATTATAATTATGTGTATACAAAGTTCGATGTAGGGTTCGATTCATATAAAAACGTAACTCTGAGGATGCAACTTCAAAGAAGAGAAATTATGCAAAATATTGTTTATTGGATGATCTGATTTTTCAATCAAACTATCGAATCTTAAGATAGTGAATATTAGAATAAAAACAGTTTGATATAACATCAATTTTCACATTTGGATCTTATCATATACGATAAAGGTCGCTAATCTAAATCCAAGGGATTACAAGACAAATTTCAAGAGCTTTATGTGAGGATTTATGCCTATCTCCTCCACTTTTTAATAAGATAGGGGCTATTTGAATTAGCAAGGGATATCTATAATTGTAATCTAACAGACAAACAAAAATAAATTTTGAAAGAAAGGAATCTCATGAATCTAATACAGTGAATAAAATCTGGTAAATCGAGCAAATGGATGATGCTTGGTAGGATTCAAAAAGAGAGCAACCCTTATGAGGTCCACAAATAGAATTTTTATAGAGAAAAAGAACATCTCAGAAATAGAATGTTTATATTTTGAAGTGACATAGAAGTAGACATTACAAGATCCAATTATGAGCAAAGATCATGAATTCAAAGGAAATATTGTGAGTGCCTTGGGAGAACCTAAGAGGGATCCTTAGGTGAGTTAAAAGCTATAGGACTAGAAATTGCTTGAGAGGTTTAGAGGGGCAAAAGGATCTCTATCAAGATTCATGCTAAAGTATTTTAATAGTTTTCCTTTAATAAGTTTGAATGCCTCAATATTTTTCTTATGTGTTTCTCATTGGTTTTGGTGTTTACTATTTTCCCTAATTTATCATCTTTTTCCTCATGAATAGAAAGTGCTTGCCATTAGTTTTTTAATAAATCACTTCATCAATCAAGCATGTCTCAACCGTCATCAACATTGAGATCACACTCTTGGAGGCATTAGATAAGATACAGATCAATGGTACTATTGAAAAGTAGAAAGATGACTGAACTAGAAGATGATCAAAGAATGAAGAAGAGGAGCAGATGGCCTACATAGAATCCACACGATGCATGTCACCTAATGATATCATCTTCAAAGTTTTAGTCTAGCTATTTTATTTCATCTGTTTGCAATTGTTTTTATTTTCTTCTTTTTTAACTTGACCTTCAATGCTCATCCATAAACTTTTGGGAAAGAAGAGTTAATCAGGGACAATTGACGAAGAGTTCAAAGGACTGCACATATCTTGTGGCAGCATTGTCACTGCATCAGTTTTTTTTTTTCAACTAACCACCATTTTTCCACACTCCAGCTTCAAGAAAACCTCTTTTCCAAATCCTCATCAAAATGGAGTACAACTCTCAAAAGATAGGGACATGGATCAGATACTAACCCAAGTGAAAAGTAATTTGCTCTTTGGATCTAGATGAAGAAGAAGGTCATGGAAGCCATCCTTTATGCTTGAATGTCAAAGGAATCTATTAGCAACAAGCTTAGTTTGGAGACAATGCTATATCCTCATCCTTATGCCTTGCAATGGATCCATAACTGTGTAAATTTCAAGATTGGCCAACACTCAAAAGGATACAGATGACATGGTATGCGATGTAATACCTTTTGCTCCTAATTATGTGCCTTTTAACAATCAATACATGTGGACAAGTTGTGTACTATCATTCACAAAAAAGAAAAAAGCATTGAAATGCAGGAGGACATTCACTTGAATATGCCATCCTTAAAAGAGAAGCCAACAAGGTGAATGCTATCACTGGTTGGAGCTTAAGACCAAAGGAAGTGAAAAGATGATATTGAGTATTCTATAGAATTCACTTCTTTAAATATGGACCATTTGATCAGAGGATCAATCCAGATTGAAATGATGGAAGATGAAAAGAAACCAATCAAAAATCCAAGGTGATGCAATCAAACTAAACAATATAAAACAACTTGAAGTAGCCTGATCAAAAGAACCAAAGTGACTACTAGATATTTTGGTAGAACCATTAGAATAGCCTTAAAAACCATCCAATTTTGTGATATAATTGCTCGACCCTTTGGATCAAAATTTGAGGATGCCAAAAGCATTTTTGAGATATTTTTGTCATGCAATTGGAGCATCCAATCAAGATGTTCAAACCAAATTCAAATTCAAAATTTTGAAAAATTGACATGAAAAAAGTTACGAGTTTGAATCTTTTGAGATGAGCATTAAATTTAAATTAGATTTGACTCCATTCTACTCAACTTAAAGGGATATGGAGGATTAAATGAAATAGATGACTTCTCTCTTGTATCTAGGAATTTTGATAATTGATTAGGATATCAATTAGAGATAGATTTAAGCATTTTACATCAAATTTGTTCTAGAAACCTTGTAAATATAAAAGGCACCCCAAGGTGATTATTCAGATCATCCATTCCAATGCATAAAACTATTATTCAAGACATTGCTCGAGTCCTTGAGGGTTATGAAAATACATGTTGCGAAATAAGGGTTTTGGGTGTTTAGCTTTTGCATAGTTGCTTGTAAAACATTAACAAAGATATTTTTCTCTATATCTTTTCTTTGTTCAATGTATTCTCTCTATATCGTTTGTAGCAGCATTGAGTTCTTCTGTAAGAAGAAGTTACAACAAAAAGAAGGCCTGTTAAAGGTGCACATCATATTCTTAATAACACAACTATAAAGATCAGAGAGAAAAAATTAAGTGTAATGATGAGTAAAAATATGATCTGATAACTGCATCAATCTCCAAATCATGGAATGATTGAAGAAAATCTAACAAAGAAAGGACCACTTATACAGGAAAAAAAATTTTCACAGCCATCATAATCCAAAAGATGGGTTTATTAAAAGATCTTTTAGCATCCAATTATTGCTATCAATTGTTATTGATGATGCCACAATGTTTACCTGTGAAAATTTCAACAATTTGAGTGTCCATGAACTTAAATTTAAAATATGCATCAATCAGTCATCTGAAAACAAACAACCAAGTAAATAAAATAGTTTGAAAATGTTGAAACCTAAATTCCAACAAACACAAAGTAAAGGGACAGATGAGTTTCCTACAATCTTGTGGATCACAGTAGCCGATATGGTTATAATGAGTATGCATCTGTGTTGCCATTCCAATGTCCATGCCAAGCAATATCAAAACTATTAGAAAAGGCAGATGATTGACAAATGACATTTTTCTAATTTACTTCGCCTAGTCTATCCACAAACATACACATAAATGTAACAAGGAACACAAACAAGAACATTAAATGATAGAAAATTCAATAAAGGACCATGTTTGAATGACTAAAAACATTTTGAATTCTGAGTACAAGACCAAATTCTAAAGCAATGCAAATCTTAAAAGAAAAGGGGCCATATAAAAATATTAAATATGTCAATAAAAAGTAAGCATTCCAATACCATAAGACTTTAACCTGAAGATGAAAAAAGTCAAAGAACGCAGAGTTATAACATTCCAGTATAATGGCTATGTTCTGCATGCTTTAGTGGAAAAGAATAATAATAGAGAACCTTCAAAAATTCTCCATCAATGTCCTTCAAGAATTCCTGTATCTGTGTGACAAGTTCAAGGTCAGGTAAAATTTTTAGTACACTGATGCTCCATCTAGTTTGAAAGAATCAACGTGAAAGCATTTTTGAACCTCTAGTTATTGTTAAAGATAAATTTGAACAAAATGAAAGTTATGGAAAATTAAAGCAGTAAACTTTCACCCAACATTACCCTCACCAAAGTAAAATATCTCAATTCATTTATTTTAGATAAAGATCCTGGAATTGTTGTTCCACCACAAAGAAGCAATCCCAAGTACTAACTTCCCCTTTATCGTCTAAAAAAAGGTAACAGCTAATACAGATTAGTGAGAGGTATATTTAGAACAAGTAAAAAGCAATACCTCATTTGTTTCAGCTACATCGAATCCCATCAGAAGTAAAGCCTACAGAAAGGAATTTTTTCTATATCAAAGCAAGAACTCTAGAAGTATAAGTCAAATTAATATGTTATACAGAACAAACAAACATACCAATTATAATTTAACATCAACCAAAATCATGTGCTAAATGTTACAATAATTTTATGCTTTTCATCCACAAGTTAAAGGAGCACTTGTTTGCATTCATGTCATAAATGCTAAAGGAAATATTTTTTTCCTTCATTTTCTAGAAGAATATGCAGATTATCACAGATATCTCAATAATAAGATTTTTTTTTTTTGAAAAGGGATAAGGGCATAACACGGTATATCAAGAAAATATTAGCCACAAAAGGAGGTGGGGGTCAGGTTACAAAAAGAAAGGCATCCTAAGTAGGATTAATAAACAAACCAGAGACCAAAAACAACACCCAAGGATGTCTAAAACAGGGAATGAAAAGGTAAAACCCTTAGCATGAATTTTAGCATTGTAACCCCTAGATGCTGTGAAATTTTACAATATATATATAATCACAAAATAAGCCCGTGCAATTATAACATACACAAAAACTCTACAATAACACACCTCACAGTACATGACCTTAACAATAAAATTCAAATCAAGATAACCAATAAATTGTGACCCAAAACAATAGACAAAATAAACCCACTATCTCCAGACTCAACAAAATCTAGTGCAGCTGCGAAAACCTAACTAATTTCCAAATTCTTCGTTGAGCACCTGCTTCCATGGATGAGGCTCAAAAGATCCTACTGAGCCCACTAAATAGGGCAGGCATCTCTCATCCTATCAGCATCTCCTGTATCGAGCATTTCTCCCTGGATGCCCTTCTCCCTATTTGCTCACATTCGCTCCAATTGATATGCAACATCACCCCTTCTTGCTTCCCCACCTTGCTTCCCAACATTACTCATCTCACTTGAAGATATGACGAATGTTGCCTTGAGCATCAAGTTCTTGGGCTATAAAGAAAAGCACAATTTCCACAAATTCTTGTATACATTTGATGAGGAACTATTAAAGTTGCAAGGTTTTTTGTGGAAAGGTTATTTGAAAGGTCAAGAAAAATAATTCAACACAGCATATAATTGGAAATACTAAATGTTTAGTCAAGTTTTCAAGAGGACATTAAAATAGAACATCTTACTATAGAGCCAATTTAGAATCTAACAAAAGTTCAAGCAGTATCAAAGAGGAAACTATGCATGAGTTTCTCAGAAAGATAAAACTGTGCTGATGAACATGAGAGCAATCCATTGTTTCTACTAGACAATGTCAACATGGTGTGTGTTTATGGCCATAAGAAGTAGGATGCAGAGAAGAACGCAGAGGGGATGGAAGGTGGGAAAGTCGATGCTACCCAACACTCACATGAGAGTTAACCATCACAGAACCAAATGCCCTAGAGAGAGCATCCTAGTGAACCACCACACAGCCGTACGCGGTACCTAAAGTGCCATGTGATTTTGAGAAGAGGTAGAAACCACACAGGCAGTCCAGCGGGCAGATGGAAAGAGAGGGTCAGCAAGAGGCTATGCATCATCCCCTGATTCCTCATCACAGGTTTGGGGAAATAATGGAGCACTCGCCTAAGAGAATGATCTCAAAGAGGAACTAGAATAAACTTACCAATGAAAGACAAATGGATTACGAAAAACCATAGTGATGAGCGCTTTGGTAGCAAGAGCCAAGTTGACTCAAACCCTGATAGAGTCTAACCCCCAACCCTCAGTATAAGATTTTATCCAAGAAAATTTAACAATTTATATGAGGCTCACTCATGAAAATACCAATCCAAACTTATATATATTGTTATCATAAAAACATATAGTTTTTCTAGAATAATGCTACATGACATGAATAGTATGGAAACAAGAAGTTATTAAGCTTTCACATGCTAATCTTCAAAAGAAATCAACAAAGACTTGCAGAAATTCTACAACTTACTGGTGGACCAAACACTGGATCATCAACAGTCAATGGAACAAACTTTGAGTCATTGGGAGGCTCTGTGAAAAAATACTTTGACACTTAGTATAGAAGGAAAAGGCTAAAGAATAAAGACAATATGGGAAAATATCCTTTACAAGTAAATAAAATGCAGAAGCTGAACAAAAACAAGATTTTTTGAAATGGGAATTGTGCACATGATGCAAGTAAATATGACATTTTGTTATCTCAACCATTTCAAGTCATTGGAGCTGAATTTATAATGTAAGCACTCTTGAATTCCTTCACCCGCATATATGTCAAATCATGGGTGCAATACACAAATTATTACATTCTCTTAAAGAGCTCAAGTCAATATAATCTTCCCTAGTATGAGTTTTCAACAAATCTTTAAAAACAGAAGCTACAAACAAGCATGTGGAAAAATATAAGCTGATTTGTCTCATTTACTAAGTATTAATTAATGCCACTAGCAATCACCATAATAAAATAAAAAGTTATCTAATCACTAAACCATAAGAATGGGGAATGATTTAAGGTAATTGACTAGAAAAAAGATAGATCGAGAAGTTTGGCTTAGGGATATCTTCTAGCAACGGAGCAGGACAAATAGTCAAACAATAGTAATGTTATTATAATACATTTATAGAAACTTAAAGCTGTAAAGGCATGTTACTAGATAAGGAATGATATTAGTTTGAGTCACAAACAATACCTTCGCTAGTTAGTTGATAGATGAATTGTTAAAGGAGCATTTCATATTAAAATTTGCAATGATGAACCAACTGAAAGCTAGTAAACAAATGTCATCTTGAAACTTAAGATGACATGGTGTAATCGAAGTTACTAAATGATAGCCTAGATTTTGATTCAAAAGAACAAATAATGCTCTAGATGTTCTTATGCAAGGACATAATGGTTGGCTGAGGTAATACAATACATGTGGATTGAATTAAGACTTCTAAGAGCACAATTGATAAAATATCATTGATAAGAACAGATTCAAACTTGTTTGCAAACACGCATATCAAGGCTCCAAGTTGTGTCCCACTGAGGAAATAATGAACCTTCCAAAGAACTACCCGACTAACATAAAAGCAAAGAACTACAAAAGCACAAAGGTAGAAAATTTTATCGGTAAAGCAAGACTCTACAATTACATGCATAAGATCCTTTGATAGACTTCCTATATCCTAAAACTAATTCGTAACAAAATCACTAAAACACATCAAAGAGTACTGAAAATCAACCCAAACAAAATCTTATTGTAGATCAGTTGTAGAAATTATGCATGATGTATTGTATTCTAATAAAGATATAAGCAAATGATGTTCATATAAGCTACTCCACATATCATACACATTAAATTCTTGTAGTGAATTTATCTTTTGAAATAGTACAATGAAAGGTATATATGTGCAAGGAAATTTTGACTACATTAGAAATATTTTAATTTATACAATTAAATAAGATGCTTTATTATGCTACTTAAACTATCTAACCAAACAATATGCATTACATGTCATAGTTGTTAATTATATACTCATTTCTAATTTAGATGTAATGGTCTCATAACAACTCAATTTAAGCAAACGAACAAAAACATATCAATACAAGTTGAACCTTATGAACCTACTCATATATTAATAATCTCAAAGGAGATGGAAAGATATAAAATGAAAAATTATTACAATTTTGTTAATTTTTCGAGACACGTCTAGAGAAAACTATATAAAGATCATTTTAGACCAAAGAGAGCAATACAAGATAGTATGACATTAGTAATGACAAGAATATATAAGAAATATTTCCTTGACGTTGCAAGTTAAATATATAGCCTAATAATTGAAAGGCCTTCATACATTAAATGATTTTTTAGTTAATTTGTTAGCCTTTAGTTTAACGGTGTCAAGTCAAGTAAACTTGTATTAAATTTGGTTATATTTGACACAAGTGGAGTTCTTTAGAGCCTTGCAAGAGTTCTTTATTAGCAATTAAAATCACTAGATCTAAGTATGGATATGTCATCTTCAATTTATAATAAGATATTAGATATGCTAGAAATGATATAAACATCTATTTAGGCATTGTATCTTATGCATATAACCCACCATATTATATAGCCAAGATGTAGTATATCGCACGTAATGCACCTTATCTTCACTCTCTTGTAATGTTCTCATATTGATCAGTATCACCATTCTCTTTGGCGACATGCAACTACACATTTGGATTCAATCACCTAGCTATAGGACATTTAAGTTTCGTATCCCTTTGTTTCCAATTAAGATGGCTTTACTACTGGTTTTTAGTTTGGATACACATTGCTTTAGATTTTGGACAAACCGCTTGAGGACTTAATACATTTTGCTTAATTTTCGATAGCAGTTGCTATAGAATTACATTCAGAAGTGATATACTTTAACATTGGCATCCATGTTTATTATTACATGTGCTTAAAAAGTATATTACTATCATAAATCAGCCTTACTGTATCAAGGTATTCCCCACCCCACCCCCGATAGCCCCATTTCTACCAAAGGGGATTTATCCTAAAAGACATGTCAACATTGTAAGTCTATAATGTTACATACATAGCCTTAAATTACTCTCTTCATTTTTATATAAGATTCTTGATCTATGTATCCCTCCACCTAAAAACATGTCAAAAGCCACTTTTTATCTTATGATTTTACTTATTAAGATATCGCCCAACAATCACTTTCCACCCTCTTTAATCTTAGGAATCAAAAAACAATTATCTTCCTTCGGTTCATCCTCGAACTAAATCATACTATGAAAAATACCACTCTAATATCACCTTGTTATGATGCATATCGACATATTGTCCTCCTTTAACCATTTCATAATAACTAAAACAAGTTTTTACGAAAAAATGCATTGACATATTAAGGTAATGTTCTTACAAATATAACTCATAATTATTTTTTCTATTTTAGATGTGCGACTATTCGTCCTAATACCGCTTCACTTAGAAGCCTTCTAAAAGCAGCTTCTTGCTCAATAATCCAAATCATTAGGACATTACGCAATGATCACCCCCGTTATGTTTGATCTTGAGTGTCACAATTGTATTTTCGTTTCTATCATAATATATATTCTCAATAACCTAGCAACTATCCTTGAAATATGGCTCATATTGTTTATTACATAATATGGTTGTCGCATGGTTAAAAAACCTGCTTCTAATAGTTAGGGATTCAAGCGTAATAATGCTTAGGGTTAATAAGTTCCCTTGTCTTCCCAATTTAAGAAATGCTCAATGTAATAATCACATACTTCATTTAATATGAATCATCCACAAATGCATTGTTCTTATTCCATCTCATGTAAATCATTGAGCCAAGTGATTAGAAATTGCATATCTACGAAAGATAAAACACAATATAGCATCAAAGTTTGGCATTAAAGCTTGGATTTAAGCATGCATTACAACTATGCCAAGCACATCATGCTGACAGCTGAAGACACTTGGAGGTCAATGCAATTAAGAAATCAAATGAGGAATCTAAGAGTTTGATCACGAAGAGTTGTTCATACTTTAGGTGTTACAATGCATTAGGTGTTGGAATAAGAGAAGTGCTCAACAAAGAGGGACATCCCATTGCACAATTTGTCATTCAAAACTATTTTGTCGATTGTGTTATATGAAGCTCTAGGTTCTTCTTATGGTTTTCTTATTCTTATGTCATAATAGATTTCTTTCTAATCTTCTATTTTCCTTTCACTAATTGCTCCTTAGCAACCTTATTCTTAGTTCCAACAACAATTGAATTGCTATGATGCTAAAATAATATGATAAGTATACCAATCATAAATTCTCTCTTTAGTGAATCATCAATGTAGATTACTTCAAAACTTTTACAATTTTGTGGAATTCCACTCTAAATTATCTCAAAAATTGGAATTATTTGAAAATTTTGCATTAGACAAAAAAAAGGAGAAATTCTTAGAGAAATGATAACTAAAGAGAGAAAATGATAAGAATTAGCCAACTTGGAGAAATCAAGAGTTGAATTTGATTTCCTAATTGCTAATTTACATGACTTCTCGTTGCATTTATCTAGATTTAACACAAGGGTATTTATGCCTTTACTAAGTATGAGGTAATACAAACAAGTCTCATATTCAACTCTGCTTTGTTGACTTTGATATTTCATAAGCATGTCTTAAACACCTACCATCTCCGTGACACAATCTCATGGAAGAATCTCGATGAAGGACCTCTCAAGAAATTTGAAAATTTTCGAGGGGTTAGCATTTTTTTGTTGAACTTTGTTTCTTCTTCATAAGAGAGACGTGATGCCAAAGGAGCCTAAAGCAATCCTTCTCCACCAATAGGTGGTCATGAGGCCACAATAGTCTCGAGCAAACTTTTTGCTCCTTTAATAAAAGGATACGAAGCTATGAAAACCTCAAGGAATATAAAACTAAAGGTGACTCAAAGAAGAAAAATCTATAATTGACAAATAGAATAAACTAATGAAATTCACTAAAGGTGAATATAAGATAGTCCACATCAAAAAATTTCCTTACTAAGAAACATAAAATGTTTGCAACTAAAACATTGAGATCCTTTAGAACTCAAAAGAGAATCACTTCCTAACAAATATAGCTTTTTACTCTCATCTTTATTCTCTATTAAAATTAATTAACATTTCAAAGGCAATTAGTGGTCGTGACAGATACAAAGCTTGTCAAAGAATAAACACTTGAAAATGTAATTCCTACTTGATTTCAGTGCTATCCTCTCAAAGGATGACAAGTTTTGCAACTAAATTATAATTGGCTAATAAAATTTGGGCTATGACCAAATTTTAAATTAAAAGAGATGGGATCACCTACTAATTTGATCTAATCTCCCAAGAATATTTGTGAATTGTTCATTGTCCATGCATTATTAATGAGAGTCTCATGAGTTTTCTTCTTTGAAAGAGACAACTTTTGCTCGAGATCTCAATTATTCTTGGCAAGCACGTACTTTGCTACTGTAAATAGAATTATCCTTGGGACTTGGAATACTTGACATAAGGGGAACTCCAAAGGTTCATTAAAAGTAAACATTCCAGAGTTATAGTAGGTCTCAAACTGGAAAGAAAAGCATGGCAGTATCGAATGAGATTAAATGTGATAACCTAACATAGGCATGCATATTGCTCTTCTTTTACCATGCTATCCCATTTTATAGATTTCCATTATCATGATACAGCATGGGTTATCTCCCATAATCACATGGGCAAGTCGACTTTAAAGTGCAAGTGACATGCATTCCTTATCCTTACCATTTTTCATAATTTGGTAAAATGTTTCCTATAAAAGATACTGAGCATTTGCATATGTAGGTAGACTCTTACATGGTTGGATCTGAAGGAATCTAAACAACCTTCCTATCAATTATCCATAAATACAAAAGTTGTAATTCAAAATTACAATGTATTGTGATGTGTGCATATTCAAGATTGAATATATCCCATTAAGTGTGACGACCTATCATAGGTATGCATATTGCTATTCTTTTAATATATTATCCCATTTTATAAACCTCGGATTGCTATCTTTCAACCCCGGCTTGGTTCACTATCATGATACAGCATGGGTTACCTCCCATCATCACATGGGCAAAAGTCGTCTTTAAAGTGCAAGTGACATGCATTCCTTATCCTTATCATTTGTCATAAGTTGGTAGGAAGTTTCTTATCAAAGACACTAAGCATTTCCATATGTAGGTAGACTCCTACATTGTTGGATTTGAAGGAATCTAAACAACCTTCCTATCAATTATCCATAAATGCAAAGGTTGTATCCTGCATGTTAAACAATAACAATATTCAAAATTGTAATGTATTATGATGTGTGCATATTCAAGACTAAATATATCCCATTAAGTGTGATGACCTATCATAGGTATGCATATTGCTCTTCGTTTATCATGTTATCCCATTTTATAGATTTTCACTATCATGATACAACATGGGTTACTTCCCATCATCACATGAGCAAGTCGACTTTAAAGTACAAGTGACATGCATTTCTTATTCTTACCATTTATCATTAGTAAGAAGTTTCCTATAAAAGACATTGAACATTTGCATATGTAAGTAGATTCCTACATTGTTGGATTTGATGGAATCTAAATAACCTTCCTATCAATTATCCATAAATACAAAAGTTGTATCCTGCATGTTAAGCAACAGCAATATTCAAAATTGCAATGTATTGTAATTTGTGCATATTTAAGACTGAATATATCCCATTAAGTGTGATGACCTAGCATAGGTATGCATATTGCTTTTCTCTTACCATGCTATCCCATTTTATAGATTTTTACTATCACGATACAGCATGGGTTACCTCCTATCATTACATAGGCAAGTCAACTTTAAAGTGCAAGTAACATGCATTTCTTATTCTTACCATTTGTCATAAATTGGTAGGAAGTTCTCTATAAAAGACATTGAGCATTTGCATTTGTAGGTAGAGTCCTATATTGTTGGATTTGAAGGAATCTAAACGACCTTCTTATCAATTATCCATAAATAAAAAAGTTGTATCTTGCATGTTAAGCAATAGCAATATTCAAAATTGAAATGTATTGTGATGTGTTCATATTGAAGACTGAATATATCCCATTAAGATTGTCAGATGATTGCTAAGTTGTTCACTTTTCCCATAACTTAGATGTCATGAACCAAGACTATAAGTTAGATGTCATTCCTATGAAAAAAAAGAACATAACTCAATATATATGACTAATGAGTATCTTTAAGATACATATTTTTTTACCGAACCCTATTGAGACAAACGTGGGCTCAAAACTAAACATACATAATGGAGATATTGTAATAATATTTGTCTCAATCTGTTACCTAACAAAATTAATATTAAAAAAAATCTTAAATCCAGAAGTGGACAAGTCTTCACTAATGACTTGTTGGTATGCCTGCCTATTATCCTTTCAACAACCCATAATCTCATTTGTCTCCCCCTTACGAAGTGCTAATATGAAAACAAAAAGCCTAAATCCAGAAAAAAAAAACTAAAAATTGTCTAAAAAACTTGATTTTCACTTAATATTTGAAGCTTATCGCATAGGCTTGAGGCAGATTTCATGCGATAAGGGATTCGGGACAGGCAAGGACGGATGAAAAGTGGGCATTGCTCGAATATAGGTCATAGAAATCACGTTTCTAGTTTAACACGGTCATATGCTGGAACAAGAACAAGGTCGTATCTACCAGTTAATAATAATGGAAAAACAGAATTCCAAATTCCAATGATCCCCACAGGAAAACAAACAGAACAACGCTAATCATAGAACCGGCACTAAATAATGATAAATAATAGAGAACAATGCTTTTTCAGTAAATACTACAGGATCGTTCAAGGAATTTAAGCACCTTCAAACGAAGCTCTTGCTCTGTGTAACAAGAACGATTCCCGCTGACTCAAAAAATAGCAGGAACGGCGCAGTTTCGATTCAGAGGCGGCAGCAGCAGCAATAGAAAATTGGATACTTCTTCTGTTTAAGTGAACTATGGGCAAGAAGCTTAATCTGATACACTGTATCGGAATCACCGTAGCCGTGACCATATCGCTTTTCCTTGGCCACAAGTTTGAGATAGATGATAACGATGCACCCAAACAATTATCAATGGATGTTTATCTCCAAAAGATATTTGCGTCCACCCAAGCGGCCGACTTGGCTCTTACATGACTCCCACTTGTCAAATAATGCCAACCAAGGTTTTTTTTTTTCAGGGGGATACCAAAAACCTAATTTTTTGGCAGACCCAAAATCTGGTGGCCTCTCGTCTCCCTAGTTTGCTCCACGCCCACATTCCCGCCATGCAAAGGCCCGAATCGAGCCAGTATTCCTTTTACAGGCCCGCGTCATCAAGCCCCCGCCATGCAGAGCTCATCGCCATCCTCGTCTTGTAGAGCCCCCGCCGTACATAGCTCGCGGTGGTCTAAAGCTCTCGCGCTTTCCTCCCATGGTCAAGTATACCATCACCTGCCCTGTTCAAGCATTTTGCAAATTGCAAAATGGCATATTTGACACCACTGACCTTACAAATTGGCATACAATACCATTTACAGCAATTCTGAGGTTGAATCATCATGAGCAAGCAACGTTGTGCATCATTTTAACGTTTTGGAGGGATTGAATGCATTTGAACATGTTCAAATAAGGGTAGATTATAGATGAGAGAGGTGCTGCCGAGTTGTGGGAAAGAAATTAGCAATTGAGCTAAAAGATTGGGGGAAATCTGAGACATCGGGTAAAGTTACTATAAAAGTTATTGTAGCAATGTACTTAGTACATTATGTAAAAAGAAAAATAAATAAATAAATTATGCAAATCGAGAATTCATATAGGCAGATTTATATATCTATGCATGTTCTTGATATAATGTTAATTAAAGTTAAAAACCTAATAAGAAACGAATCAAATAATCAATTTGAGATGAGTTTTTAATGATTTCATATATATATATGTATTTGTAAATGTTTAATTTAGCATGAGATTTGTCGGTTTGTATTAACATTTTAATGTTATATTTTTGTCAATATTAACTTACAATATGTTATGAAAAAAATAAATTTATAATAATGATCATTAAATTGAATATGTAGAGAATTGAAAAATAAAACAAAAGTTAGTAAAAGAAATATATAATTAAAAATGTGAAATAATAAGTTATCATAAAAAATGATAATAATCGTTTTCTTTTTTCTCGAAATAATATAATCTACTTAAGTAAGTTTAATCTATTATAAAATATGTCTTAACTTAAGTTAATTAAAGAAAAAAATATAATATAAAATTATAAAAAAGTTAAAAAATTAAATAGAATAATAGCATTTTTTATTGATTATCATGTGTTGTATTTATTTTCATTGTTTAAAGTTGACCCAACATATAATATGACTCAAATATTATTTATTTTATGTATATGTATACAATTTTACCATTAAATTAATAATGGTTGACAACTTGTTTATAGCATAACGATTTTAAATTAAGATGAGACATAATATTGAACTATATGGAAGCCATAAGAAATAACTCATGTGATTATTATTATTTAACTGTTTCACTTCATTATATAAGTTATGGTAATAAATCATAAGTTTATATTTAATATAAACATATTGCTAAACCAAATATTCCTATTTTAAAATGATTGTAACTAGTGTCTCAATGTAGTGGCGAAAACTTATGATTTTTTAAAGAAATGTGAACTTGTTTCACTTTGATTTTATTGTGTTTTATTAAAAAGATATTAAATCACTTATGCTATTTTGTAAAACAGTTTTTAAACTTTGAACATGTAAATGATTTTGAAGTTATATTTGATTTAAAAAAATTATTTTAAAAACTAAAAAAATAAAAAAATAAAAATACATAACTCCAAACTCAAGGAAAACAGGTGAAGGTCATCAAATTTAGACTTTTCTATAAATTTGTTCTCACTCTAAAACATAAATCATCTATCTACAATCTAATTTTGACTAACAATCTTGTCATTTTTTATCGAAGTTAACATAAAAATATATTCATATTTTTTATGATATCTTTTTTAGACTATAAAATGTTATGACTTACATCTTAATAAGATGAAAAATTATGTTTTTTTTACCTCCAATGGGGTCAAAATTGCAAATAGATTAGCTTCTATTTTGGGAGTTCTTGATAGAAGCTCCTTCATTAACTATTTGGACATCTCATTACCCTCATACAAGAATTTTGTAAATTGGACTCCACTTTTTAAAGCAACCAATACAAATTTAATACTTGAACAACGCATTTGCTCTTCTTGATAACTAGAATCTAGTAAGTTAAATCATTAACTTCTATTGTTCTTTGATGTTTTTAGTAACCTTTTTTCTTATTATCCTTAAACCCATCAATTGCTCTTGCTTGCATTTCAACTTCCATGGCTCTTAATAAAGTAGGTCTCAATTGCACTTAGAAAGATATTAACACCCCCAAAACATCTGAGTAGTTGTTGTGCTCTTGATGCCTTAATCAACATGGCAAATGCCACCAAAGCTAGTTGGCAAGTCTTAACATTTCATTGCCTATGGGTAATTCAAATCCATTAAAGATGCCTAAAGTATTACAACTTTTTAAACTATCTAATAAATACTAGCTTATTGGATGGAAAACAATTGTTCTTAATCAATGCTAACTTTATTAGATGGAAAACAATTGATCCCGATAAAGTCCCTATAACAATTCTAAACTTGACCTAAAATAAAGTCATTGCATCATTGCTTTCTTTGTTAATTATAAAAAAACATCCACTTTATTTGGTTTAAACAATGTATATTATATTTCTTTTGTTGACAAATAACAATTGACTAAAAATCAATGATAAGTCGCTTGTATTTGATTTTGATGCACCAAGATTTTGCAAAATTTATTCTTTAAAGGAAAAGTCCCAAGAACACTGATTTTTTAGATGTATAGTAATAACGAAGATCATATGCAAATTATTTACTTATATTATTCACAATGTACAACTCTAATTTCAAAGAATGTTTATTTGGCTCTCTTATTTTTTTTTTTTATTCCATATTGATGAATAAATTAGCAATTGACATCATAGCATACCTTATGTTGAAAGAGAGGAGCTCACGTGCTTTTACAACATCATTGTTTTTAATGAACTTTATGTTGCCACATATTAGATGAACATAAAACTTCTTATCTGTTACTAAAACTTTCTACTAGTATCAACTAAAATATACACGTCTAGATATGGAATTCTCCATTTTTGATAATTTATCTTCATCGTTATTCTCGATTATTCCGCCCTGATGCAGTTGCTCAAGCCTACATATAGGAACTACATCCTGATCAACTTGGGTTGTTTGACATCCTTGATCTTATCAATTCGTTCATATCTTTTATCTTTTACGTCAATATCAATTGATCAACTAGCCAAATCCATCGCATGTGTCATTCAAATCCACTTGTTATGATTCACATTGACAAAAGCATTGTTGCTCATGTCCCTTCAAACTTTCACTCAACCAACTTGATCAATATTCCTCAACGAAACCACCTATGATGGCATCCACTCGTCATAGACTACTTCTATAGTCATTTTGGTTTATATGTAACATGACCTACATGTTCTATTGCAAAACAAGTGAACAAAGAGATCAAACTAAAAAAAAAATCCAAAAATCATTATTTGCCAAACTTAGTTATTGCATAATATATTTATGTTGGGTCATTGTTTGTTATGCTTTGGTGAAATTCGACAGCAGGCAGTATACAAATGCAGCTAAGAAGAAGCTAACGAACCAAGCATTGTTATACACCACTAAGAAAAATCTCCAGGTGTTCGACGAAATGCCAACGTTGTGAAGAAATCCCGGAACTAATGGCAAAACGCCGGCCAGCATCGCTGCCACGGCAGCCAAATTGTATCCTTTCCAGTAATAATACTTCCCTTCGGAGTCCTCCCTATACAGCCCTTCAACGTCCAATTCCATCCTCTTAACCAGATAGTAGTCCGCAAGCATTATCCCCCCAATAGGCCCCACGAGCCCGGAGTAACCCAGCAGCCAAGTGTACACGAAGCTCTCGCTCGATCCCAGTAGCCTCCACGGCTGGAAAGCTACGGCGAGCGCCGCCGTTAGCAGAGCCCCTCGTCGGAAGGTGATAGCGGACGGGTTGAAACTCAAGAAGGCGTTTGCCGGAGCCACGACGTTGGCGGCGATGTTGGTGGTAATAGTGGCCAGGCTGATGCCGAGAATGGCGATGATTTTTGTGGGCAGGCCGCCGACCTCTCCGAGGAGTTGGATTGGGTCGGAGATGATGCGGCCAAAGATGGCCTCCGTGGCGGATGTGACGGCGAGGCCAACGAAGGTGAATAGACCCATGAAGAAGGGTAGCCCGGCCTGGCCGAGAATCTGGTCCCGTTGGCTCCGGGCGTAGCGGGAGAAGTCCGAGATATTCAGCGCCACCGTTGCCCAGAAGCTGATGTTCGCATTTACAGAGGGAAAGAAGAGTTGCCAGAACTCTGATGGGGATAGGCGGGAAGTAAGCGAGAACATACGGCCGAAGCCGCCGGCCGCAATGTAAGCCCAGCAGAGTAGGGAGGCGGTGAGGAGGATTAGGATTGGGGCGGAGTACTTCTCGAGATAGCAGATGCCTTCAATTCCTCTCAAGATGATGGCGACCTGCGCGAGCCAGAAGGCGAGGAAACAGACAAACTCAAGAGGGGAAGGAATCGGGTTCGTTGATGGTGCTAGCTGGAGCTGCTTGAGGGATGAGGGGAGGAGGACGAAGATGGCGCGTCCGCCAATCCAGGATTCGATGGCGAACCAGCCGCAGGCGACGAGGGCGCGGGTGAGAGAGGGGATGTGAGCGCCGCGGAGACCGAAGGCTGAGCGGGCAAGGATTGGGAAAGGGATGCCGTGACGTGTTCCTGGGTAAGCGGCGAGAACGAGGGGGAGGAGGAGGATGATGTTCGCCAAAGATACGGTGCCGATGCCCTGCCACCAAGACATGCCGAGATCAACAAGGGACCCGGCGAGGTAGTAGGAAGGGATGCCCACCACGAGGCCTACCCAGAGGCTAGCCATGTCCCATGCAGTGAAGGTGCGGCGGCAAGCTGGGACGGGGGCTAGATCGGAGTCGGAGCTCGAACTGGCAATGGCGCCGGTGCCGGAATCGGCCGCAAGTGGCAACCGTTGAGAATGGCGGTTACAGAGGACGAAGTGGTGGGTCGTGGCGAAACGGAAATTTTCATGTGGGTTAATTGGGTAACGGGCTAGCGAGACACGGCAGAGTCGGCGGGAACAGGCGGCGGGAAAGCGGTGGAGGGAAGTTAAGGGAAACGTGCGGCCGTACCGGCGGAGGATGTGAGATTCCATCGGGGGAAGGAATCTCGGAAGAGAACCGTCGATGGTAGTTGAGTACGCTACTTGAGGTGGATTACCGCCGGGTGGGATTTGAGAAGGAAGTTAAGGATAATTGGGGTAGGCATATAAATTATATTTTGATTATTTTGTCCAATGTTGTTTGCTTCATGATAACTTTGTTAAATAAATAAAAATAAAACTTATTGTTTTAAAATTTTATTATCACTCACAAAAAAATTCTTTTATTAAAAATTTGTTTCAAATATTTTATTTTTTAAACTCTTTTTCTCAATATTTGAATGATACAAAAATATTAATTAACGAATCATAAATATCATTGAATGATTAATTTAACAATCCCAATGTGATTTTCTTTACATATCAAGGTGTTAAAATATTTAAGTTGTTACATTTATTTTGAATTATATTAGATTAAAATAGCATTATTGTTTCATGTATTATCTTTCTTTTATTTATTGTTTGTATGTATTCTTGTTGTATATGTTTTGTAATTCTTATAAGTGACTTATTAAAAGAATACATAATTATCTATCGATTTGTTAATTATTATCGAGCTTATCAGATATGTATATACTTTTTTATTATATTAAATAATTTAAAATTTAATTTATTGTGAATAGTATTTATAGGTTTTAGTATTATAAATTAATATCTATATATTGTTATATATTTTGATTTTTAAACATTCATATAATTTTCATTTTATATATTATTAATACTAAACTTTTAATATCATCATTGATTATATACGTCGATAATTATGTCATTAATAACACTCATGATTCTATTTATTCATACATATATATGACTACATATAGACTAATGAGATATGAAAGATAGTATTAAATGAGCATGTGTTATTATTTTATAAGATGATATAGATCAATTAGTTCAACACATAAAAAGGGGCAATAGTGTTACCACAAAAAAAAAAACAAATCATTTATAACTCCACGAGCACATGTGCTCTCCACAAATCTATTACACATTGTTTCGAGTCTGGTCACACTCTAAAGGGGTTCTCATGGAGCTACATCGCATTGTCTTGTATGACATCCATAACCAGTTTGCTACTTTCATACTTTTCAAGTTCGTCTTTTATTCAGATGATCATTGCTTTTATGTCTAATTACAAGAAGACTTTTTAGGATCTTATATTGATGATTCCATTATTATTTAAAGATACTCTCATCATAATTATTTGATGTCATGATACCTTACATTTTGAACAATCTTCAATGACAATAAAGATCTCACAATGTGCAGACCAAATTACAATCAAAATATTTCACGATGATTACAAATATAGCGATGCATGAAGATATAACAAATTGAAGATGGCTAAATGAAAGGTTTGTGAATCACTAGAGTTGTTAAGAACAAAACAAGCCAACCACACAACGAAGGTCAAAATGGAGTTGAACAATAAATGCATGTAGTAGTCATTTTATTATAATGTATTGCAAGGATATGTTTGACTCATGAAAATGGTTTCATAGTTGAGCTTAATGCATCTTTATTAACTAAAAAACTTGAGCTCATAAGAAATTATCGTATTAATTATATATTAAGACTATAATATTATGTTTGATATTTATTGTGATGCTAATCTTCATCTCACTCAATGATCTCTCCTTAAAGTGAGCTTCATTAATGCTTATTACTTTCTTAACTCTAAAATTATTTGACTAATCAATTCAAGCACTAAATTAAACAATAAGAATGTCAACTTGATTGACCATGCCTTCTTCGTACAACCACGTGGATGGTCAAATGATGGAACCATGAATTGATTATTCAAAAGTTTTGCGTGATTCACATATCCATTGCTTATCATATATAATCTTCTATTCCAATCACCTTTCACTAAATTTAAGCTAGATGTTTTTTGAGAAACTATGTGTGTGTCATCCAATTTGATGCAAACTATAACACAAATGAATCTAATAGTTTCAATATTTAGTTGGGTCTTGCAATGAGCTCACAATCTTGGATAAGTGCTATCAATTCTTTCGCTGCAAATGGAGGACATACAAATTCGACTCAAAAGCTTTCCCACAAAAATAAGCAAGGGTGACCATTGCTTAAGAGCAAGTGTCTTAATATGGAGGGACCAAGCATCCTTGCAAAGGATGTAAAACAATTTAGCATTAGAGGAAGAATCCTTTTATTTCATACCACAAAAATGGTTATTGTTTGGCCTTTTGTTAACACAAAACAGAGTTTTATCTATAATGAAAAAAAGGCATCCCCTACATTCGAAACAAAATCGAAATATTTGATTGCATACAGCTGAACATTGCTTTCTAATAATTGATAACTAACAAACTTTGAGTGCTCGTTATAGTTTAGAAAGAAGATTCGAAGCTAAGGATGGATTTGTCGTGGATTTTTTCAATTTTCAAATGCAATATAGATTGATTTGCATTTGCAACTACTATCCAATAAAGATTGATTAGTTGGATAGGCACTATACTTGTGCTATTTTAGAAAGGTTTCAACATTGAGAAATTTGGTATTCATTAGAAGAAACACCTCATGTTGATCTTTCTCAAAGTTTCAATCAGACCTTCCATTCAATATGTTGAGACGTGTGGTATTGAAAGAGTTGTGAGTTTTCATAAGTTGATGATGATGAATGGGTAAAGTTTATGCCATGGTAGGATTCAAATCACATATAGCATTACGATTACATGATATGTTTGATTCAATAAAAAAAAAGAATAAGAAATCTACATTGCTTAATATGCCAATGTTAATCACTCTCTTTATCATAAATAATAGATGAAACAAGATGACAATGCATCTCACCCAATAAAAACACCAAGTAGCTGATTCACTAATCTTCCCCTTCATCTCGATTTCAACATGGTTCATATTTACTTTTTTCTTTTTGGCACCTCCTTTTTGTTGTTTTCCATTTCTTCACGAGAAGACTTCTGAGAGAAGAAAATAACAAATAATACTTTTCATCAAAAGTAAAAAAAAAACATATCAAATTCTTCTCCACAAAGAAGTATTTATACTTGTCTCCCAAATCAAGAAAACACTTGAACCAACAAGAAATAACAACGACATCCATTCATGGCATTCAAACAAAGAAATAAAAAAAAAAACAAATCAACTGATCTAAAAGGGTCACATTCAACATGGAAGGGCATGAATCTAAGTTCATCATAATACAAAACCTTTACAAGAAGATTCATATAATCACTACTGTCCTTCATAACCAAATTCTCCACCAAATTGAGGCTGTAGTTGATCTAGAAACTCTATAGAACATTCACTTAAAATAGCTAAGAAAGCCATTGTTTGAATCTTATAGTCAACATAGTATTAACCTTTGTCATGCATTTGTTAATGGTATGCATGACAATGATGTCAACAAACATCGTCCTCCATCCAATTAATTAGTTGCATATCCTTTAAAAATGCAACAACATTAATTCACAAAAGTTGATTGTAGTAGACAACGACTGCTCACTCAAACCAAAAAAGCAAGAATTAGAGCTTCAAAACATAAACTTGAATTTAAGAAATTAGATTTCATAATAATTTTTAACAATACCTAACCAAAACCCAACCATAAATGTATGCACTTGTACTGATTCTATTCCAACAAAATAACTAATACAACTAATGGTGAAACAAAATTCTAGGATATAGGGGTAAATGCAAACCATTATGGTAACAAAATTCAAATCAGAGCAAAGGTGGTAACTTCGACTTGTGGGTCTCTCTTCAAACCCCCTCTTATGATTTCAAGTGGACTTGAGAATGCAATCTCTTTATTTCTTGTCTTTAGGGAAGTCTTCACTATGCTTTGATCAAGAGAGATCATTTCAACCTCTATAATGAAGTAAGACTTAAGGTTTGATCAATATTATTTTGCTTTAAATTTTATATGTTTCAAGTTCTTGTGAGTAGAGTAAAGAATAGGTTAAGAAAAGATGCTAAGAAACGCCAAATTTACCATGGAAATAAGGTGATGGGTATCAAAAGAATATAAGAGATAGAGAGAGAGAGAGAGAAAAAAAGAGAAGAATAAATTGCGGTTGTTATTATATGAATTCAATGATCTATATTGTAAATTACAACCAACTTAAATAGTTAGGGTAAAGGATCGTAAAGATATAACGTTGGTTGCATGGTATTTTTGAGGGATTTATGTTAAGACAATCTTTTATTATATTAATATAGGAAAACAATAAAATTGTTGGGTTCATTGTATAAGGGTAATATAGATAGTATACTTATACGGTTATATTTGTAAGGCAATAGCACTGAGTATCATACTTGTATAATATAAATATAACTTGAAGTGTTTCGTGCTAAGGAAATCCCACAAGAGGGGGGGGGGGGTGAATTGTGTATTTAAAAATTTTACGAATTTCGAAATTAAACTTAAAAACCTTTAAGCAAGAGTAAAGAGAGTGGAACACACAAATTTTTAAGTGGTTCGACTCAAAACCGAGTCTACGTCCACCCCCAACCGGTGTTGGGAAAAATCCACTAAATACACCGATTACAAGTGAGGTTTTTCCTACGGTTCACCTAAAACCTACTTGGGATTTTTACTACGGCTAATCCCAAACCTACTTGAGTTTTTACCGGGCTCAACTCAAACCCGGGGCTTTTGCACAACTGCCGGGATGCCCTTGCCCCAAAACGAAAAATACGAAAAATTGGCAGATAACTTAAGAGAAATAGGAAAAAAGAGGAGGCACATACAATCGACAAATTAGAGGGATAGAAATTGAGAAATAATTGAAAAACCTCTAATTCCAATAGCCTTCTTGCCGCTTTGCTTTTCGAGCTTGGATGCACCGTTTTTGCTTGATTGCTCAAATTTTTAGATCTGAAATCTTTGGAAAATTGAGCAAAAGTTAAACTGAAAAATACATAAATTTTCCCTATTTATAGAGCTTAAATTTGAGCTCTAAAAACACCCCCAACGGTTCCAAAAATTAATTAGCCGTTTGGGCAACGGACGGAAAGCAGCCACCGTCCGATCCGGGCCCAAAAACGAACGGCGCAGATTGATTTACGCATTTTACTGTTCGGGCTTAATCCAGAGCGTTGGATCCGGGCGCGTAATCGAACGGCGCGGATTAAATCTCGCGATTACTGTTTATGCTATTTAATCCCGTGCGTAGGATCCGGGCGCTGAATGAACGGCGCCGATTAAACGGCCGTTCGATTTTGATCTGGAGCGTTGGATCCGCACGGTGAATGAACGACGCCGAGTAACCTTGCGAAACAGCCGTTCGAAACAATTCTCGCCCGTTGGATCTGGGCGGGCTTGATCTGCGCCTTTGGATCCTGCCGAAGTTATAAGGTGGGATTTTTAGTCCCACACTGCAGAAAAGAAATTGGCGCATTGCTTTATAAACAATGTGCGCCCTATAGCTTTCGAGCCTCTGTGGGGCTTGTTCCCCCCTTCCTTGACCGGGACTTCACCACCTGGTTCGGGTTGACTTAGCCAAGCATTGTTCATTGACCGTTGATCGCGCTGCAGTTTGACCTAGCCGAGCTCCTCTCGGCGGGCTTTGGGCGGGCGTGGCTTAGCCAGGCACTGTTGATTTGACCGTTGACCAGCGCTAGTCGAGCTCCTCTCGACGGGCTTGGTTCGGCCTCTTCGGGTCAACTAAATTTTTATTTTTAGATTAAAATTTTTTTAATTTCTAAAAGACCTGGATGGGCTGTTTTCTCGCCGGGTCGACCCGCCCATTGCTACAGTGCATTTTCCCGAGACTTCCGCTGTTTTGGGGTATTTTTGACGAATTTTTGTGCCAAAAATTTGAATATAAGTGTATAAAAATAATTTTATATTCTTATAGTATTATAAGTTATTTAAATAGCTATGAAAAGAAATTCATGAAAAACAATTCCAAAATAATATTAAAAAAATCAAAAACCAATGTCTATACATTTTGTCAAATATGCTTGGCCCAAAAATCAAAATTCAGTATTAAATAAATTTAAAATATTTTTAAATGTTAATACTACTAGTGTGCCTCATAATCTCAAAGTTTGGACATATCAAATTCAAGAGAAATAAAAAGAAATTCAATTATAAAAAATCTTGTGCATGTCTCAAATTTCCTTGAAGTATACCATGACCTCAAGGCCCTTAGAGACCATTATTTTAGACATCTAAAATACATGGCTTGATTTAATTAATTATTAACAATTTTACTTAAAATCAAGCCCAAATAAAATATACACATTTATGCTTGACTCATCAAACACAAGGGTGTAACATAACTATCGTGTTCATCATACAAAACTAATATGTGTTATACATAATTGTTAGAGGGATCATACAATGTTTTTATACGAGCTATCATATAATATGATTTGTTAATCATATTTGATAATCAGTTAGGGTTAGAGAGAGAAAAGTTTGCAATAGGATCTATATGTCAGCCATAATCGTAAGGCATAGTTGATTGGTTGTAATTTTATTATGGAATTAAATACTATGATCAATGAGGATTATACTATATGAAGATAAAACAATTATAATTGAGGGAATCACATAAGATGATTGGTACATTATTTTTGTGGTTTATGTAAGAAACATATGGGGAATCGTACTACACAACAATCTAATATGCAAAAAGTTTAACAAAACTTACAATCTTAAGATATAACAGTATTATATATTTACAATATTGGCAGTAGGTTGTACAAATAGGTTGGTTAACATGAAATAAATGAGATCGTGTAGTATGATTAGGGTATTGTACACTTATGATTTATGACAAAAAATGTATTTTGTAATTGGTTAGCAAAACTTTTTGTTATAATTTTTTAAATGATGATATATAGAAAGATAAGTTTATTATTTAATTACTCATAAAAAATGTTTATCTTGCCTATGAGGTGAGCATAACTATAGTTACATCAAACCTTTTGAGCATTTTACATGCTTGAAGCCCATAAAGTAGCTTCTATGAGGTCCTTCCCAGGAAGGCCCTAATATTCACTAACAAATTCAATGGTGAAGTAGTTTAGGTTTGGAGATTTATTTTTTGAGGATAACTTTATGGCCTTGTAGAACTTTTGAAAAAGGGTATTAAAAGATAATAAAGAGACTTGACATTGACTTAATTAAATTCCACAATATGTTCCATTATTTTTTGTGAATCTTCACCTTATTTTATAAATTTGTGAAGCAATTAATCACCACAATCAAGCAACAAAGTATTGGGTTACCTTAACTATTTAATAATTTAAAAGTGTTACAAGCTTTGTTAACCCTTATCTTACTAGAAATTTTAACATTAACTTCTCGTCTTTATTATAATAAATTTTTTCTCTATGATATATCCAAAAGATTTTCAACTTTTTTTAAATATTTTGTTTATCCTCTTATAACCTGACATAATAGCGTTTAACATTTCATCCTGTATCATAACTTTTTCCTAATTTTGTGATGTTGTTTGTTTTGATTGATCTCTCCTTTATTATAGGTATCATTGAAAAACAATTTTTTTTAACTCAAAGTTTGCATTAATCCAAAATCATGGTACCATTCCATTGTTTGATTGCATCTTTTAGGTTATCCAAATTTCTTAAAAAAGAAAACATTAGGTTACTCATAAGCAATTACCAACAATAATATCCTTAAATCTTAAGCAACATGTTAAATAGTATTTGAATCAAAAGGCTTCCTAACAAAGGGTGTATATGTGAATTTTAGGAGACAATGGTTACTAGCAAAGAATGAGTTATGTGTAACTTTATTTGAGTTGTTAGATAAAAACTCAACAACATATTAATAATAAAAAATTTAGTAAATTTATATATATGTTACAAAAAGTTATAAAAGAATAAGAAAAAATAAGTTTTGCATGTAACAAAGAGTGAAGATATTCTTATTCATCTAACAATCTTTTTAATTAAATATTTAAAAAATTGTATTTAGGATTATCATTAACTAAAATATAACCTTTAGGCATTACTTTTTTGCTTATGAAATTTTAGTAATCAAATATTGATGTTTACATTGTTATTTATTTCCTAAGTTATAATAATAAATTACTATAATTAGAACAAAGGTGATATAATGTATGAACAACCTCTTGTTGTCAACAGAGCTCTGTGATTTTTATATTTACAACAATAAGTGTTCCCACTAACACTTAATTAAGGGGCAACAACGCCTATAAAGATGCGCTTTTTTGACATCTACATTTCTTTCTTCCATTTAAAAAGTTTATAGAGGAATGATCCATACAGAATAGTAAGCGACGTCACTGTAGCTATCGTTCTGCCGCCCATGCCGTGCAGAGTATCCGTGTTGCGGCTCATATCACTTTCCCGTCAGCTTTTGCTGTCCTCTCTCTGTCTCACTTTGACCTTTTCAGCTTTAGTACAAGGAAAGGAATCATTTTTGGCGCCTTTGGGTGTCCGAAATATCGTACCAGGGCAAAGAGCAAGCACGGAAAGCATCCTTGGGTTCTTCTGGGTCGTGTGGTAAATGAGGGATTTTTATGGTTTGTACCGCGGGGTTTTGAGGTTCTTCCAGTTCATGATCTTGTTTGAACTATTTTTGATCCGGATGAGCTGCTTCTTGGGTCACCGGGGCTTGGTATGTGTTTTGCTATATTTTTTGTGTGCTTTAACCAATGTGGGTATAGGGCTTGCAGTTCTTTGCGTAGCTGTAAAGTAAATGACATGAGCGGTTGGTTTGAAATAAGTATTGCTTGAATGTAGTTTTAATGCGGGGAGTGGTTATTTTTGTTCAAGGCTTTACTTTTCTTGCAAAAAATTATTACGTCGATGATGTTGACTCCAGACAATTGGTAACAATAGTTCATTGATAATAAATAGTCTTTGCAGTCTATTGAAGCAAGGAAACAGCTTGTAACTATGATGCATGCATTAGATTTACTTCCAAGTTTTCATCATGATACATTGGGCTTTGTCTGATGAGCTTGCAGATGATTCTTTGGTGTGTCATTAATACTTTGGATGATCACTTACAGCTCTTATTTCCAGTGATAACTGTGGTTGACGGCCATGCTGACTTCTTTTGATACTCAGAACTAATGTTTGCTGCAGTTTTGTGTTAGTATGTGCAAAACATGTCATGGGCACTTTTTGCTTGTTCACTGATTTTATGGATCTGGGTGCCAATGCTATGAATTGACTGAATCTGCACTATGGGATCATATACTCTTTGGACCTTTGTCATTTTTTATTTTGGCTTTTTGTTATATTATTTCTTGCATTTTATGTTGACGTCCATTGGTTTACAAGATAACCAAATGTTTGTCTTATACGTTGGTCACATTCCTAAAAGTGAATGCTTAGTCCCAAATTTGGCTAGATTCCTTACCTTGTGAAATACTAGATAACTCTATACGTAGCCAAGTTTTCATGTTATATTGTTTTAGTCTATCGTTGTATGGATGAGCACTTGATGTATGAGGAAATTTTATATATTTGATGTAGGCACTTGGAGAAATGATCCATTGATATTGGAATACATGTATATTATGGTAGAGTTCCGCAAAAAGAACTGTGCTTTGAAATGTGCTTTGTTGGGTTGAAATGGAATTGAACCTTAAAATCCAATTTCTTAGGGTTTTGGTGTGCTTAACAAGTTTGGATAAATAGTTATTGAACGAATTAATTGATTCATTCAACCTACTATCAACGAATATAATGCAACTTTTATCACAAAAGCATCAAATTTTCATGTTAGAGAACTTAACGAGACCAAACGATGTTTTAATTAAGTTAATATCAATGAACACACAACTGATTGTGTGGTTAATGAAGAAATTAAAGTTTTTTTAAGAAATCTAGTAAATTCTAACAATAAAAGATTGGATTAAATAGCTTCGAAGGGAAATGCTTCACAATACCAACACGTAGAAAAAATGACACTACAGCAAAGTATGGAAGGTGAAATGTCTCGATTTACACAAAGGAGTCACAATGAAAAGTACAATATGCATCGACACTAGGAGACTCATCTTGGGGTATCTTCAACCACATGGAGTAGAAGAAACAATACTCTTGCCTTCATTTTTCAGCCATCACCGCGATCTAAGTGAGCATACACATAATTTGGAAAACTCTGTTTTTAAGGGAAACTTTTGCCAATACAAAGTTTTTTTTTCCTTACAATCCTTATTTAAAGCTTTCTAAGTTATCTTTTGTGGTTGATGACCAAGTTATCCCATATTTTGGATAATTTCTCTTCCATAAACATGGTGACAATTGTCCATTATTCAAAGTCATTTTGTTTTGAGTGTGGTTTTCTATTCTAATTTTTAGGTTTTGTCGTACTGATTGGGTGACTTCTTGATTTGAATTCATATTTATTGATGGAATAATTTGGCTACATAGATGCATGGTAAAATTGGCTTAATAAGTTTGCCATTGAATTATGTCCTAGTGATCAAGAGATGCTTAATCTTGTTCCTTGCATGAAATAAGACTTGTACAACCCAAACTATACACCTAAGTTCTCTCACAACCTATTAGTACACATAAATACACATAATATATGTACCAAACATTGTGGATGCAGTTCTTTATTGTTGTCATCCTCCAGTCATGGCTATTGCTACTTATTTTGCACCTCGTATGTTGTTTAATATAGATGCTTTATCCTCCTTGCTACTCTTCTTGTCACGCTACTATGCTATAGGCTTACTCCACTCATGCTACTATGCTTTATTTGCCCTGCCCCACGCTAAAGCACACACACACACACACAAGCTCTTATGCCTTTCCAAGCAAGTTGTTTATCTTCCAATGCCCAAAACCATGTCAATACATTGGAATTCTCTTTTTCCCCAAGAAGAGAGCCCTTAGTGGCAACTTGCATGCCATCCATACCCATCAAGGTCTCTATTACCCTTGATGAAGTCTCTAAAATTGAGGTAGATAATGTTTGTTTTCTTGTTTGCTATTACATCAATTTGCAATCATTGTATGGTCTTCTAGTGGAAGTCATAAGAAAAATGTAGATGCCACATGACAACTTAATCATATTCACACTCTATTAGGGCTCTTTTTGTTCACTCATTAGTTTATAACTTAAATATTGTTCTCTAAAGTAGACACTTGATTTATTGATAAGGGAATTCTCATTTTGCACATAGGGTTGGAAAACATGATAATGGAGAAGAATAGTTTTGAGCATGTTCCAATTTAAATAAAATTTGGCACATGAGTAACACTTGCCCCTCAAAGCTCACCAATTTTGTGAAAACTCATTATGATAAGGTCAAATGATTGCCATCAATGCATGCTTATCTTTGCTAGAGTTCATGTAAAGATATTTGTCTTCTACATCTTCATCTCTATTGTGCTAATGCAAATTGAATAAATTTACATCTAGGTTGATATTTGTTATGATTTGAAGCCAAACTCATGTGAAAGTTGGCATACCTTGTGCTAATTACCCTCTTATTTATGCCTGGAAGCCATTGATTCTTGAGGGCACTACAAACACCAAACAAGTTAACAATAATGATTTTGTTGTTGGGAGGCTTAGATGTATGAGTAGAGAAATAAAAACCACTTAAGTTGGGTGTAGTGACATCAATGAAATCTTAGTCACATAGTGATTTTTGGCAATAAGTTTAGCTCTTTGTAATAGGTTTAAGAGGATGCGTCTCTTAAGATTATCACTCCGGAGAACCTTAAACAAAACGTATATAAATGGTGGTAAAATTTAACTCTACTATATAAATTTTCATTGCTAACTCAAAGCTACAGGATAATGCAAGTTAGCTTATTATTAGAACAAACGAAGCGCAACACCTCTCTCATAGTGCGTTAAGTGGTATTGGATATTTCGATCGATTTCCAACTTGAGGCAAACTAACCTTCCCCTTTTTGTTAATGAGTAAGCCCTTACACATTCTCTTCAGAATATTAGGGTGATGCAAAGTGTTATTCTTGAATGTTGGAATGCATAAGTGTAACATTGTTTTGATCATGGAGACCAGGCGTAATGTTAGTGATTTTTCAACCATTGCTATAAGTATCTCCTCTATTACGATGAATGCTATTGCCATGACTTCGACTTCCATTAGGGATGGTGCATTTTGACCTTTATGAGCACTATCATACGGGAAGTGGAAGACCTTTACTATTTCGCGCAAAGCTTCACCACATGGTGAAGAGGTAAAATTATAGACTGTTAGGCTAAAGGTCCAAGTATGGTAGACAAATGGGTTGAGAAGAATATTGGATTTGTGTACCTTCTTGTTGTCTTATGTTCTTAGAATTGGAAATGCCTATGACTTGTGTTTTAAGTAGTATCTGATAGTTATTTCTTTAAAGTAGTATTTTGTATTGACATATTCTAAATCATGAAGTGAAATGTCTTGGTTATAATTTTAATAAAAATAATGAAACATAAAATGTGTAGTTAGGGGCATTTGTCGACAAATTAATGATGCTCTGGAGGGTTTGTGTTTTATAGTTGTTGATTTAGTATTTTGTTACAAGAATTTGTATATTTATATTTAGTATTTTTTTGATGTAGAATAAAAAAAAAGGGTTTATAGTCTTATAATGTGAGAACCAATTATGGGATGCCTCAAAATCTATATGAAGAAGCGTATGGAATGGTTTTAAAGTATTCTGAGTGACTTAATTTTTCAATCCAGTATAATATAAGTCTTTGGGTGTTAGATAATTTTTTGGCCTAAAAATGATGTGATTGAACACCAAACAAATAGGTTGGGTTATGTATCTTTGGTGAGGTTTGAGCTAGATGTTTGCTATGCTCTTTAGGGTATATTACTTATACCTCCATGCAATTCTTAAGCATAACAAAATTTGAGTTTTAACATGCTTTGGAGATTAATTTGAGATATTGAGAAAAATAATCATAGCTCTACCCTTGTGCACTTACATGAGTTAATTATGATCTTTTGAGGATTATTTTGTGTTCTTCCATTATCCTTAGTTTAACAAGTTTCCAAAACTCAAATAAACGAGGTTAATGTAAATACTAACCTATTTATGAGAATTAGGCATTTTTTACAATGTGTAGAAAAATGATAATGGCCAATTATTGTGCTTTTAACACAAAATAAATTATATCATTTCTTTGAGGATTAGTATAGAGAACACAAGAGCGAAGAGAAGTACATAAACAATATGTCTCTATACCATGAATTGCAAATAAACACGAGAATAATAAGGAAAGAAAAACTAGTGATGCATAAGGTATACCAAGGGATGTGAGAGGACTCTCCATTCACATTAAGAAACATGTCAACCCGTCTATTTCTTTTGGTCTTAGCCTTATGTTGCTTTGCTAGTTGCAACTTTTGTCACTTTCTAATTTTAATAAAAGGAGTTTTCATATAGAATTCTTATTTAAAAATCCTTCAAGTACTTGCATGTTCTCTCCATTTCAGTCCATTTCATGAAAGTTATACCACATATTAGTGATTTTTTCAAATTTCGAGTTGCCAAAAATTTTACTTCATGGAATCCATTTGTCATTCAGTTAATTTGGTGAAATCAATTACATATCATAGCCCAAAGTTGATCAATCTCTCGAAACTTAAGTGTGCATCTTTGTAGTAGTTGATTCATTTGTTGTTCAGTTGCTTGCTAAATTTTATTCAGTAGGCTAACTTAGTGAAATTTGCTGATTGATTGAAACATCATAGATCTCCTCCTGAATACAATTATGACCCATATAAATAATACTACATATAAACCCCATGCAAGTGACGTCCATGCATAATATCTATAGCATAATTGTCTAATTGTTTGTCTAATAGATACAAGGCAAATAACCTGAAGATCATGGAACAACACATCTTATAGTGAGGTTACTTTGAAATAGAAAATGTTGATATAGTTGTGCAGTATTACATTGGTTTTGAAGGCTCGCATGATTCTGTTTTGGTATCATGTGTGGGTGATTTTCTAAACTTATTTGAATTAAATTCATGTCTCTTTTTTGTGAAACTATTTTGACCAGCTAACATGAAATTAATGATCACCATTTGGTTTGTTTACCATGCGTTTTATTTGTCTTGTTTGTAGAGTATAAAAAATTTGTAAAATTAGCACTTAATTTTAAGCCTTCTATTATTTGATTGTGCAAAATATTGAACCTTTTATCTTCCTTGCTTTTTATTTGATTTGTACAGGCTTGGTCTTTTATTCTTGCTGAACTATAGAATTTTCTATGCATTTGTGGTTGGAAATGATTGATGTGCATGCCGATGATCTATATCATGCACATTTTTTGTGGCTATTTATGAAATGTTAATTTTGACATAGTAAGGGGAAAAAATGGTAATGGAAGAGATACAATCATACTCTGATAACTATAGGTCATCCTCATCTTCAACAAGCAGTCCTACAAATAAACCACCTTCAGGTCCCTTCTTCTACTTGAGAAAACCTGGTGCTCTTAGAAAGCCATTTTCATTTGAGGACTCACCTGAGTGGGATGATTTGGATATTGATCCCAACATTGAGGAAGGGGGTGATTCTATCCATGTTGCAACCACTACAGCCTCTCCTTCGCTTTCAAAGGTCAATAGTGGGTCGTTGCCATCTCCATCAATGCTTGAGGCTTCTTCATCAATTGTTTCTAGAAAGATTGCTGGGGCTACAATTGTATGGAAGGACCTTTGTGTTACTATAAAAGACAAAAGGATGTATTCTGACAAGGTAATCAAAAGCTCAAATGGCTATTCCTTGCCAGGGACTCTTACAGTTATTATGGGTCCTGCTCGCTCTGGGAAGTCAACACTGCTGAGGGCTATTGCAGGTTAGCAAAAAATTCATTTTAGACAAACTGTTTACTTTTTTTTTTTGGATCAATCAAGGGTTAAGCCCAAATTATACAAATTATAAGCTAAAAAAGTTACAATGTATCAACCAATGCATTGTGCGAAAATAAAGCACGCTAAGGATGAAAGGAAATCACTCAAATATTTAATCTATAGATATTCCAGCCTTCCTGAGAGCTCTATGATGCATAAGCATAAAATCCATTGGCAACTCAAGGAATCAACTAAAAAATTCCTATTTCCTCTATTCCAAGAAAAAGGACATGCTCCTTAAATGCTAAACATGCTAACCATTTCAGCTCCATGCTCCTGATCATCTTAGCGTTCACTGAATTAAACAAAAGCAACCATCTAGTAAGATGTATATATCCAGCAGTTAAGAGAACAATGCCACCTACAGCAAACTGTCATATGTAATAACAATATCTCTATCAGTAAAGCATATTACATCTTTAATAAACTTATTACACCATGTAAATGTCATATTTGAATCTCTTCCTCTAGTTGAAATCCAAAATAATTTCTCTTGTAGTTCTCAGGATACTTATTATGATATTATTGAAATAGACAATTCCTAAAACATATAAAAGTCTCAATCTTGCTTCCAGAATTCAAGAGATGGACAATCCAACTTCCTATACTTATTGTGATAACTTTGTACATGATTCTACTAATTGGAATATCAACAGAATTGCTTACGTTTTAAAAAATTCTTTGCTTTTTTTGTCGTGTCAAACGCACCATATTGTTGTATCTAAAACCAATGGGCAAATCGACTCATTGCTAGTTGACATCTTTCCTTGTACCTTCTGAATGACCATTTCCTGAATGTCATTGAAACAGCTATCCAAAGAACATATTCTTTGGAACTGAAAAAATTAACTTAATGGAGTTGACAACTATTGAAAGGATGCTAGTTAATTTGATCAATACTACAAATGGAACACAAACCATCATTATAAATATGACTTTTTACCTTACAAAAGTAAATCATTTATTTTATTCATAACTTGGGTGTAAGCCACAAAGCGGATTGACGCTTAAGAATTCCACAACTCTACAACGCAAAACAGACAATTTATAGACTATTCTTAAACCTGATAAAAACCTATAGATTAGTTTATTGTATATATTTTCAATGAATTGTTAGCTTCCAATTCACATAATCTTTTTCATCTTTTTGAATGATGAGAATTTTATTAGGCGATGAAGAACTAGCTTTAAGTCTATAACTTTGTGCTCCAAACCACCCATTGTTTTGAGGAATTCAATGTGTTTTGCACATGATTAGGCTTTCAGAATAATTTTCGAGTCAAAATACTTCGCTAGAGTTAACCAAATGATAATGGATCCTAATAGAAAAGCTTGCTTTCTCTTTCCACTATTAATAATCGTCTTTCCATAAAATGTTCTCAATGTTTCAGTTAATCTCATTTTGTAGAATTAAATACAATTTGGTTAACAAAATGAAAAAGCTTACCTTTCTTATCTCCATTTAGTCTGAATAGCTTATTGTTTGGAAGAAGACTAGTTATATTTTGACTTCTCAATAGCACGAAAGTTGATATTTCTTACTCTATTATGCTTTTTGATTTTGTTGAAATGATCTAGGATACACTTCATGAAATGCATATGTGGAGAATAATTCCTCTTAAGAGTCTCCACAATATGAGATAATTTTCAATTTTCAATAAAAAAAGAGGTGCTTAGTCTTAATGAATTGCTTATGTACAACCCATTGGGTGTGGATCCCCAACAAATCCAACGGGAAGAGTTTTACACCATTTTCCTTTCTTATCTCAAGGGTCAACCAATTGGCATCAAATCATTATTAGTGAAGCAATTTCTCTCTATACCTTATTATCTTGATACTCAGTGTCTCTATTATCTTCAAAAAACTTGCAAAATCTACATTGGTTTTTCTGTTCTAACAATTTCAAGTCGTGGTGGTTGTTGTGGATTGAGTTTTAGACTTGATTTTTGTTTTTGTAATGCTTAATCTTGTAGTGGACATGACTATGGTTCACACTTTTCTCATCTTCTTCATTGTTGCTCCCATTGCGGCCTTGCCAACGCCTCTGAGAAGGGCCAAGGCAAGTTTGTGAAGCTTGAGTTTGTCAATAATGAATAACCTCCTTAGAATCTTTTACTATTGCTTGTAGCATCATTTTGACTTGAAATAATCTTGAAAATTTCAAACAACTCCAACATCTCCTATGACCATCAATTGCTTATTCTTTTGTTCTCATAGGGAGTCATGGATGTTAGATTTAGGTGTCACATCTCACATAATTGGCAATCATTACGACTTTCTTCTCTAACAATATAATATTCTTTGCTCTCTATCTATTAGTACACTTTTGAAAATACTTCCTTATTGTATAACCATTTATCCAAAGCACTATGTTTTTTAGAATATGAGCATGACGATGTGGATTGGTGGTCATCAACATGTCATTCTCTATTTTACAAATACTAGCATGACACCTATCTCTCCTAAGGTGTTGATTTCTTCTTTGTTCCAATGGTATTGTTTTCTGTCATTTAGCTCTTCCAAATTAAAGCAACTTCTTTCTCTTTAGACTCTTTGTTTTGAGTGTGTTGTGTGAGTTAACAAAGCTACATCTTTGCTCCTATCCTCCTCAACTTGATAATTTGAGTTCTACTTCATGTTAGTTCACTCTAATGTTTCAACATGTATAGCCATTGCCTTCGTATTGTGATAATTGAGCTGCTATTTGCATTGCAGGTAAGTTATTTTTTTATGAACAAACCAAGCACATCTAAGATAATTTTCACTTAATTAAAGAAATTGTCATGATATGGAAAATTTGTGCTTCCTTTGCTCAAGAGTCACTTGATATGTTTATTAAGGCTTGCTCTTCCAAGCCCTTCAAAGAGAATTGTGACAAGCTAGGAATAATTAATATCTAGCTTAACGAGGAGTGTTATTAGAGAAATATAGATAACAGGTCTAGTTATAATAGGTGTTTCATGGTTTTTTATGATATTTCTTATTTGATTTCTTTTTCTTGTATGTATGGCTGACGTGTCCCTCTATAAAGGGAACCAAGTTCCACTTTATGGTATAAGAAAAACAGGCATTTTTCTTTTCTACTGCAGTAAAATTACAGAATTAAATTAAGTAAAAAATATTGTTTGACACTCAATTAGAAGGAGTTGGAGAGCAGAGGCTCATAAAGTTAACTATAAATTGATGTGATAAGAATGGTTATAATGAGATTATTCTGCCAAGAGGTTTCAAGTACCATGCTTATTTTTTTAGAAAGAGATAAAGCAGTTTCATTATTTTTGAAAATAAAACAAGTTTTTTTTATGCAAGTAGTTTTGTTAGCTGGGTTATGAATGGCAGTATTTACACTTATAATTACTTTGTGAACTCATTTGAGTGAGCCAAGTCTAATTTATAGCACTTTTATATGACTGTAATATTGAATTTTCTTTTGGCATTCCAGGTAGATTACACTGTCCAGCTAGGTTGTATGGTGAGGTTTTCGTGAATGGGTTGAAATCTTCAATGCATTATGGTTCATATGTAAGCTTTTCTAATTGATAAGCTAGTGTTACAGATCTTTAAGTTCTAACTAAAGTTAGCTTTCATCCTGCTTCCTTCCCAGCCATGTACATGAACATTTGAATGTACATTCATCTGATTTACTTTGCGCATTACTTAAATACAAATAAAGTAGCTCTTGGAAAGTGAAATATAGCCTAGTTAATGGACTAAACTGTGTTCTCAGGGATATGTTGATAGAAAAGATGTATTGATCGAATCCCTTACCGTTCGAGAGTTTTTATATTACTCGACACTTCTACAAGTTGCTGGTTCCTTGTCTCAGAAAAAGGCATTTGTAGAGGATGCAATTTCAGCAATGTCTTTAGGGGATTATGCGGGTAAACTCATTGGTGGTCACTGTTTGATGAACCGTCTTCCCTGTGGTGAAAGGAGGCGTGTTAGTATCGCCAGGGAGCTTATAATGAGACCACGTGTTTTATTCATTGATGAACCACTTTACCATCTAGACAGGTAGTTCTCAAAATTGTTTTTGGATTTTTATTTACCTGCTTTGATTTCAATAAGATGATGAAACTTGTTGATGCTCTAAGTTCAGTTGTTTTGTTCTCTTAACAGTGTTTCAGCACTACTTTTGATGGTTACACTAAAGAAACTTGCCAGCACGGGCTGCACGCTCATTTTTACGATGTATCAGAGTAGTACAGAAGTTTTTGGTCTATTTGACAGGATTTGTTTACTTTCCAATGGGAATACTTTGTTTTTTGGAGAAACACTAGCTTGTTTGCAGGTTGGTTTTTTTTCTGCACTGTCATGTTTGTGAATGGATGATTATTGAAAACATTTGTTTTTCATCTGTTTATACTGAGTCATATATATTTTTTATTTATTTTCAGCTTTTGTCACCTGATAACCTTTGTTATTTTGCTTCAAGAGTTGAATTGGTTTTCTTGTTTCTTTATTTTAGTGTCAAGTTTTGCTAGAACAAAGCATAATTTTCAGATTTCAATGCAGCATTTCTCCAATGCTGGATTTCCTTGCCCAATCATGCAGAGCCCATCAGATCACTTTCTGCGTGCAATTAATACTGATTTTGATAGGATCATAGCCATGTGCAAAAATTTGCAGGCATGTATGCTAATTTCTTTATTGTCCAAGTATTCATTCATTATTATGTTGTTTTTGAAGTACTTTGTGTAGAAACGTTTATATGGCATGTGCGTGACAGGATGTCAAATGCTATTAACAGGATGATCATGGGGATTTCTCATCAGTGAACATGGATACAGCTGTTGCAATCCGGACACTTGAAGCAACATATAAGTCATCAGCTGATTACTCTGCTGTCGAATCCTTGATATTAAAGCTTACAGAAAAGGTGCAATTTTTAAGATTTTTCTTTGCCTCTGGTGACATGCTTCCTAATTCTTTGAGATACAAAAAGATATTGTACTAGGAAATTGTTTTTCTGACTTAGGTGGAATGCTTTAGGCACTTTTCTAGTGCTTTTGATGAATTTCTTTTAATTTGGACCCAGGAACTTCAAGTGAAACTTAACCAACCAATATTATGAAAATAATTATAAAATGATATGGCATGTGTGAGAAATGAAAATGGTATTTAAGAAATTAAGATATTTTGCAAGAATCAATGTTATGCAGCAATAAAAAAAAAGTATTTAGTACATTTTTTTTCTTTTAATTAGGAAGATTTGTTTATTAAGAATATTAGTTATAAAAATATTCTTTAAAATATCTTCAGAACATTTTTTTTATATTTTTGTAATAACAATATAATGTTTTTTATTTAATTCTTTCTTTTGTGTTTTTATTTTTCTTTTTAATAGGCTACTCTCATTAAGTAGAAAAATAGAATTTTTTGCTCCCTAGCATGGTATCAAAGCTTGATATTCATGCTTCTTAAACAGTGGCTACCATGACTTTCGATCCTTTCTCTTTTTGTTAGCTCTCATTGTTGCCCTCCCACCCCTTTTTCTTGCTAGTTAGCCATTGAGATCATTGCACCAACTGTGGCCATAGCCATCTAGACTTTTGCTTCTTCTATTTTGACACCCTCTTTAAATCACTTTCTGCTCATTTTCTATGGTCTTGTTGTTCTTCCTCTTATTATATTTTGTATGGAGTCTCATATCATCTCATCTTTAACTAATTATTTTATTTATTTTTAATTAATTCCTTAATTAACTTTTTGTAGTGCTAGTTGATAGTGTTATCAGTTTCACTTTTTGAAATGTACTTAGCTAAACTATTGACGTTTTTATCAAATTCAATAAAACCAACAATGTCTTGTGGTATTGAGCATTTCATTTTCTTGTTGGATCCTATGAGAAATTTTATTAATTAGATTCTTTGATGCTTGAACCAATTGACACTATAAAATATGTCGAACGACGATCCTTCAATTGTGGTTCTTATTTGAATTCTTAATAGGTTTGAACTTATTATTGAACCCATTGTCATGTTTTAGGAGTTTGCAAATGAGATATTGAGCTTTCTTTATTCCACATTCTTCCACGACAATAGCATTTCTTGGGTATACACCTTTTACTATAACATCTTTAAATCAATTCAAGCTTATTATAACAACTTGAAATCGAGTGGTTTTAACATTTTTAATATCATTTATTTGCACCACTCAAAAACAATACATGGAGCTGATTGTGCCCAAGTTTCTTTTGCTCTTCATCTGTTGCTTGAAACTATCTAAGCTCAATTGATAGTTGATTTTACATTCTTAAATACCTTGATTCTCTTGAACATTCTCTAGATCATTGAGCTCTTTGCTCAATCCTCTTCTAGCCTTGACTATATCATGTTTATTGTAAGCATTGAAAGAGGCTGTAGTAATCATGGTCATGGTGGTCTTAATAATTGACAAGGTTGTGGTTGAAACTCCTTTCTACCCAATTAGCACTGTTAGGGAACTATTCACTTGTTGGACCATTGTTGGGGATGGTTTGGGTATTCCTCCGATCGCTTATGATGTTTTGTTAATTTTGATTCAAGTACTACAAATGATTATGGTGCTCTTTTACTTATTGCCTCTTTTTCGTTTTTTGGCTATTAGATTGTTATCTATTGTTGGTGCTAGCTGTTTTATGCCTTTGATCTTAGATTCTAATACTTCTTTCCCTTGATAGGTAATCATTTGTTATTCTTTTTTACATTGCAAACTCATGCTTATGATTGATGGTGATGAATCTCTTGCTATTTTTAGAAAGGGCTTCGTTGATCTTGCTTTTAGTGGCTTTAGACTATATCTTTTAAGTTATAAACCTCTTAATTTATTATCTATGAACTATTTGCATAATCTTATAACTATTATGTATTTTTCACTTGTGTTTTTTAGGATCTCAATATGAAGAAGACGATTAATGGTGATTTTATAGGAGGCATCACGTTCTCTTTATACCTGCATACATCGCTCTCTTAGCTACCATCTTATCTAAATAATGGTGTTATTGGCCCGACCATCCTCAGTTTATATGAGGATTTACTCATTTTTATCTCACTCTCTATCTCACTCTCTAAGTTTAAGCACAATGCTTGTAAGTATGGCAAACGTCGTTGTGCCCCTTTATTACATCGACCTTCTCTCATGGTTAGGCTCCCTTCTATTTGATTCATTTAAAAGTTTGGGTTTCTAGTTTTATCTTAACAAACTTAGAGTATTGCTATTTTATTCTCTTTATTGATGACTACATTAGACTTGAGTATATCTATTAAAATGTTGGTTAGTAGTATTTGATTTTTTCAAATAATTTTATTAGGAAATAAAAATTTAATTATTTGTTTGTATCAACCTTCTCTCATAGTTAGTCTCTCTTAGATTTGATTCATTTAGAAGTTTGGGGGTTTAGTCTTATCTTAACAAACTTGGGGCATCGTTACTTTATTTTCTTTATTGATGACTATATTAGAGTTACTTGAATATATCTATTGAAGTGTTGATTAATAGTATTTGATTTTATTAAAACTTTGTTTTGATAATGTGTTAGATTTCATACAATTTAATTTTCAATTTTTTTGTGTTAGACATGATATTATTCATCAATTATCATATCCATATATACAATAACAAAATGTTGTGGTTTAACGTTTACACTAACATCTCATTAATGTTTCTTGCCAATTATGGGGAAATATTGTTCATATAGCTTGTTACTTAATAATTTGAGTATCAACCACTAGCTTAAATGTGACATCATCTTTCTTTGTTATTCATCCCAACAAGCCAGTTGGGTTTTTAGTTGTATAGTTTTGTACACTCTTTATAAGATCTTTGGTGCTAACTCTCGTAAAAACAATTGCTAATAGAAAAGACACATTCTTAAGTCTTAAAATGCATCAGACACACCACAAATTAAATCTTTAAGGGCTTCGAGGGTTGGGGTGAGTTGGATGTGGATCCATCATGGACACTCTCTTTCTCACCTGCACCTGGGTGGATCCACTTGGACACCCACTTTTTCATGCCAACAATCTTCTCCCCCTTTTTGATATTAATAATGTTCAAAATCCTTTTTCTTTAGATGGTGTCATAGCAATTTGATCCGCACCATGACCTACTCCCACAATAACCAGATCTCCCTCATCTCTTATCCTGATCTCGCACTAGAACTCGAATCTCATCTGTTTCTTCTCGTTACCCTCTCTTTTGAGCCTCCCAAGCCTTGCACCCTTACCCTCCCCATTCTCCTTTAGTCGCCATCCGCCTTGCTCTTTTCTCTTGGCGATGTGTCTACAAAGAGAAGCCTTTTCATGGCGCTACTTTAAGCCCCTTGCTTCATTATACCCTTCTTGTTTGACTCCATCCTTCATGACCTCTTCTCTCTTTGCAACTTCATCCTAAAGCCCTTTGAGGACGCTACGAGATGGTGCATGATGTCTACATTCTTCCATAAAGCTCACCTTATCTACGAGATATTCCAACTACGAGGTGTAACTCGTCGCCTCTTCAAGGATCCTTCTTTTCTATCCTCACAGACACAACAATTTACTCATGATTCCTTGCTAGTTTGTTTTTGTCCATCCACCATAACCTGTTTAAACAAATTTATTGTTATCATCATCATAAGGTTGGCTGGTCTTACTTCTTATAGTGCTTGGTATTCAAACTTTTTGTTGCCAACCAAGTCAAATTTGATCGTCTATCTGATCCTCCCTCTATGTTGAGGACAAGATTTCTACCCCTAAAACATAGTGGTAGAAAGAGGGGTATATAATAATTTATCGACTTTTAAATAACACGAAGTTAGAGACATCTCTTTCTCAATTATGTTTCTTGATATAGTGAAGAAGATTATAGATACGTTTCGTGGGATGTAGTTATAGGAGAAGAGCAAGTCTTGAGTATTTTAGTTATATGAAAATATCTTCAATTTGCATAACGAAGAATCCCAATATCTTTAGGAGTACTTTAGTACTTTGGAAGAAGCTCTTGATGAGCTATTTGTATATCTTGATCCCCCACAATGAAAAAAATACAATGGGAATGGTTTGTTTTTGCTAAATTCCTTTCTGGTCTCAAGGGATCCTTATAGCTAATTCGACGACAAATTATTGCTAGTGGAGGAGGTAGATATTCGATGAATATCCTAACAAACCTGCTACATCCTTCACAACATTTGGCTTGATTGTTTGGGGTCATGATCATGGTCGGTTGGGATTCTAAACTAGATTGTGGTAAATCTAATAATGGACATGGTCGGGCATCTGACATCTCTTGACCGCCTTGACATTGCTCTTATTGTGGATGTACAAAGCACATTTCTAAAAGATGTTGGATAAAGTTTAAGAAGCCTGCTAGGTTGATTTTGTTGATGATGAAATTCTTTCTATAGAACCTTTTAATGAAGATTGTAATGTTATTGTAATAGAGAATAATGTGACAAATTCAAACAGCATTAACAACTTCTACAAACATTTGCTTTGCATTCTTGTATTCAAATTTTGTTTGTTACACCAAGTATCTTAAGGCTAGCCATGATGAGTCTTGGAAGTTAGATTCTAATGTCATATCTTGTATAATTATTAATTGCTTGACATTTTGCACATTAATTCTATTCTAGCCATTGCCTTTTGTTCATTTTATAGATAGTTCTTATCCTCTTATTGTTGTGTTGGATCCATTTTAGTATTTAAAATCTTCTTTGTGTATCGTGCCATATATGCCTTGAAATTCTTTATGAGTCTTCTCTCTGTTAGCCAACTTAAGGAAATTCATTGTTTTGTAACCTTTTACCTTAATCATTTTTTTTGGGATTTGACCATGTGGATGTGGATTGACGGAGGCCATTAACATTGCAATCTTTATTTGATAGAGACCAGAATTTCATCTATCTCTCTGGAGGTGTTATATACTTCATCGTCTCCATTCTATTGGCATTGATGTTTGGGTCATTTATCCCTTCTTAAGCTAAAACAACATTTTGCTCTTGAGTTTTCTTGTTTTAAGTGTGAATCTTGTTAGTTAGAAAAGTAGTTTGCTTCACATCCTCAAACTTGTTGGCACTTTGGTCGACTGAAATATACATTTCTTGGAAGATGATGAAGAACTTGTAGAAGATAAATCTCACTTGTAGACAATTGGTGGACAAATTTATATTTTTAATAGTGGTTATTTTATCAGATAAGGATAAGCATGTGAGGATCTTGGTTTGGCTTTGGCAGCAAAAGATTGTACATTATGCCTTGGGTACTTTTTACTTTGCATGTTATAGGATTTTGTTCACTTTGCAGGTGCTGGGATGTTGAAGGATGGTGTGGTGATGAACTGCTAGGTGTGCACATATGGTGTGCATGGTCTGGCATCAATGCACGCAGAGGTGCATGCGAGCATTGCATGAGTGTAGGTTATGTGCGAGCACAAGGCTAGTGTACAAATGAGTGCATGCGAGATTCACAAATGAGAGATGGATGAGGGCGTAGTGCTGGCTCTACACAGATGAAGCACTACATGGATGTGAGATGAGTTTGGATCAGCAGAAAAGGGGGTGTAGGCAAGCAATAGAAGTGGTTAGGAATGGCCCTAATCAAGTGTTTGCATTGGCTACAATATCTATTTATAGAGAGAGAGAAATGAAAAGACATCAAAGAGAAGAAATGTGAAGAAATTAATAAGAAAGAAGGTGAGTATTATCCTCTTATGAGGGGTTAAGAGAGAGGGAAAATGTACGCATGGAAACAAAAATTTGCAAAAGAAATCCTCATTCTATTTCATCCATTGGATTTAAATACGTGCAGTCTTTAAAAAGGATAAATTCAAAATAATTCAAATTTCTTTACAAAAAGAGAGTAACTCAACATAATCTTAAAAATTTATTCAAATTCAAAGTGTATGTTTATTTTTATTTTGGTGGCACCTTTCCACCTCTTAAGAAGGGAATACCTTCTTAAAGGCATTTGAGAATGTTTCTAATGATAACATGTCTAATAAATGACTTAAATTACTTGTTTGACCCAATAAGTGTTCTAGAATTATTTGAACATTGCTTGGAGCATTTTCTTCACGAGTTTAGTCTTTAAAATGGCTAAATTGAACTTTAATACAGTCTATTAATGTTTGTTATGCCATCAACACTTGGGTGATAAAAGGATTGATCCTCTCTAAACAATCCTATTTTTTGACAGCTTACTTTTTGGGTTTTTACATGGGATATCTTTTAGAATTGGCATGGACAAACATATAATCTACTTTCATACCTAGCATAGTTTGTATCTAGTTTTCTTTTCTATGTGTAATGCATATGCAATGCTACTATTGGTGCAAATTCATTGATCTTATATGACATCGAGTTAATTTAGTAGTCCTATGTTTATGCATGAAAGGGCTTCATATTAGTGGACCTATTATCAAAAGGATGATAAGAAAATTGACAGTAGATAAAGCCATGTACCAGCCAGGTTGAGCACTCATCGTTATGAGATGGAGTTATTAGTAGTAAAAACTTCGTACTTATCTTTTTCCATTAGATTCTTTTTTGATATAGCTCATAAGCTTGATGTGTTGATCTAGAAAATAGTTATTGGCAGACCTTGGAGTTAAACAATTTTTTTAAAAAATAAAAAGTTTCAATTAGAGGCAACTCTAGAAATTTTTAAATTTAGCATGAAGTCATTGTCGAAAAAATGATCCACTATCGCTATGGTTGTAGTGACATAACCATTATATATATACATGATATGGTGGAATATATACATTATATATAAGAAAAGCATCATCGATCTTGATTTGTGATCAGCTTGAATTGAAATTATATCATTAAAAACAACACTTCTAAAATGTTTATTTACATTTGTTATAAGTTGCACATGCATACTTACATATAAGGAAGTTTTGACAATGTTATTGCTTAGGTAAAATCCTTCAATGCTCAAGTCTATATTAAGAATTTGTGTCATTGTGTATGTAGAATGGTAAAAGGTGTGAGTTGTTTATTTTAGGAGTTATCATATTTGGATGTTTAAAGATTGAGATCATTAAGCCTCTTGATGTTTAAAGATTGAGATTGTTAGGACTCATGTTCTTACATTCTTTGCATACGATAAGTGTGGGGAGTGATTAACAGGTAATTACCTAGAAGAGGGTTTATCAGATATGAAGTAGTTTTTAGCAAGAATTTAGGTGTTGGGGCATAAGATGACTTGTCCTAAATTTGAGATGAAGAGAATATTCTTTATTTATATGTGCTTCAAGACTATTACACGTTGTAACTTTTGAGGACGAAACCATTAAGTCCATTTTTAAGTCAAAGTAGGCAATATCTTGAGACTCAAGGGTTACTCAAGATATTTAAACCTGTCCATATTTACTAGACCACTTGTTATAAAATCAAACTGGATTGAAGATAATCAGGTACTTGTTATCTTTACTAGTCACCTTATACCATGTTTTATAATCAATTGAAATTAACTAATCTATATATCATATTTCTAGCTTATTTATCACTAATCCATGGTTCATCTGTTGCAGGAAGGCCCTCATCTGAAAAGTAAGGGAAGACCCAGTGATGTTATGCGAATAGTTGTTTTAACATGGAGGTCTTTATTAACAATTTCTCGGGAGTTGAATCATTTTTGGATTTGCCTTGTACTATACGTTCTGCTTACTCTTTCTATAGGCACAATATTTATCAATATTGGCCATTCTCTTTCTTCTGTAATGGTATGTGATTGTTTTTACCCCAGTTTGTCAATGAAAAACAATTTTATGATGCTTTGTTGCTATTTAAAGGTTGTTCAACTCATCCATCTTTCTTATTTGCTTGTTTTTTATTGACTCATGAAGTCGCTATTGAAACTTAAATTACATCTTTCTCTAAAACTTATGGCAAGAATGACCTTTTTAATTGATATGAAGCTAGCTATACTCATCTTTTGAACAATTTTATGGGCTAACTCGAGGATGAATATAATGTACCTGTGTGACTTGAATGCTTATTGGTTTGAATCAAATAATTAACTTATTTGCTGTACAATGCAAATAATGCTTTATGTTGACAACTCAATAGATACCTGCAAATATGTTATTCTAATTTTTGATTTCAGTATCTGCTAAATGATATCATCTCAATCCATTAGTAGCAGTAACAGTATGATAAGAGGATTAATCATGGTTTTTTGGTATGTTCAGACTGCCCAATACACAAAATGATGATTTGAGAAATGGAGATTAAAAAAACTAACGAAATCACCATTTGATAGATCAATCGATAAAATTGTCAAATTGATTGATCGGATGGTGGTGATAATGAAATGTAGACCAAGGCAGAATTTTTGACCCATGTGCCATTGGTTGTCACCACCATCAAGCCAAGGTTATGGAGGGCAGATGTAAAGAAATATATGCAAAAAAAAAAAAAAAAGGACATACAGAAAACTGTCAAAGAAACTTAAAAAACAATGTTTCAAATTCATTGATGGACCTATCATAAAAGACTGCAGGATGAGGGCCATAGCATTGTTGCTTCTTAATCCAACATTGACAAGCTGAGACATTTCGTTGTGGAGGTAAATTTTGAACTATTAACATATGATGGGATAATTAATAAAAAAGGTAGCCCATTGGATTGGTGAGTTGGAGACTTACCTCTTATTGTATGGCTACTATAGCTAAGACAAGCTATTATTAGCTTAATTAGATGCCTTTTGGAATTTAAGTTCCATACAATGATGTAGTTTGAGCAATTTCAAGAAACTGCTTTGCGATGTGCTCTATCCTATGGGTATAAGAAAAATGATGGATGGGTTATTAGAGTTTATGCGATCCATATTGCTCAAGGGAATTCATTCAGATAACATATCCTATGCTAATGTGGATTCAAGAGGCTCAAACATGAAATATGTGGACTAACAAATCTAGAGAACTTTTCAATATGGAGTTTGTTTAAGAAGTCAAAAGATCTTATAATAGAAATTATAGAGAAACAAGTGGAGTGACAGAATATTATCAAATGACATAAAAACTTGCCGTTAATTTCCAAGGATAGAAATCTATAAAATGGATAGGGAATTCCTTGTTCTAACAAGATCTATTGATCTCTTGAACTAGATCAACTAGCTCTTTCTCTCTTAATTAGTAGAGAACTTCAAACTGATCATGACCAATTGATCAAAACCATACTAGATTCCCAAAATAATAGCCACGACAAGATAAGGAACACCTCTCAAATAAGTTTATCAAGACTTAATCTCCCTCAAACGCAAGTCAACTAATTTAGCTAACCATACCCATTGGTAGCATACCAAAGACTAACAAGCTTCTAGATGTCGTAGAGCCTTGGGTTCTTTTTATAGCATATGGCTTTACTATTTACAATAATTTAATTTTTAACTCAAAAATTTATGAGTCCTTTTTAAGATTAGTATGATTTTCTTTGAAAATATCTTACATGGCTTTGGTAGATCGAAAAAATTAGTAGATGCAAAAGATGTGTGGCTCCCTTGAGCTGATTAACCATTTTGTTACATTGCAATTGTTGAGCTCCCAATCAACATATGTTGCTAAGTATAGATGTCGAGCCTCAACATTGATGCAGCCAAGTTGTCCTCTTTAATAACCAAGACAGCCAATTGAGACCATTGAAGGAAATTTTTGTCATCTAATTTGTGATTTGAAGTATATTTAGGTGATCCTTCCCCAAAGGATTCAAGGGTTGTGAGATTATGATGGATGAATGAGATTTGTTTATGATGAGGGTGCATCCCTGTCTAAATTTGGATTCTCCTTCCATGTAGCCATTTTATTGCCTTTGAGAATAGACAAAAGAGGTGGAGGAAATGCTAAGGTGAAGTTGATATCTCCTTTGCTATTGAGGATGCTAGTTTCATGCAAAGACTAGTGGTGGGATGCGAGAACCTTAGGCAAAGAAGATTGAGAGTAGACGTCATAAACCTTTCTCTCCATGAGGCGGAGTTGTGATTTAGAATGATTTTTTCTTCAAAATTTGTAGAGGGATTACTCTTGTGTGGTACAACAACTTGGCTTGGTGTGAGGAGATGGAACGGGAGATGGGTTCTCTTTTTCTCTAGGACAATAGGAAATAGAAGGCTATTGAAGGAACATGAAGATGAAAGAAGAGCAAATGAAGTTGGGCTGCTCTCAGATGAGGAAGAGTAGAAGATGATTGCTTTTAAATAGGTGATAGGAGGTAAAATCGCAGCTTTTCTAATGTAAATCTGAGGGGAGGGCCTCAACTCTGATATTATAAAGTAGATGGGAGGAGTTTTTTTTTCTATTATTTATTGTTAAAAGTGTAGTACGATCGATTGATAGAAACATTGATATTATATACAAGGAAAAATGTACAATCATAATGAATATAGAGATCAAATATTCCTAAACATGACTAGTATTAGTAGCTTCTATTCATGGGACAACTTATTCTATGAAGATGTATTTTGTAATTAACGATACGTATTTTGTGTACACAATGAGTTTTTAAATATAGGACAACAACTTTGCATTCATCATATTAGTGATTGAGTGTGTTGGTGGCATGAGGTGCAGTCATCTATGATGGCAAGTCAATTCAAGGTGCTCATGACCATCTTAAATCTGTATCAACACATCCCTAATTGTAGGTTGTCAAGTTTTGTGAGAAGCTGCATATTATGTAGCTCCTTAAACCACCAAATCATAAGCAAGTTTTACGTGTATTTATTGGTATCTACAAGCCCATTATTTGCTATGTCTATTTACTTTCTTAAAGGATTGTCAATTATTTACAAAGTTAACTAGCTTTTCGTGGTGCCAAAAATAAGTTCCCAAAGATGGTGTCATTGTCTCATTAGTGAAACATCATGTGAGAGCAGCAGCAAAACTATTGTTTAATTTAGTGCAATTGCTGTTTTGACTTACAATACTTTTTTGTTTTTGATAGAGATTCTAGGTTCCTTAGTAGGTTTGAGAAAGTCTTTTGATCGATGATCAACCCTACATTGAAGAATAGTACAACCTTTTATCAACACAAGCTTTCAATGATAGCATCATATATTTTCTATTTAGGAGAGAACCCTTTGAGGTATCCTTGGGATATTTACCTCAGCCCTTTTGAGCTAGAATTTTTCTTTGTGGCTACATTGCATAAGGCAAGATTGAGCAGATAGTTTTTGATGGTTAATGAAGGAGTTTCTCCAAATTTCTTTAAGAAATGGAGAAGCAATTAGTAAAAACTCTACAAAGGTATAGTGAGAGACATGGTTCACATTGAGTGGAGAAGAGGTTAGAGATAGGAGACTTTGGTTGCTTAAATTGGGAAGAAAAGTACCCGTACTTGGTTCACCTACATTGTCCTGGTCAAGAAGAATGGCCAGATTCTTATATGCATAGATTGTCGGGGCTTCAAAAAAGCATGCCCGAAAGATGACGTCTCGCTGTTGATAATGGAGATCATGATCGACAATATGTCAACATGTGACGTTCTCCTTGAGTTTGTGATTACAGCGGCTTCTTGGGGAATGGGATTTTTTTCAAGAACTTTAGATGCAAATGCTTCAGAATAGGCATATTATGGGAATTTTCACTGACTTGGTTTTCAACCCATAGTGTTGAACTCACAATAACAAAAGCAACACCCCAATGGAAAAGAACTCAAACAAATGCAAAGAGAGGTCGTGACAATATCATCTACGTCCATATCGCTCCTTGTGGAGTGGATTCCACATATGACCAACCATTTTTTACCAAGAAACGTGAGAATTCCTACTACCGCTGGTAGGACAGCCAGGTTGTGAGCACAGAAGCCTGCCTCAATCGGGGTCAGCATAGAATAAAAGGGATGGCCCTAATGTTGTGTTGGCAAACTGGTTGTGGGCAAATCAAAGTGGATGTGGGGACTCGGGTTAGGTTTAGTGTAACTCAGAGAGCTATTCCATTTAGGGCAAGCATGAATGATTGAATAGCGAGAAAAGAAAATTAAAGCTAATTTACTATAGATCACTTTGGATATTGAAGATAATTGATGACAATTCTTACAAGCTGGAGTTGTCCATTTATGAATATTTGTTTATAAGTGAATATTGAAAACCCAAAGATGTTTGAGCTTTGGATGCTTTTAGAATAGTCTCAGTAGTTCTACCACATGGGTGATTTGGTCATAATGCATAAGTAACAACTTAAAAAGGATGCGATCTTGAGAGGAAGACAACCACAACATTAAGGTGCCAAAATGGGGTTGACAATGATGGCTTGATTCAAAAACTAGGTTGTTCTATACAAAATAAGGAATGAAATGGTTATTTCATCTTTTTGACTAAGGAGAGGCTCCCTTCTTTGGAATGGTGTCCATGATTAGAGGATTATTAATAACTCTTAAATATGGTGATGATTCTCAAAATGTATTACCTTCTCTTGATTCTTGACTTAGAGAGTCAAACAATTGACCAAAGATTTTCACTAACTAGCAAAAAGTGCTTGGGTAAGGGTAGTAGTCTCCATTGAGGCGCTATACACGAGATTGGTTCTAGATGCATATGCCTTCTTAGAAAGAAGATATACCTGTGGAGAGCTTGGGTATATTCTATGATAATTTAATCTGTTGATTGGATGGTCGTGTTGGGTGCATTGATTAGAAACCAAAACATACCACCTGATAATCTATTGGAAGTTAAGATGACTTGGTTGAAACATCCAATCATGTAGATTAGATCATTGCAATAGAACAATTGTTTTAGGCTTATGAATGGTTGTGTAATCAGACCAATCTTATGAATCAAATATTGACAAAATTATTTTAATGTTAGTCACCATTATGAGAAACTAATTGTCTCATCTTGTTTCTTGATCTGATGATCAAATCTAATCAAGGACAAACTTGTGTAGATTGGTAAGTTATTCAAATTTACCAAAATGTTTTGAATCATCCCATCAAAGACTTTGAACTTAATGCCAATTTCTTGTGGTGTTTTTTGGTATTTGTCTTGCTGTTTTTTTGTATGTTTGCTTTAAGATTGTCCCCTTGACCTTGGTATGCACCAAGTATAAATCCAAAAAGTTCGTGAGGCTGGAACAAAAATCACAGCAAGTAATATGTTATTTTTGTATAGTTATGCAAAGAAATATAGATTTAGTCTTTTTCTTAACCTGCTCTTTTCTGGTCATGCTATTAGGGAGCATGTTAGAATTGGATCATTTAGTTTGTATGAGGAAATATTGAGATATCATTGCTCATTTTGAGTTTTATTTTAAGATGCAATAAGATTTCTGTTTTTGGAACGCAGGTTCGTGTCTCGGCTATATTTGTGTTTGTTTCATTCATATCATTACTAAGCATTGCTGGATTGCCTGCTCATTTAGAAGAAATCAAGGTAAGTACTTTGTCTACATTCTTATAGTTATTTTAATTTTCTAACCATATTGAATGTGCTTAATATGTCCACTTATTAAAAGTCTATTATTTAGTATTCAAGGTGATCTTAAGAGTTTAACCTTGTTAAATGTTGTGGTGGCTACACCCTAATTAACCAAATAAAAATGGTGTGTACTAATACATCATTTTGTAGTGTAGCATACAAAGTAATGCTTTAACACTTTTTATTTATGCATAACATATTAAAGCTCTTTGGAGGAATCTTTATCTATTTTTTTACTAAAAGAATGGTATGATTTATGTTCTCATTGGTGCAACAAGTGAGGAAAATATTCATAACTATGAATATATAGATTGAATATTGATGACCAAAATTAATAGCTTTCTTTCATAATGTTGTTTTTTTTTGTTAAGATATGATATGATATTATTTTCAAATTAAGACTAAGGTCATCAATTTTTTTTAATGAAGTGTTGATTTGGTTTATCATATTTAGTTTGGTCATGATGGATAGGATTGTGAGGGATGCTTGTTGTAGTTTTGTTTTCATAATATAGCATCTTAAGTGAGCTATTTATGTTTCTCTATTTCTCTTGGAGCCTTGTTTGCTATTATCCTTCATATATCCTTTGTGCTAAGGCTAGAAACTTTGCCTTTGTGCTACTCCTATTGACTGCCATTTCATTCTTGCTCCACTGTGTTGCAATATTCTTGACTCAAGGTACAACATCAAAGTTAATTGTCATCCTATTGAGAAATCTACCATGTTAGTAACAATGTAAATCTCTATTTTTAGTGATCCACTCTTTTGAAACCTCAATTTTGTGATTCACTTTCTTGAAAATAGCCTTTTTCTGAAGCATTCTTTAAGTATCTTAAAATTTGCTAGACTGTATCAGGATGTTTTTTCTTTTGGAAAATGCTAAATTAAGCGAGTACATTTACAGCATGTATTATATTAGGCTACATTTGATAAGTATATTAGCTTTCTTTCAAGTCTTTGATATTGCCCTTGGTTAATTTCATTTTCACCCTTAGCTTCTAATTGAGTTTTGGGTTCTATTGGAGTTTTAGATGGTTTACATCTTAACATGTTAGTATTTTAAAAAAATTCTAGTACATATTTTTTAATGAAATTGTGATTCTAATCTTATTCTTAGCCATTTTTATCCCCAGGAAGAATATAGATTTTCCCATATTTTTTATCTTAATTTTTTTAGCAAAATACTCCTTCAAGGAGGTTAGTTCCACATTATTGTCTTTAATGAGGATGACATCATCTATATATAAGGATGGCAATCTTTTAATTTGGAGAGTGTTTCTAGAAAATTGTGTGGTTAAATTGAGCCAGTTTAAAATCTTGAACCTTGGTTGCTTGAGTAAAGCTTAAAATGGTACTCTGTGATTATTTTAATTTGTAAAATGATATTTTCAATTTACATGCTAAGTTCTTTTCTAAAATCTCGATGAGAGTTCAATTAGTATTTCTTTATCCAAATCACTATTTAGAAAAACGCTTTTGACATCTAGTTCCTGTAAAAACTAATCAAGATTTGTAGTTAGTGATGATGGGCTTGAACTATATTAAGCTTGATGATAGGAGAAAATGTCTCTTGATAGTCCATGTCATGTGTTTGAATGAGATTTTTAGACATCAATCTGTAGTGATTGGTGGTACCATTAGCATAAGTTTAATTGTGAAGTCATTTGCATCCCTTGGGGATGTTTCACAATTTCCCAAGTAAAATTTATTTTTTTGGGACAATAATTTTCATCTAAAATGCTAACTTGTTTTTTGAATTAACAAGAGCTTTTTGCAAATTTCTTAGTATCTCAATATTTGTTAGAGATGTAGTGAATGCCTGAAAGTATAGAGACAATCTTTCAATTAAGACAGATTTGGAAATGCAATGTTGGGTTTAGAATCTAGTTCCTTTTCGAGAGCAATAGGAGGGTCCATTTTGGATTTTTCAGCAATAGGTCTAAGAATTGTATTCAATTTTTGATCTAACAGTTACATCACATGGTCCTTGTATTAGATTCTCTAGTTCTGTTGCTAAGTTACAGATTTATCACTGCAATAAGGACTCTTCCTGCAAGAGTAGAAGAGCAGTTGGGAAGTAGTTTTGAAATACTTGTCCAAGAGGTGTCACTAATTTGCTCAATGAATGTTTCAATACATTTGGATTCATTTATGTTAGGCAATGGGGGAGCAGTAGATGATGTTAGGTCATCAACTAGTGGTAAAAAAATTATCTCAAGTCATCTTTTGCTCAAATCTCCCCTTGAGGAGAAGAATTAGGAAAATAATAATGGGTCTTAGGAATGTGACATCCTTGGCTACAAATATTTGATGAAATGATGGTGAATAACATTTGTATGGATGTTGAATTGGTGAGTACCTAATACATATGCACTTTGTGGATTTGGGTTTAGTTTGGAGCAATTTTGAGGATGAACATGCATGAAGGTAGTGCGTTAAAAAATCTTTAGTGGAAGTAATGTGATGGATTGTTTGATGGAGTATATTTGATAGAGTATTGAGATGGGGAAGTCAAACTTGAGGGCTTTTTATGGTATTTTGTTTATAAGGTAAGTTGCTTTTAGGATAGCTATAACCCAAAGATATTTTAAGGCACTCATAGTAAATACTAAAACTCTAATTATTTTTTAATAGAAACTATTTTTTATTTTACCATTTTTATTAGAGTGTATTTGGATAAAACTTTGATGGTTGATTTCACTAATTGTAAGATATTTTTTGAAGATTGTGTGGAAAAGTATTTTTTTTATTACTATTTCGTGTAAATTTATTTTTTAATCATTGCATGGAAGTTCTGAAAAGTTTTTTTCAACTTTAGACTTTTGTTTTAAAAGATAGATCAAACAACTATGGTCTAAGATATTTTTGGAGGATTGTCCCCATGTCCCATTGTTGATTAGAGAGGATGGTCAAGATGCTTTATATGGTTTGAGTCAAAATGATGTGAATTGTTTGACTAATTGACAAACTTCACAACTAAAGTTTTCAAGATATTTATTCATGAATAAAATAAAAGCAATTGTTTAAGACATTGAAAATTAGTTTGACCTAGCTTATGAAATGACACTATAAGTTCATCATTATTTTAAGCAAGAGGAATATTACTCTTAGCCATAGCAAACTGTCTTTTGATGCATATATTATTCTCAAAGCGATGGAATCCATCATCTACTCTAGCTCTGGTAATCATCTTATTTAATCCCAATTTTTGTATTTCACAACATATATCAGAAAATTTAGTAATGCAATTATGCTCATTAGCTTATTTTCTTTGGAAACTTGGAACATTTATTGTGAAATGATTAAATTAGGTAAACTAATAGTGTCTGTTCCAACCATATGAGAATAATTCCCATTTGCTATTTTGACTCTGAGTTTTTTGCGAGATGTGTTTTAGGAGCAAAATAGAGATAGGTTTCCTGTCTTATGGTTTGATGCACCCAAATCAAGCATCCAAAAGATTGAATTTTGCACATTAAAGATAATATCTTTGTCAACAAAGCTGCATGTGAGAAAATTGGAGTTTGTCCTTGTCTGTGGAGACAATCCCTGTCCAAAGCACTAGAAGGGTTGAGCTAGATTCATCCATTGTTGAGCATTTGTCCTCGGGTTCTCCACCATATTCATTATTGAGTTTTTTCAATGTTGTGGTCCTTAGCTTCTTGGGAGGTGGGTCGTGTTGACCCTAGCTGCTCTCATGCGGACTGCGCTCACTGTGTAGAGAGCAGAGGATGACTGGAGGGCAAGGACGAGGACAAGAGCCAGGCTTGTCTTGTGAACATCCATGCTGTTCAATTTCTTGAATGCTTCAAGTTATTGGGGCTCTTTTTGTGCCTTTGATTACTAAAATGATCGGTTTTTCTTGCTAACCCAAAAAGCACTTCGATAGTCTACTAAAGCAAAACAATACTTCAGCATTTCAAACATTTCTAATCCATCATGATGCATCGCTAAGTTTTTTGGTCTTTACTTCCTTCACAAATATATGTTTCAAATAGCTTTATTGATTGCAGATATTTACACATGAGGAGCCAAATCAGCATTCTGGAGCTATGGTTTTCATACTTGCACACTTTCTTGCCAGCATTCCTTTCTTATTCCTCATATCCATTTCTTCTTCTCTGCTCTTCTATTACCTGATTGGTCTGCGGAATGAGTTCAGCCTTTTAACATACTTCATCCTCAACATCTTCGTGTGTCTTCTGGCAAATGAAGGATTGATTATGATTATTTCCTACACCTGGTTAAAGGTTTTCCCATGCTGCTTAACATTGGTGTTTATGCATGTAAGTTGCATTGCTGTTTTTTTTTAATATCATCTGCCTATTATGACCTTTTGGTTTATTTTGTAATGTGAGAAGAGCTTCTAACATCTGATCCACTTGATTTTTGCTATCGTTTCTCCAACAAGGTCTTAATGATGTTAGTAGCTGGTTATTTCAGAGTCAGAAATGATCTTCCTGAAGCAATTTGGAAGTATCCCTTATCCTACTTTGCATTCCACACTTATTCTGTTCAGGTTTGAATTCAATGTTTTGACTTAATTTTAAATTCACACAACACAAAGTATTGTGCATTTTATCTTAGTTTTTCCTTGCTGTAGCTCTTGAAGCTTGAATGTGGACAGTGTAGGATGTCAACCACAAACTTTGATTAGGAAGTTTTTTTTAAAATCAATCATTGATGTACATGTTACAGTAAGGAAATAAAATAAGTTTCCTGACTTGATTATATAATTTTGTTTCTTTTGTGGAGTTTAACAAAAATTACTATTCTTCTAAGCACCCACTGAAGAAATTGTTAAAAGGTTCATGGGTTTCTTGATTGCCTTCTTCTACAGAAGAGCTAACTTAGGCTCTATGCAAGAGGTAGCTGTAAAGTTCTAAGCATTGTAAAGCGAAAAAAGGATGATCTTTTCTATCCAAAAAGAATAAAATTCCTGAACTTTTTAAGGATTAGGGTGCCATTTGTTCTTGTTTAAGCTCTGTTAATCTGGGGGTATGGATGATCATGTGGGTTGTCTTCTTTTGTGCTCAATTGGAAATAAGTTGATCTTTATTTAATCGACATTTATTTTTGGTAGATCAAGGGATTATGTGGATTTGATAAGAATCTAATTCATTAACAAATAGCTCAAATAGTATTGGGTAACCAAGAAATGGTGAAAATTAATGTACTAATTGTGAGCTAAAAATGAATTATTTAAATTTTAATACTACCATGTAACATTTTTTTATGATAGTTCACTTTTAGTTCAATATCGATTCACAGCATCTGTTGCATTATTATGTACAGTAAGGAGATCTTGCTACTTATAGTAGGCAGTAAAGAATATCTTATATCATGAACATAGGAAAATTTTTTAAAAGATCTCTCATGTTAGGAAAATAAAATATGAGAATTAAAAGACGTTCAATTTTAGGCAAACAAAAGATAAGCATGAATTACATAACTAATTTGGTTTTCGGAAGTTGATGGATAAATATTAATCGTTCATATTTCTCATGCTTTTAGTCTCACATCTTATGAAAGTTTTTCATAACTTGAATGAGATTGTATTGATTAGGGCACATGTGAGGCATTTTTTTTTTATTTTAGCTTGATTCCTTTTTCTTTTGTTTTAGGATTCACTTATTATTTGAGTGAAAACCCAATCAATGAACTTTGACGATTACTACCAAAGATGGTGATAAGAGTTGAAGGCGGAGAACCCTCTTTGCAATTTGAGCAATTCCTTGCACTTAATTTTTCATCAATTTCTCTTTCTTTGTGTTGGAGTTTAGCTTGTGACATTCTTATCCAAACCTTAGTCTATCAACCGTCTTAGGATGTGTAACACTTGACAAGGATAGATATGCTTTACTTAAGGCAACATCAATTGATGGCCTAGAACACCTGACCTTTTACAAATGATAGTCATCTGCAACTTCCGTAGGCGATTAAGAGGTTGGGCTAGCCTTTCTGAAGTCTTTCTTGCGATCCTTTCGTTGTGATGGCATCTTTTCTCCCTATCATTCAAAATTTTTGGTTATGTGATTTGTGTGATTGTAGTGATTTTCTTATCAACTTGTTTTGCTTTGTTATGAACTAATGTGCTTTTGTTTCCATTTGATGACCATGCATTGCTAGTGTTTGGCTTACATTGTTGTGTAGGATCTTCTTATTTTACTCTAAGGTTTGTGCAATTTTAGATTTTTAGAAGTGATTTTATTTATTAAAATTGTTCGACCCTCAATATAAATTTATACAATCTGGCTTTTGTATGCACCTAATTAGATTTTAATTTTCCTTTTTTGATAAAAATGAAATGATTGTTGAGAGTATGGTCTTTAAAATTATACAATCTAGCTTTTGTATGCACCTAATTAGATTTTACTTTTCTTTTTTTGATAAAAATGAAATGATTGTTGAGAGTATGGTCTTTAAAATTAAAATTACATCATGACATCTAATAAACTTGCACATGTATATTGTTTGGCATCAACTCTTGTTATCAACAAATGGTAACTAGAATCATGTCTTTTGCTTCCCATCTTCATGAATTTGATTTATTTCAAACATTTTCTTTATTGATTATCATTTTTCTTTCTTCTTTTGTTAAATTTGGTTGTCGTTGGCCTATATGCATCATGATCTTGATATGCGAAGTATTTCCTAAGCAAATTACATTGCAAGAATGAAACTTAGAAGCTTCATAATTAAAGCATCTGAGTTAATAAGGAATTTAATGAATAGCATGAGGTTGGAAATCAAAACACACTTTGAAAGCACACTTAAAACAAAGTTGAATAGATCTTGGATTCAGCATGAATGGCATTGGATGAACTTAACTAGGTGAAATTATGCATTTTTCATTGGCGAAAGCTCAAGAGTACATGTCAAATGCTCATAGTTAAAAATTTCCTTTTGCTAGAGCCCTTAAGAGCCTTTTATACAAGATGAAGGTTGTATTGACAAAAATTACAATAAAAAATCTGAACCACTAGGATGGACTTGAAACTATATCGATTGGTCATGGAATTGCACCAGGCGATACATTTGAACTGCCTTGGGCTATCTTGTTAGAACCACCTCTTGTGATCTTTAAATCACACCAACTAGTCTAGTAGAAATCACCTCGGGGGGTTCTTGGACCAGAACGTTATAGTTAACCTTATCCGAGATGATTCAAATAAGTTGTCATTAGGCTGTCACTGTTCAATCGACCAATGTGATCTGGGGAACAGCTTGTAAAAGCTTTCGACCATTTATTCTTTAAAGTTCGGGTAATGAAGCAACTTTTGTGTAGCTTGCAAGGATTTTGAGCTGTTTATAGTGCATCTTAGTAGTTTATAATGCATCTGGGCTGCTTACAAGATCTTATGGGAAACTTAAGAGCTTTTGGGTAGCTTTAAAGAGCTTTTTGCGACTTAAAAGAGGCTTGGACAGGTAATAAGAGCTTTTGAACAGCTTAAATTAGTTTTTGACAGCTTAAAAGAGACTTGGGCAGCTAATAAGATATTTTGGGTAGCCTATAATGCATGTGAGCATCTTATAAGAGGTTTAAGAAAGAGGAGGAGGCTTTGGAAAGCAACACCTTTTGACCACTTAGTATAAAACTTAGGTCGGGTAGAGCGAATGTTTGGGTGACAACAAAGCCCTTGAGTAGGGAAACAGACAAATAGGAGCCATTCAAACAGAGCTAAAAGGGGGTGCCCATAGAAGAAAAGGTTTTGGAATGATTTGAGTGGAGGGAAAAGGATCTGTAGTAGAGCAAAATGGGCTTCGAACTCTTTGTACAGCATGAGCTTTTGGTGAATTAGGTTTTTTGGGTAGAGGAGGATTGAGGCATGGGTAGAGTAGGAGGAGCGTGGATCAAATGCCTCTTCATCGAGATCACGAAGTTCTTTTGTAGCCTTCTCAAATTAGAGGTGCTTATTTTCTTCTTTGTTCTCATGTGATTTAGTTTTGTAGATACGGACAAAGCATTCTTCTATCTTTTATTCTCATGTGATCTGGCTTGATAAAGCTTTGTGCACGACATAAGATATCATGACTCTTATTATTTTCCTTTTGTTTTTTTTTGTCTTTTTATTTAATTCTTGAACTCTTCATATCATTGGTTATGTTATAATGAGAAGTTATAATGAGGGAGAGAAGATAATGACCAACCTTATTGAGGTCATTACTCGATGGAATGGGGCGTGAAGGGTGAGCATCCAACCCAATATGAACTTCATGTGATGAGTCGATGATAAAAGGAGAGAGCGAGACACAAGGTTTCTTTTGAGGCCTTCATGCGACTGACAATCATCAGAAACAACACGAGAAACAGTCTCAATTCTTTGTCTTCACTTCATTATAACTCTTTTGCATGAAAGATCTGAAGGTAAGGTTCTTAGCCTTTCATAATGCCTCTAGAAAGCTTTCAGTGTAATATAAAATCTTGGCCAAGGAGGCTTTTGGGCAATAACGAAGTCCTCGGGCACATAAACAGATAGAGGAAAAAGGGTAAGGGCTTCAAGATGGTTCGGATAGAGGGAAAAGGGACTCTGCTAGAGAAAAGAGAGTTTGGGCTCCTCTCACAGCATGACATTTGACGAATTGGGGTTTTTGGCTAGAAGAGGATTGGGGTGCAGGCAAAGGAAGGTTTTGGGCTATTGTCTAAGGAAGGAGGATGCTTTGTTTGGTGTGGATTGAAAGTCTCTTCATCGAGCTCACACGGTTCTCTTATAGCCATTCCAATTAAAGGCTCCAAATCCTAGTCGAATCGCTCTTTTTTTTCTTTATTCCCGCAAAATCGAGATTAGACAAAACTTTGTGCACGATGAATCCTAGCTGGATCCCCCATTTTTTCATTTTTTGGTTTTTTTTTTTTTTTTTTTTGTCTCTTCACCTCTACATTTTAAAAATAAGAATAAAATGTATTAGTAAGACAAGCAACACAAAAATATTAACAAGTTTCACATGATACTGACATCTCATCTAGATAACATTTAAATAAACACTCCCTAAGTAATAGCTCTTAAACAAATAAATAAATAGAGTTTTGTTTAAGTATGCATGCACTTGCATCATTCCCATTGCTATGAATACATATTTGTAGAATCTTACATGAGCTTAGAAAGGAGGTTTTGAAAAAAGTTTTTTGTGAATGAAAATAAAGTTTTTGATAGTGAAGTTCTTCTTAGAATCATACTAATGTCTTTGTTGGACTCCACGAAGGACATCGGCAGAATAGTAGAAGCTTGAATGCAATGCACTCATGTATTGAATCTTTAATGCAGTAAAAGCTTGAATGCCATTTCTGCAGGGTCTCCTGGAGAACGAATACATTGGGACCTCATTTGCTGTTGGGGAGGTGAGAGCCATCTCAGGAGAGCAGGCAGTTCGTGGCTCTTACAACATTTCTTCTTCCAGAAACGCAAAATGGAACAATTTGCTGGTGTTGTTCCTCATGGCGATTGCATACAGAATCCTGCTGTTTGTTCTTCTTCGCTTCCATATCAGAAAGAGCTTTACTAGTTACCGTTCTTGTTGGTTGCTGACTTCAAACAAAGGAAGATGAAGTTATTTCTCTCTGTGGAAGGTCTTGCTCCCAGAGCTTTTGGTTTTGTAGAAGGAATACAAGAGTAGTTCTGCTGTTTATGTGTTTGGAGTTTGAAAGGAATATTACTCTCTGCTCTGTTATTGCTCATTTGAACAAAATATTTATGAAATAACAATGGTTATTTGAGAAAATTAATCCTTCATATGTTCACTTAAACTAAGCTCTTAGAAGCAATGTTGGGACTCAAAAGTGTCAATAGGCCTAGTTATTCTATTTTCAATGATGATTTTAAAATCTCCACCATTGTTGATTTCTTCCTAAAGGTTTCTTTATCTTCTGTTCCTATTTATATTTATACAAAGACTCGTTATTAATCAATGGCAGTTTACCATTTTTCTTGTAGATTGAAGGTTAGTAAATGTTTTTTCATGGTTGGCCTTACTTCAAAGTGAAAGATGATAAGCTATTCTTTACATCAAATAAGTGAAGTTATAACAGTGATTTTGCATTTGAAATTGCATTTTATTTTTCATTTTTCATGTTTGAACAACTATTTATAGACAATTCTTTGTTTTAATCTGTACTTAAGATTCTTAAAACAAGTTTCTTGAGATTAGATCTTCAAAGCCAATCTTTCAAAGTTAGATTTTTGAAATTAAACTCTTGAGATTAGATCTTAGACATGAGGGATTTGGTTTCATTGCTCTAAGGTTTGGTGAGTATAATAATTGTAACTAGTTTTGTCGTGTAATTGATATCTGAGATCCTTCTTGATGGTTATAATTAAGTTGAATACTTCGATAAAATATACACATCAACTTTAGATGATTTAATGATAATAATTGAATAATAAAAAAAATGTAAAAATAAAGTTAATCTATATTTTCTATTTCATTATTAGTAATTGTATCTCTTAAACATCTTGTTTATAAAAGTTTGATCTTATGCAATTGAATTGATCAATTCTAGTTTGCTTTATAACCTTTTTTTTTATTTTTTTTATAGAGAGTTGGTTTTCTCTTTCTTTTTTTTATTTTTTTAATCTTTAGCTATTTTTGAGTTGTGAGGATTCTAAACTCTTTTTTTTATTTTACTTTGTAATTATCCTTTTAAATTTTGAATAAAATAAGTTTTTGTTACAATCCTTTAAATCCATAGTGAACATTAATAAAGCTAATATCTCAACAAAAAGCAATCTTAATCCATTTGTTAATAAACATATATTTTAATAAAAATGGTATTGTGCAATTAATTATTTTATTGTGGCTCTAATTCAATTTTAGAATAACTCATAATAATCTAAAAATTAAACTTTGCCCACAAAATAAAATTTGGACACATCCAACTTATTTTTGTGTTATCCGATTCTTTTTAACTTGTAACGTCATTAAGGTTGTATTTAATATAATATTATCAATATTAAACTAATTAATAAAAAACATATTTGATAAGTATTAATTCTAATTGTTATTAAAAAATTGGTTCCCAAATGTATTATTGATAAGAAATTAATAAAATGATTGATATTTAAAGAAAAAAATCATCCTTTTTATTATTTTATTTTTTGAATTAAAAAATATATGCTTAGGTAAATACATGATTATATTTTAATTTTTTTTCAAAATATAAATTTTTAAATTGATATACCAAACAAAATGAATATTTAACTTTGGTTATTATGATTATAGTGTTATTTGAACCGTATGAGATGGAGAAAAAATTGAGAGCTAAACTATGATTAAATATTATATTGAAAATAAAAATAAATATATAAATGATTATTTTAGAGTGTGATAAGGTAAAGATATAATGATTTTAAATATTAAATAATAAATTTAATAATTAATTATTATGCAAAAAATTGATGGTATATAATATTTTTTCTCAAACAAAATTTCATCCAAATATAATTCGTAGTGTAGCATTTGATCTTTTAAGGCAAACAAATTTTATTCTTCTCAATTTCCTAATGGATGGCCGCTGATCTCGGTCGCTCGCCCCGAGGGATCAGCACCACCTCGTCGCCGTCTCTTTCTCTAGTTGAGGAAATGAACGCCGGTGGTGCCGCGAAGCTTATCGTGGAAGCATTACTTCAGCGCTTCCTTCCGCTCGCTCGCCGCCGCATTGAGACTGCTCAGGCCCAGGTAAATCCTCCTCTTCATTCATTCATCAGTGTTCCTTACCTCCGCCACCTCTACTGCTCAAGATCCTGGCCAATGCCATTTTTCCATCTATAAAGGGCAGATTCTACTCATACGCAGATAGCATACCCTAATTATCAATGGTTTTTCTTCTCATGAATTCCTAGGTAGTTGAGCATCTTACCGTTACGGTGTTTGTGCTCTCACCTCAGTTTGTGATCCTGTTGCGATTGAAGTTGTAGGCTTAGTTTGCAAACGCTGTTGCTTTATCCTTAGGATGGGAATGGGGAAAGTTCGTTTAGCTGTTTTATTTGCCTAGTTCAAATCATCTGTTCTTCTCAGTCTAATGCTGGTTGGTGAATTTGACCTGAAAAACTACCTTTGAATGTCACAGAAAACCAGCTAATTATATGGGCCATATTTAGACACTTTCCTGTTAAAGGATTCTTTACATGTTCTAGTATCATTCATGACTGTAGCATGACCATGTGCTGAGCTTGTTGGTTATCTTCAAGCTTGTGTGTTTATTTTTTATCGTGTTTGAGCTGACAGAAAGCTTAATTGGGTCTAACTAGATATGTTTGATATGCTAACATCTTTTTGAATGCATGCTCATCATTAAACAGTAGGCTTATTAATTATACATAACAATTAACATTATAGTATGAGTATGTCCTTCAAATGTTTGGTGAAAATATCATGAAATTTAATATTTAATTGAACTTTAAAAGTATGCTTAATTATCATTTTAAATATGTAGTACATTAGAGATGGCTTATCTCAATATTTAAAATGATAGCTCCAGAGAAAATGCCATTCTAACTCTTTGCTTTCCTAGCTGTAGATTCACATCAACCTTATCTTTCTTTCTATTACAGCTTATCTGTGTTTTTAGCAGTGTGATGATAGCAGTTTAGCTCTGAAAATCACATGTTAGGAATGAAAGAAAGAGGGGGGAATATAAATATTTGAGAACAGAAGATTTTGGATTTCAACTTGATCAATGGTTTCACAGTAAATTAATAAATGTGAAAACAATAGATTGGTTTGAGCTTTTCTCTACTGGTTAGTGATCCCTTCAGATCTTAGAAAATGCTCAAAATAGGTTTGGCATGAAGGTGTGATTAAACTCTTTTCCTTCCCAGTAAATGTGGTTGTAGTTCCTGATGAACTAAGTGTTGCATCCAAGCATGTAGTAAGCTGGTCTTTTTGTACGTGCAGCACTTCCATAAGGTTTAGTTGGGAAGTAATGATGTATAAGTTTGGGTAACCATTGGGATCAAGATGTGGCATATTCTTTAAGTTTAATGTGCAATTTGGCAATCCTTTTCTCTCTTTGTTCTTTATAAAACGAGAAATTGCAACAGTGATGTGTTGAAAATACAGAGCAAGGCACCCAATATTGCATAAGAATTCTGATTTGGCTCTGCAACTGGTGATAACATTGAGAAGTTTGTACACCTATGTAAAGTTAGAATTTGCTAATGCTAGCTCCCATAGAATATGGCCAATTCAACATTAACAAATAAAGTGTTAGAGATCTTTTGATTCTTTCAAAAAATGTTCATGTGGGTAATAAAAGGTAATTTTTCAGGTCATTAATTATTTAATGGCTTTGTCTTACTTTGTGTTATGCTCTTGTTTGTTTAATGTTTTTTATGGGAGTTCTTTTTATCATAGAGCTCCCAATAACATTAATAGCAACTAATCTTAGCAACACTACGTGGAATTGATGTATGATTCTTTTCTCCATCATGCATAGGGTTGCCTACATTAATAGTCTCCATTGTTTCCTGTCAAATAACAACCCCTAATTAAAATCTAGTAATGTCTTTCCTATTGTCATTTTATTTCTTTTTGGCTTTTCTTTTAGTGCATGTGTGAAAACTCCAATAATTTTATTATTTTTGTGGGCATCTATAAACCTATTGTACAAACCATATATATCCAAACCTTTTGAACCAATGAGTTTATCTTCAATTAGATCTATTTCAATCTTCTTAAGGATGCACTTATCTTTAATCCTATCCTTTTTAAGATGATTGCTTACCTCACAACAACTATTTTATTTATATGATCTCGTTTCTTAAGATACATGTATGTATTATATATCATTATTGGTCTTAATGATATCTTGCAAAACTTATTTTTAAGATTGGACAAAAGTTTTCAAACACACGGTGCACTGGATGAACGTTTCATTTTCTATAATGTTTGGATCTTAAAATTTGTTGGGTCATCTACATCACTTTGAGAGATTTGTTGATAATGCCTAAAAAGCTTACTCTTCATTATAGCTTGGTCATTGATTCATCTCCATAATATTAGTTTTTTTTAACCTTGTTGAACTTGTACTTTGTATTCCTACCAAGAATAAACTCTTATACAAAGATTTTTTTTTTTATAATTGGAGATTCATTTTGACTTTTAAGTTTCTTATCTATTAGCAATAAAAAACATAGCCCAACTAGTTCTTTAACATGACTAGTAATATCAATAAAGATTTAAGCATAAAGCAAGGTATTTATGCAAAATTGCAAATCTTTTAGAGTATGTTTTTATTGGAGTTATTAGAGAGCAAGGATTTACTTAACATTCAAAGTAAGATGGTTGCTTGTTGAACTGAGCTTAAGAGGATAAATAGAGAATAAAAGGCGAAGAACTTTTATGTTGAAACATTATAAATAGGGAATTCACTATAATGTTGGTATGGATACAAGTAGGTCTTGAGAATCGACAAGGGAAAATGAGGCCTAGGTACTATGGAATCACCTATGGTTAGGTATTAAGAATTAGAGGAGAGGATCTCCTTCTCCACTTCCATGATGGTTGGTTGGGGGATATGTATAGATTTACGGTGGTCTGAATTAGTTCTTCACTAGTGCATACGATTGCTTATCCCTCATTAGTGTATTTTTCCTCCATATATAGCTTGTGCTCAAATGGTTGAAGAGTGGATAGCAATTGTTGTTTGATCAAACGAGGGTTTGCTGTTTAATTTTATCGCTTGTCACATTTGAAGCACAAGTTCTAACAAACTTTTTGATGGTTTGATTTGGTAAGGGCGATGCCATGGATGAAGGTGTTGGACTACTCTACCATGGTGAGATGGGGCTCAATGATCTTGATACGAGAATCAACCTTTTGGGGTTACAATGCATGAGATAGGTGGCCGTTGAAGGGCTAAGGATGATGTATTAAACAAACTGATTTTGGCTTTGGTATGAATGACAAAATTGTGTCTTTGATACCAGTCTTTATTAGCTTCAACGCACGATCTTTGGAGTAAACAAGAGAGATTGAGTTACTAATGGGCATCGATGTATGATCCAAGTATATTTCTCTTAGAGTCATGGAGACAAAGTCTTGACCATTTTGTATGTGTGCATTTTTCTCATATTAAGTAGTAATTTTTGTTGACTTTTCAACTTGCTATAGTTAGGTTTCTATAGATCTTTGAACAAGAAAGTTTTAGTTTTCTCCTTTGTTTCTAGCTCATCAATAATCATCAAATTTTGGCATTGAAGTAAAAACTCATACCCATAATTCAAAGAATTATCATGAAGATTAGTGAAAAAATAGACAACTCGATTTTTCAAGCTAAAAATGGGATTTCAAGAAGAATTTCAAATTTTGAAGGGGAATTGGGATCTTTTTCAAATTTTGTTTACTTTAGTTATTTAAGGATATATTTGATTTACATTTATCTTGTTCAAGGATGGGTTTGGATTAGATGGAGTTCATGATAGTTCTTATATTTATTATCATTAGGTCTAGGTTTAAGTATTTTGTTATGAAATATTTTGATACGTGCCAATGTTTGTCTTTCCATTTAATTTTTTTAAGTTTTTTATTAAATAGATATAAAGAGCAATATGATCATGAATTTTATGTTTCTTATTCTTGAATAAAATTTTTCTTGATGAATTATTCTTATGTGCAAAGAGAAAGGCATGCTAGGAATACCCTAACATGGTTGGTACCTTACGACTAGCCCCCCTTTTACATCCTTAGTATTTTTTTGTAGGTTTAATGCAACATTTTAGTATTCCAAGTGAGCTATATTTTCGATTCAATTGAATTTTGCTCTTATCTAAGGTCCATTCCCACTTGGTCACCAATCTTGACAATGTTCTCTTGTTAGCCTACTTAAATATAGAGTTTTCATGAGATCTAATATGAGTTTGTCAAAAAAGATACCTAACCATTTTAAGGCTTATAACTTTATTTATAAAGATTAGGATCTTTGCTTATGTAGTCATGTGGGATTATTTATCTTCATATCTTTTTATCTGAAAGCTTGTTAAGAGCTGCCACTTGTTTGATGATTCCTCTCTAGGACATCACCTTACAATATCCCCCTAGCATTCTTTGGTCCTAGGTGTCATAAGTCTACAAGTTTTCGTTTGTTTCGTCCTCAAATCATATCGGACTAGAGGTACCTCTTTGATACCATATTATAATATTTTAATCTTTTAGGTGAGTAAAGTTTAGGTTGTCTTTATCTAAAGGTTCTTTCTCACTTGATCACCCATCTCAATATTGCTCCATGTTTAACCATGGAGTTCTCATGGGATTCAATATGGATTTGTCCTTAAAAGACGCTTCACCATTTCAAAGATTATGATTTATAAAGCTCTGGATCTTCCCTTCTTTGGTCGATGTGATTCTTCATCCCTATATCTCTCAACTTAAAAGTCTCTCAGGAGCTGCTTCTTGTTTGATGATTTTTCTTTAGAATCATCCCACGATCATTCTCTGTCATCTTTTGTCTTAGGTATTACAAGATAAAGTATTATTGGTTGTCTAATGAGGTTCATATCATAATTATGGCATCATTATCAAATTAAGGTATGGTTTAGGTCAACACACTTAGGCATTTAGAAAACTTTTGATTTCAAATGCTAATGTGGGTCTTAATCAATCCACTATTATAGAAATCTTTTGATGATTTAGTGATATTCCCTTAGCATTAAATGATACTCATATGGAAATTTTTCAAAGTCATATGTAGATTGAAATTTGTAAAAAAAATGATATAAAAAGAGAAATGAAGGAAAAAGAAATTAAGATATTATTGTAATAAAATATATTAGCATGATAAACTAGACGAGTATCTAAGAAATAAAATGGTAACCAATATCCATGATATCAAAATCAGAAATGTATGTAGAAATGTATTTTTATATTTATTGAATTATTATTAATGTTTTATTTAACAATTAAAATAATATATGTTATATATTTTATTCCTTATATATAAGTTATATTCTTGTTGATCATGGTATTATATTTTGTTATATTATAGTACTAGAGTCAAACTTGTTTTTAATCCAATGTAAGATTTAGGCTTTGGAGATTACTTATGGATTGGATAAGGTGATCCAGCTTTGAAGGTGGTGGAGATCATTTGAAGAATAAGAGATAAGATGGATAGTCTTATATTAGCCACTATAGAGATTATCTTGTGTTATAAATAGGCATCCTTGAAAGTCTTTAAAAAGGGATATGCCTGTTAAGAGAAAACAGTAAAACCCAAGTGATTGGGATAATGTCTCTCTAAGAAGGTTAGAGATGTTATAATATGGGATCAATAGATAAATCTATAAAGTAACAAAGTATAATAACATATTTAATCAAAATAAAGTTAGTGTTTAAGAAATAAATTGATAATTAATATTCATGATATAAGAACCATAAATATATGTAAAAATATTTTTTCACATTTGTAAAATTATTTCAATCCTTCATATTTTTATTAAAATAATGTTTTTCATATATTTTATTTCTTTTCTCCTTTGATTATTGTTTTTGCTATCCAATAATATCAAATATCATATTTAAAAGGCCTCTGTTTATAGGTATAAATAAAGTTGATATCCATCAATATATATATATATATGTATATATATGTATATATATATGTATATATATATGTATATATATATGTATATATAAATATATACATACATATATATATACACATACATACATATACATACATATACATACGTATACATACATATACATACACACACACACACACACACACACACATATATATATATATGTGTGTGTGTGTGTGTGTGTGTGTGTATGTATATGTATGTATACGTATGTATATGTATGTATATGTATGTATGTGTATGTGTATATATGTATGTATGTGTATGTATATATGTATGTATGTATATATGTATGTATGTATGTATGTATATATATGTATATATATATGTATATATGTATGTATGTAATGTATGTATATATACATACATACATACATACATATATACATATATCTACATACATACATACAAATACATAGATAGATAGATACATACATATATACATACATACATACACATACATACATACATACATACAAATACATATATAGATACATACATACATATATACATACATATACATACATACATACACATACATACATACATACACACACACACACACACACACACACACATATATATATATATATATATATATATATATATATATATATATATATAGGCATAAGATCATAAACCAATACATTCACCTTGCACAAAGTACTAGTGCAAATATCAAATCATCCATATAGCCATGGGGATTGTGAGGAGATTGATGAGATTCATATTTACTAGGTGTTTTAATGGGTAGAGTTTTGATTTGATAATTATTTATTATTTAGGTTTATAACTTTATATTGTACTTTGACAACACTTTTTATTAATTGTTAGTACTTTGTATCTTGTAGTGTAATATGGATTGTTTATTATATAGATCTTTATATGTGTATCATGGATTTAGATGTTTTAAATAATTACAATTTATGTTTTGATTTTTATAGAAATATATTTGAACTATTATAATATGATATCAGAGCCAATCTTGCTACTAATCCAATATAAGGGGTAGGTTTTGGAAACTGTTTATTGATCAGATGAAGGGATCCAACCCTGACTAAGGTGATGAACACACAAAGGATAGGAGTTAGAAGGGATAAGGGATAATCTCACATTGACTATAGGGATGATCTTAAGCTATGGATGAGTATCTATCTAAGTCTTCAAAAGGGGTCAATATCTCGACATAGCAATACCAAGATGACATAATTTGGTATTAAAGCTGACCCATTTATTAGTCTGATGTGGTTTGAGGATTATCCAAACGAAAGTTGGTAGGTTTGTGACGTTCTAAGTGGGCATGGAGTGGGTGTTGGGTGATATTTTGATAGAGAAATCATTTGATAGGGAGTAATTGTTGTGTAAGACTTCTAGGGGTACAAAGTTGAATTGTTGCACATCAAGGGAAGATTTTGGTCTTCATATGAGATATTACAGTCTTAAAGTATCGAGGAATATTTTGGGGGCCAACCTGGCTTAGGATCCTCTGAGATTTTATGCTTAAGCATGCTTAATTGAGAGTTGTATTGGGATGAGTGGCCAAATGGGATGGGCCCCTATGTGAAACACAAAATTTGCTTAGGTCAGGATAAGAAATTCGAGGGAATAATATTTCGACATAGTAAGACCAGGGTGTCAAAGTTAAGACAATTGTTTAAACTAGTCATATTAATTATTTAAGAGTAATCATTTGTTGTAGAGAATATTCATGATCTAGATTTTTCCTTTTCCATGATGAAGTTCGTAGTCAAAGCTTAGAGTGCCCGTATGGCCCATAGAAGTTGAATAAGTAGATTATTTAAAGCAATAAAGTAATCCAAGGGAGACTTAAAAGGTATCTTTAAAAATGTGTTGTGTTGGCTTCTTCCCATGTGAGTAGAAGTATGAGATTAATTGAGAGATAATTATCAACTCAAACACCTTAGATATATCTCGAATTCTAGTTTAGGATAAGTGTTTTTGCATATTTTCTTTCTTTAAGATGATCCATCAACATTCTCTTTACCATTTGTTTTGCATTATTAATAATTTCTTTTTTTTATCGTACATAAATATAATATGATTAGTGATGTAAAATATCATAGCATAACTTAAATACTTGTTATGATTGTATTTGTTATTGCATTTATTAAAATGGGAAAATGATTCTTAATGGAGCGAAAGTTAACATCAAGGTACAAAACTTTATTCAGTAAAACTTTTCTTTTAACTTTAATTTTTAAAGACTTGGCATCCATTGATTTTGTTTTAAGCATGATACAGAAGGCATTATATTGCCCTCACAATGAGATTAATTTGGATGCATTAATTGACAAGACATCTATCAAATCTTTAGGTTTTGCTTAATTACAGGTAAGGATGAATTGAATTTCCCCTTCAATTATTGGGATAGTTTACAAGGGATTTGTAAATATGATCTTAAAGAAGTGTTAGTTGTAGCTTATAAGATTTGTAATTTTATTATCAATTAAATACTTGATGATATTATTTTAATATTGGAATGGTTTAATTCACCAATATGCACATTTTACCTTGTTGAAATTAGAAAAAGATTAATAATAGTAGTTATTAGACAAAATGAAGATGCAATGACATGAAAAAAATGATAAAATGTGATTGTTTTTAGGATAATATTTAAGGGAAGGAGTTTTTTTTTCCCTTGCTTTCTTGTTAAGTAGGAGAAAGAATGGAGCACCTTGTTGTATGAAAGGTAAACTTGCATAGAAATGTGCAATTTCTAATAGAAGAGAAATAATTTGACTAGCTATCCCTTTCATTCTCAATTCACTTTCTTTCTTCAAAAAAAAAAAAAAAAACAGAAAGACATAAAAATTTGTGTGATATTATACTCATTAATATCTATTTGAACTTGTGACCATCTTTTAATGAGGGTAAAGAAAAAATTACAATGTGTGGTTCTAAGACGTTAATTGGGGTGATTGAACATGATTGAAATGTATAGCATTTAAGCTAAGGTAATAATAATATGCTTTTGATATGCTAACTTTTTGCGATGCATGGCTTGTGTTGGATAATTATTCTATATAGTTGCTCTTATGAATTTTTAGTTTTGATTTATTGCATCTTATTGTGGTGTACTTGGCTTTTGATTTAAGGAGTTATCTAATTCTTATCAATTTGAAGCTTCTTTTACTTGTTTGTGAAATCTAAATAATAATATAAGTCCAAGAACTTATCTTTGTTCGTTGTGTTCTAGGATGGACAATATCTTCGACCATCTGATCCAGCATATGAACAAGTATTGGATTCATTGGCTATGGTTGCTAGGCATACACCAGTACCCCTTTTGGAAGCTCTTTTACGGTGGAGGGAAAGGTTTGTCATTTTAATCATGGTATTTATGATAATTTGTAGTTTATTTTGTCAAGACCCATGAAAAGCTTCGATATAATGAAAATGATTTAGCATAAATATTTAAATGTGAGAACACTATGTAGCTTGGCTTTTTTTAGGGAAGCATTTAGTTTAAAATAGATATTTTATGGACATGAATTTAACATTATGAAAGACATTCAGTTACTCCCAAAGCACTTCGTAAATGGTCATATTTTCTTTTTAGGGAAACTTTTTTGCTTGCTTCAAAAGATGGCAAGAACTTGATTTAAGGAGATTGCATAGCAAAAATTGTGGTTGATGCTTATCAATTTGAAGTGACAATCAAAGAAGGGAATAGATAGAAGAGAAGCATGGGCTTGTTGTTTTACATTTTTTTTAATCTTTCTATGTTCATGTTTTGGTTTCATTCCTTCTTATTCATGCCTAGGTTGATCCATTAGTCACTGAACTCCCCTTGGAATATGCTCCTAGTTGGAGTTGAGTATATTATGATGGACTCAGGAATATAGGTTCACATTGTTGGTGGGTCTCACTTAGGATTTGCTTCTAGTTCCTTCTTGAGGGGTTAGCTATCTAGACTTAGCTAATTCGTTGGACTACTTAGTATTTGGAGAGAAGCTCTTTTCCAACACCAAGTTGTACTTAAGGGCTTGTATTAGTGGATGAAGATAATAAAAGGGTGAGGGCAATAAATTAGTTTTGTTGACTTAATCAGTCATACCTAGTGTTTTTGGTTCTCACTTGAGTTTATTTTGGTCAGTAAAGGAATGGCTAAGGAAACCTTGAGGGAGAGGTAAAGAGCAAGTGTTAGTTTTAGTCTTATAATAAATTAAAGCAAAAAAGAATTTTTTTTACTTATCTTTGAATGCCATCATATGGCTCTAAGCAATCACATAGATCCAAATGCATATCCCACCATACTTTTCTCTAACTAGCTCATTTATCTATAGCCTTAGTTGCCACATTAGCAAGTCCCTTTGTAGATTATTGGAGATGTTTGCTTATTTTCTTTGATCCTAACCACCTTCTTGATTTTAATTATCCTAAACCTCTTTTGATTTTAGGGAAGTTGGCCACTTGCTAAAATGGTTTAGGTTTGTCTTAACCTTTAAAATTCTTGAAAAGGTAGTATGTGCTTAACTTAAGGTTTTGATTACCTAGTTCTTAGGGTTTAAGGGCTTTACAATGTATTGGGCATGCATGTTGGTATATTTTAAGTAGGATTCTTTAGGTGCATTTAGTCAAGTTAGGTTTAATTACACCCCTCTCCTTTGATTGAAGGATTTACTTTTGTGAACTTAGACTCAAATGTGAGAACTTGGACTCATCATGCTCTGAAGTTAACCATCTTAGTTTTAATGATAATTGGCCTTTTTTTTATTCCAAAATGCCTTTGTAATTTCTTGCCATGACTACTTATAGAAGGTGGAAGCTTTGGCTAAATGTGCAAGAGTGGATTTGAATATGGCTAATAATTAGATACCAAGGTTGGTTCCAATGGTTAATTGTTTCTAGGTTAAACCACGAATCCTCAAAATGTAGACTAATGCTTATTTCCAATAGTTAGTTGCTAGAGAATCGATCCAAGATCAATTATTATGGTTTCAAAATCAAGTTTATATCCTTGATCGCTATATCTAGGTCTAATTCTTGGTTGCAATACTTGAATCCATTATTTTGTTCCATCATTTATACTAACAATTTATATAGTAGTTTTGGTCTAGGCATTACTTAATAACTTATAATTTTTTCAATTATTAATATATTTACTAGTTTATACTTACATTTAATTTTGTTTATGACTGTACAAGTTATAAATTTTTTCTCCCTTTTTAGAAGAAGTTGATGAAATAGTAATTGAATGAGAACATAATTTGAAATTTTTTGGTTCTTACTTGACTTTAGAGTACTCAGTTCCAAATTGGGTCGATTTGGATGTGGATTTTGAATATTTGGAATCAAGCAAATTGAGATGGTTCTTGGATCTAGGAAAGCTTTGGAGAATTGACTCATGTTCCATCTTAATTTGTTATTATGCCATTGTGAAGTTGTCAAGATTATGGGTCAAACCTCTTTTCATTCTAGTGATAATCATTCATAGCTTTATTTTTTGGTTGGAAATTTTATTGCTTTTCTTCTTTAGATGAGCTCGTTGAGTTTTCTTGAGAAAATTGCTGAGTGCAAGTTGGTCATTTGTTGGCTAACATTGTTGTGAATGCAATCTTGAGGGTAGAATGGCTTTTTATCAATTGAATTGTTTATGATTAGCAAAATAGACTCATCTCATGTCTTAGAATGGCAAAAATGGTACCCCTTATGTTAGTGTAATGGTAGTCTTTTTATGATCCCATATTTGGATGCTCATTTTAGTTGTGTAATGTAGTGTTTTGCTTCGAAAAGTTGGCTGACATGGACCATAAAAATCATCGAAAAACACTAATAATTATAGAATCCATATCACTTATAATGAAGTTTGGTTGTCGAGTTACACCCACCATTTTGAAGAATAACCATAAAGTTGTTTTCCAGGTGATTGTATGATTTTAGCCATTATATCACAATTTTTTAATAATTCATTTCCTTCCACAAATGCGTTACCAAACCTCTTCTATGTCATTTGGGAAACATTAAGAAGTCTATGTAGGAATGACTTGTTGAAAGTGCCTTAAAGATGATCATCTAGAATGCAAATCTAATGTTGATATAATCATGGAAGAAAGAGATGGTTTACAATTTAAAATGGATTTTATTACTCTAAAATACCTTACTAGGGAGTGCAAACTTCATCCACTACACTTGATAACCTCTCTTTTGGAGGATGCATGGTTGAGGGCCTTAGTGAAGTAACCTTCTTTGTAGGATGTATTGTATTGTTGTGCTCTCTTTGTGACCTACTCTAGGACATATTTCAAGTTATTATCATTCATGGCATTGTTGGGCATAATTATTAGAAGTTTATTGTAATAACTTACAATGGTGATGGCATATATTCTAATTATGATTGTTTGACATTTTTGTATATTATTACAAGCTTTAAGTTGCTTTTCATAATTCATCCATTGCATGTTTTGTGGTTTCTAACATTTTGATTATAGAGGTGAAGTGGAGAATAATTGATACAAATGATGGTGTTCTTGAGCAAATAGGGTTGTTAGTTTTTCACAGCTTGATAGAGAACTTTATGTTGTATGTTTGAAATATTTTTTTGTACTTTCAAGTTGCATAAGGTTGGGCAACCTTAAAATGTAGCTTAATGGATTAGTCTCCAACTTGAAATGCTTTTGTGGGATGAAAGGTAAGCATTGATGCTTTCTTGATTTTCTTCCATAAGATGATCCTCATGTTTACCCATTCAAAATTTTGATTGTCATAGATAATAAAGTGAACAAGGCAATAAGAATTGACTAATATTGCAATAATTTGTTCAAGTATAGCTAACGAAGCCCACCTTGAACAAACGGTGTAGTGAATCTTTTTTGGATAAACTAAAACTCTTGAGGGTTCAACTTATTTAAATGAATTCATCCTTCGAGGATTACATTACTTGGTGCATTGAAAATCAGTTATATCGTATGTTTCAGTGTATACATTGAAGGCATGTCACATATCTCAAAGTGTTTATTATGCTCTTCCATTAGCTTATTTAGTTCCTCATAAAGACAAGGTGATTTGTTTGTTGTCATGATTAGTTAACATATACCACTAAAATGTGTTAATTATTGATTTAATTGGCTCCCAACAAGAAGATTACAAGTCAAGTCCTTTGTTTAGGTTTTGTTGATGTGTGTTCAACCTTTATTTGGGATTCACAATTATACGTCATTTATCCATATATAGATAAGAACCATGTGCATCACATGGCAAATATTAAGAGTTACTACCTCGCACATCACCTTGATGATATAGCCAATCCAACAATATAGTGCTGGCCTGTTGCTTCAATTATTATCTTTTTAACATAATCCATTGTAACATTGATAAATGACTTCGCTTTAATAGATAAGGATATGCATGGGATGGTATTCCAATTTATTCCTTGTTATAAATTTCAATATGTGGACTTCTCATATCTATGATAAAACAAATTAATTTCTTGTTTCACTTGCATATGGAGAGTTAATCTTCTAACCTTGTTTCAGTTTCTAACGAGTTCTTGTCTTTCCCCTCTCGTTATCAAGGTGAGACTTGGATTTAGGATATTAGATGGAATCTAAGATGTTCACCATTAATGATATATTCATTTCCCTTTGTCTGCATCTTATTGTTGACTCTTGAGACATTTCGATCAATTTCCTAACACTTGTTTTAAACATGTCCATTCTTCTTACAGTGATACATACTTTGTTATTTTCCCCCCTTTGTAGAGGCATGAACCTTCTTTGCTTCTTTCTTGCTTTGGTTATTGTTGAAACTATCATCCTTTCCATTTGTGTGTTTTTTTCCTAGTTTTGGTTGTAGCATTGGTGAAAAAGCTTGTCTTGTTGAGTTCCTAGAAGGAAACAAGCATCAACTATGTTGCATTGTGATGGTTCAACATTCATTAGGATTGGTGCCTCACTCAATTGCACACTAAGTGAGATGGTGTATGAACTTTTGTACTTCTGGACATATTTGATGCCATTGAAGAGCATGTTACTTCTATTATCATTCCTCATCATAGTCTATGGGGTAAACCTTTTTCTCTTGCAATAAACATACAAAAAGGAGTTTGTCTCATGTTGGTTGAGTTATGTGTCAAACCTTTTCTCCTCAATCTTGAAAAGGTTGTTTTGGCCATCAATTCTTTTCTCCTCGCACTAATATGTGTTTATTCTCCAACACAAAATGGGTCCCCACTTTTAGATTGATGATTATATAGAAATCTGGTTGGCTCTGTTACCACTTAATTTGTTGCTCAACACCATTGTGAATAGCTTCCTAGTTGAAGGGGATTATGAAATTGGCTTGTCTTGAAGGAATTTTACTAGGTTTGCAATTTATAGGGATATTGCCCTTTCTCAATTTTCATGAACA